>BTPG01000002.1:208616282-208633782 GCA_036245525.1 Semisulcospira habei | reverse complement strand
CGTGTCATGAAGTGTGATCACGTGTCCCTTCACAGCCAAAGTACGGTGATCACCGCACGACTGCAAGAGGCACAGATTGTCATGAGCCCCCGCAATTGCGGGGGCTCATGAGAATCTATGCCTCTTGATGTTTTTTTTTTTTTTTAATTTCATATTCACGAGCCGCAATCAAGTTTAACGACGTGTTCACTGGCTGTCGCTCAGTGACGGTTTAAGACATTTCATTCATGATGAAGGGGTGAACCAATGCCCCACTGAAAGACTTCTACACCCAGTTCACCACGACAACGGTCGAGTTGTTATAGTTTTGCGTGGGGTTATAAACAGCTAAAATAAAGCCGTTAGGACTATGACAGGCAGGTACTGGCTATTGCAAATTACGTGCAGTTTGACCACGACACCGACGTCACACTATCGAACGAGAATGGACTGACCCACCGCTGACAGGAAAGTGCAAATGTCTATGAGAAATGAACCAGTTTGACAAAAGATGTAAAATACGTACAGTTAACTCATTCAGCCCCGACACACCACAGCAAGACATGGATCGAGCATGATAGTTAAAGGGTGGTGCCAGAATAGCTTGGCGCCCATAGGCCTGTGGGCGCCAAGCTATTCTGGCACCACCCTTTAACTATCATGCTCGATCTGTCTCTAGAATCGAAATACAATCCTTCAGAGGGCAACTTCAAAATCTGGGGATTTCGGTGTTGGGGTAGAATGAGTTAACGTACATATAGTTAAGTCCGATTCCTGCGTGTTGTTTGGCTCTATGGTGCCCTTCGACAATAAATGTTCTGTTCTTCTGTTCTATTCTGTTCTGTGCCACCTTACCGCAAGGGCCGAGGAAAAAGAGTTGTGTGCCACTGACAGACTCCGAGGGTCGGTAGGACACCTCGTGTACATACAGCGTACTGGCGTTCAGAGCCCTTGTCAGAGGTCGTACTCTGGTGACCTTGCTCTGCACACTGTTCCTGCTTCAACACCTTGAACTATTCACCATGCAGGTATTTTCTAACGTTCCTTAACACCTGACAGGTGTATGGCTTTCAGCACGACTTAGTCTAGAGCCGCCAACTTAGCCCATTCAGGCGTGAAACGCGTTTCGGTGGGGCCGCGTAACGATTTCATAACAGAAGCAGGGGATGGGTCGACCGTGATAGTTCACGAGTAGTGCCAGATTAGCTTGACGCCTTTTAAAGCGCTAAGCTAATCTGGCACTACCCTTGAACTATCACGGATGGATCCAGGCGTCCAGCTAACATGTCACTATCCTTGGACTTTCATGGTCGATGCATCGCCTGCTGAAATGGTCAGAAATCCAGACCAAATAGTGACCGACAATCGTGTACAATGCAAAGGAAACCCGAAACGAAGAAAGCAACACCCTTAAGCTACGGCTCCATAAGCACGAATTCGATACGAATCCGATCCGAACCCGATACGATGATGCAATTTTTCTTCAAACACATGCGTCATTTTAGTTCGAAGATGGATGCGAATTCGTTTCCGCATCGGGCATATGGAACCACACAAACATGAAAAGGACTTTCAAGAACCTTCCTGTTTCGGACCCGCTTCGGAATCCGATCGATTTCGTATCGGATTCGTGTTTATGGAAGCGTAGCTTCTGACGATGTTCGGAAATTGAAAGTAGGTAAGAACTGCACGTGTTACGATGAAAACAGTGGATTAAAAATCCCGGACAAACATGCGATACCGCATGTTTGTCCGGGCTATTTAATCCATTCTTTCCATCGAAACACCTGCAATGTTGACCTACTTCCGATTTCTGGATGTGGTCTGCTACAACAAAACTTATTAATAAACGCTGTTGCAAATTGTCTTTTTTAAGCGTGTTTCTTTCTTCTTTGGGATTTGCTTTGAAAGGGTAAGATTTTAGTCTGACGCAGGCAGTCAGGTGTTTAACGTAAACACACAGAAACAAAAGACGGAACATGTGGCAGAGAAAGCCCGAGAAGGAGCCGAGCTAATCAGGGCACTACCTTGGAATTTTCAAGGTCGGTCAAATTCTGCTGTTTTGCTTTGCGTGAGGTACCCAGTGCACAAAGACCATCGGGCCGATGTCGGCCGCCGTTGGCCCGCGCACGGCCGTGCGCGGGCCAACGGCGGCTGACGTCGGCCCGAAAGCCTTTTTGCGCATTGGGGTAAGCACGGTACTTCAGGTTTGAACATAAGCACAGACAAACAAAAGACGAAAGTATTTGCTGCGGGCGAAACTCCCGCCTAAAAAACAACAAATCACATCCACTTAGCGAGTATCACGTTATAGCTTGGTGTGTGAGGAATCAACGGCAGAAACATTGATAGCACTCTCTTTGGCGCTTTGCCGAAAATGTCTTCTTTCAATTATATTATCCTTGGCAATTTGTCATTTCTGCAAAAAATAACCCAGTTAGGAGAGAAACACACTTATCAAAGACAATTACAACACAATTGATCATTTTTTTTCAAAAATAGACAAACAAAGAAGTCTACAACTCGCTACTTATCGTGTCAGTGTGGCCACTTTGCTTATTCCCACTGACAAGATAAGTCGCGAGTTGTATACTGATTTGTTTTGTCTATTTCGGAATATAAATAAATTGTTAAGTAACTGTCCTTTCTAAGCGCGTTTCGTTTGTTCTCTGCGTTTTACGTACTTGGCAGTCATCTTTTTGGTCTGGAACCCAATGCGCAAAAGGGTCATCTGGCCGACGTCGGCCGCGGTTGGCCCGTGCGCGGGCCAACGGCGGCCAACGTCTGCCCTATGTTTTTTGCTCAATGGGACCGATCTCTGTCGCGCTTTTTTCATTTTGATAGAAATGACGGACGTCGAATGAAAATGTTTGTTTTACTTTGGGGGGGGGGGGGGGGGGGGGGAGGGGAGCAGGCTGAGAACAAACCATCAGCAGGCTGAGGACTAGTTGGCCAGCCACCCTCAACTGCAGCCGACTCTAGCTAAGAAGAACAGACCAACGAGGCAAATCCGACCTCCATTGCCCCCACTGCTTCAACGATCGAGGGTGCATCCCGTCAGTGAGACAGCACCCAGAGAGGCCTTCTTCCTTATGATAACACCACCACCACCACCACCACCACCACAGTCGCCTCTGTCTTGGACCAGTTCTGCGTCACGCAAAGCCTTCAACCGTTTACGTCGTACACGGAGTCGCTCAAACCCCACCACCACCTCCAGAGGCAGAGTACGAATCGTCTTCGGAGTCCGCCTCTGAGCCGAACCATCCCAGTAAGCAAAGGTTCTTGGGCCCACGACAGCCGCAGTTGGCCCGCGCACGGCTGGGCGTGGGCCCGAAGATGTTTTGCTAAGGGGGTAAGCGCGTAGAGCTCTGTCAGGAGGTTAGGCTATATAAATACTCATTATTATTATTATTACGCCTACACCCCCTCCCCCCCCCCACACACCCTCTTGTCCATATCCCGATCACTTCTTGGAGAGGGAGTGGAAAAGAGAAGAAGATCGACTTCGTACTAGGGTCCACCCAGGGACCGAGAATCAGCTTGCCTCCTTCACCATCACCTCCACCAAAGTACCACAGACAGCCACAGCAGCAACAACGGTCCCACCGGCCGCCGCCCCCTATGTCAACACTCCTTTCCACGGTGAGGGGGCTCCTACAGTGGTCGGGACACCTCCCACCAGCCTGGCAGCATCACCCGCCACAAGCACTGTAGGAGGATAACTTTCCGGCTACTTTTCTCCGGCCCACCACCACCATCAGCTGCCCGGCCCTGGCTGCTCCACAGGCCATCCACTCCTACTGCGAACGAGGCAACAAACACAACCACCCGCCGCCCCCCCCCCCACGCCCCTCCGACCCCCACCATCCCTCCCTGGACGAAATCAGCGGAAGCTGGAAGTTCTTTTCTTCCCAAAGAGTCCATCTACACTCGTTTGGGTCAGGTCATATTGAAAACCCGGCTTAGGATTTTTAATCTGCAAGAGACACAATTCTCATGAGGCCTCGGGAACTTATGCAAATCTATGCCTCTTGCAGATAATAAAAAACATTAAAGAAGGCCAGCAATTGGCTTAGATCCGCAAGATCATCAATTATGTAGCCTGAGAAAATCGTCTTTCGCGGTGTCTCCGAAAGGGCAGGTTTGGATGGGCAGGTGCGGGGTGGGAGGTGGGGGTTGGGGGGGGGGGGAGGGTGTGGTGGTGGGGGTATGGGTTGGTGATGAGGGGTGGGGTGATGGTGACGTTGAATACATGCTATAGACGTCGGCTCGAAGTTCCGTTAGACAAAGTTCTTCGTGTTTTCACTTGCGTCTGCTGCCTTGCTCCACTTGGATTTCTCTCTGCTTGGAAGACGTTCACTCTGTTGTCCTTCGTTTCTTACAAAACAGTTTTCTTTTCTCACCACATATGGTACCCCAAGGCGTAGACCCTCTGTGAACACTTCCTGACCAGCAAGTTTGGCCCCTCCATAAATCCCTTGCATCAAAATATTTGTCAATACGAAAAGAGGATGAAGTTAAATAGAGAATAGACGCCAATAGCAAAGCAAAACAAAACAACACAAACAAACAAAAATCCGGAACGTAGTGGTTCTTTTATGTTGTTTCTAAATTTTGGGGTCATACTGACTTCCCTCTGAAACTTTTCATCTGCTAAGAAAAGACGTTTCTTTCCGGCATTGCGTTAACTCAAAACAATCTAGTAACTAAGGTAATTGCAAAAGGTTAAGCGGTGGGGCAGGGTGTGGGGGTGGCAGATCTGCAGAAGTTTAAAAATACTTCAATTCGTTGAGCCCCCGAACTAACGAACTGTCCAACTTTCAACTGCTGGATTGAAAACTTTATCCTTCTGTCAGTAACCCATCTTTTCGTGGGTCATTCACAAGATGGAGGGTTGGGGAGGAAAGGAAGGACAGGTAGGGAGGGGTGGCCAGAACTTGAAAAAGTTCAACACAATTTGGGTTCTACACTTTCTCAACCAGATACATCCATCTGCATGAGACATAGATTCTCATGAGCCCCTGCGGACGCATGAGAATCTATGCCTCTTGTTGTGCAGGGACTCACCCCATCTAGTGACATCGTCTCCTCGAGTACTGGAAGTCGTCTGGGGAGAAGCCATCGACTGTCTTGAGCTTGAAGGTCCTGTGCTCCTAGTCTGAACCTGGCGAGCTTCACTTTCCTTCTAACGAGAATGCAGTCGAGGCGAATGTCTGCCATCACGAGGCACAGATTCTCACGTGCCACGAGAACCTGCACGGGATCATGGGAGTCTATGCCTCTTGCAGGCGGAAGGCAGTTTGGGGGCTGGGGGTGGAGGGGTGGTTGGTTGGTTGGATGGATGGGTGGGATGGGGGTTGGGGGGTGGGGTGGGGGTTTAGGATGAAGTGTCTTGGAGGTTCTGAACCGGAGACCTCTCGATCAGAAGTTCTCAACCCTTCCCTCTGTAGTAAACCCGACGCCTGGCTTCGATTTAGGACCGGGTCCAAGTTTGACGAAAGCGACCGTCAAGTACACGTTGGCAATAGAATTCAGGGTAAATTGGACGGGTTGGTTTCACTCCCTCAAGAACACCACACCTGTGCAAGAGGCACCGATCTCCATAAGTCCCATGCAGGCTGCGAGGGCTTATGGTGATCTGTGCTCTTACAAAATGGCAGGTTTTTTTGTGCTGTTGATGTCTGTACCCTATTCTCCGCGGTGTTAGCGAAGTTGGATGTGTGGCTACTGTATTAACTACTTTACTGACGGGGCTAGGCGAACGCAACCCAGCTGCAAGAGACATAAATCCTCAAGAGCCCCCGCAGTTGCGGGGGCTCATGAGGATTTATGTCTCCTGTGAATCAAATGTTTTGGATGCCTTGATGTTAGTGTGCAGTGGCTTTAGACGCGAAATTCGTGATCATTGGCAGCTAAGGGGTTAACATGACAATTCTTTCAGAATTGTGTTTAAGCTTCGTGTATCTCGAAAGCTTTTTGTCACAAGTCGCAAAAATCAAAGGTACTGCAAACACGTGACACGAGTTTCACCACTACCTCTCTGGCCTGGTGTTCGCCTACGATGTCGGTTTACGTCCCTTTTCTGAGATGGCGAAGATAACTTGGCTTTCCATCTGTGCCTGCATCGTGGTGCACGGCGAAGACGCAAGTTCGTGCCAACAATTAGTACTCTCAATTCCGACCACAGGCTAAAGTAGGCTAAAGTTTTCCGAAGACAGTTTCAACTCTCCTGTCGAAAGCCTCAGCTCCCCAGAAGAAAATCGGGCAAATCTCGTTTTTATCAGTGCAAAGCGCGGGAGATGTATGGACTGTGATATTTTAGTAGTAGCCCATGATCACCTTTGCGACTATAACAACTGTGATCAAGCCTACTTTGGAAAGTACGTGGGTCAAGAAATCTTACACGTCGAGGTTGTGCTATCTCCGCCGCACTGATGACCGTATCGTTGCAATGCCACACAACGATCAGTCACTGAGGCGGGGTAAAGTAGGATCGAATGCGCAAAAGGCCATCGGGCCGACGTTGACCAGATGGCCTTTGCGCTTTGGGGACCGACCCAACTGTGGCCCGAAGAGGCAAATTGGTCGATTTTGAGGTTTAAATCCATTCAAAGAGTCGTATAATTAAATTAGATTATTCCTTGCCCCCCGATTCGCAGAATAAATTATTCGTGCTCAGTTCTACCGATAACATCTCGTTAATATTCGCATTTTATCGGTCGAAATGAGCACTTGTGTCTTATTTTGCGTAACAAGAGGTCTGTCATCAATTAAATCTGTTTAACACGATAGGAAGTCCTGAGTACGTATAAACACAAGGATAAGTCACAGTGAATATAACACTATGAAGTCGCGAACATTTACAAAATACACAATTTTAGTGGTTTTGTTTTTTTTAGTTTGGGTGATAAACATTCATTTAAGACTATAGTCTGAACATGTACAAATGACACAAGAATGCGTCAACATTAACTCTAAAACTCCAAGAACTAAATGAATTCCATTCTACAGAATGGAAGTCATTTAGTTCTGGGGGTTTAAGAATTAATATAATACTTTGAAGTTTTTTAACATATACATGAATATCACAAGGATGTGTTAACATGAAGATTACGCTGCATATGAAGTCCTGAACATGTATAAATAAACCGAAGCGAACGTTAACATGAATACAACACACTGAAGTCCTGAACATGTATAACAAACCGAAGCAAATGTTAACATTAATATAACACACTGAAGTCCTGAACATGTATAAACAAACCGAAGCAAATGTTAACATTAATATAACACACTGAAATCCTGAACACGTATAAACAAACCGAAGCAAATGTTGACATCACTCTAACAAACTGAGGTCCTAAACATGTATAAACAAACCGAAGCAAATGTTAACATTAGTACGACACACTGAAGCCCTGAACATGAATAAATGACACAAGCACGCTTGAACAAATTTCTGGCAATCTCGGTCGTTCATTCTCTCTCTGTCTCTCTCTCTCTCTTCTCACCTCACTACAATGCTCTCTAATCCATTAGTCTCGCCTTTTGCATGATCGTCTCTGGGGGATTGGCCGAAACAGTGAATCCGATTGATCCTAGCCCGTGAACCCCACCCTACCCTGAACCCCCACAACCTCCTAGACCAGAGTAGCACAGGTGTCAAGATTTCGACAAGAGGCATAGATCCTCATGAGCCCCCACATTCGCGGGGTCTCATGAGGATCCATGCCTCTTGTAGACAGACGGAGATCGTTACAAAACACGGTAGTGTCGTTCGTCAGTGTGTGATTTTGAACCTTATGCCCGCGTCCGTAAGGTTTGAAGTTACAGAGCTGCATGCAATTATGAGTCTCGACTCCCTTCGTAAAAAAAGAAGTCGGGTCGATGTCGGGAGATCTTTCGTTTTTATCTGGCTGGCATCGCTTTCTAAGGTCTTTGCATAAAAAAACCCAAGTCCCAAGAAATCAGAGAGTTTGATTCTGTGAGAGCGGTAAGCTCGTATCGGCGCTACTGAAAAGGTATGTTGGTGAATGCAGGCTGTGTCCAAAAATTCGAAAGCTTGATTGTGTGGTAGGGGTAAGCTGTACTGGAACTAAGCAAAAGGTGCGTTGGTGAAAGTGTATTGTGCAGTAGTGTGTGCTGGTTTGCGAATTTGAACCTTATGGCTTCAAACTGTAAGGTGTGGGATCACAGAGCAGCACACATGATGACCGATAATGTAGTTTCACCTTGGATGGTAAACTAAGCCATCAATTTGGTATGCGTTTAGGTTATACTGGAGCATTTTAAAGCTCTTTGGCATTCTGTGGTGCTGGGATTAAAACCCTGAACCTTTCTGAAAGTTCATGAAATTACTGTTTCACTGACTTACAGAATCCTTGTTGGCCTAGTCTGGGATACCATCTTCCAAAAAGCAGCCAGCGGACAGTAGAAGACATGACATCTTTATATTGATAAGTCGGACCAAAAATGATTGACTGAGTGGGCTACATTGAAAAAGGGATGAGCCACATTTAAATGCGGATAAATTCTTGTTAAAAAATGCACTGAGCTATTGTAAGAAAATTATTTTTGTGTACACCCAGTAAGCAAAGGTCCTCGGACCCACGACGGTTGCAGTGGACCCGCGCACGGCTGTGCGCGGGCCCATAGCGGCCGTCAAGGGCCCGAAGACATTTTGCCAATGAATGCACTGTCCGATATTTACCTGTGCATATAAGAAACGGTTCTACAGATAATTCTACAGCAGACAGTCTCAAAGAAATCTATGATGACAGTTTTTGTGCGTGGCAATTTTCGCCCCCTTCCTCTTTTTGTCCTGTGCTGCCATTTCCAAGATGGCTACTCAGCATAGAAGAAACGCCAGAAAGAAAGACAGAGAAAAAAGCAACTCTCTTTGACCACAAATCTTTCAAGTTTTGATTTCAGCCAGCGTAACAATTTCGCCCGCATTTACGCAACTTTGTTTTCTCCGTAGACAACGCCTCAGCCCGGCCCTTTCGTTTACAAGGGGCATAGATTATTATGTGCCCCTGCGGACACAGTGGCAAATGAGAATCTATGCTCCTTGCTGGCCATGATCGGTCTATACTGCTCTCAGGTGGAGTGAGTCTTCAAGGTTTGAGTTAAGAACTGTATGGAGGGGATTTCATACAGAATCTCGAAGACCCCAAAGTGTCTTTATTCCGATTTGAGGTCTAGTTTTCTGGTCTGGCTTTTCACTTTGAAGATGCTCCCCGGTCGCTTTTTAGGAATTCGTAGAAATTACGGCCAAAGGAAGAAAATGGTTTTGCAAACATAAGGCGTAGTAGACAGGAAACCAATTTTCTCCGATAGAATCATTATTGTTTTCTATTTTGGAGGTAAAGTAGTTTTCTCTGGCAGGGATATTACATTTAAAAAAGAGAGAAAGGTTTGTATTGTGCATTTTAAAATTATAAAGCTCTCTCTCTGTCCCCCCTCCCCATCCCCTAACTCTCTCTCTCTCTCTCTCTCTCTCTCTCTCTCTCTCTCTCTCTCTCTCTCTCTCTCTCTCTCTCTCTCTCTCTCTCTCTCTCTCTCTCTCTCTCTCTCTCTCTCCCCCCTCTCTTTCTTGCCGGAGACGAGATTTTCCAAATCGAGAACAGTGATTGACACTGACAAACCCATTGAAGTCCCGTGTACGAATCACCTATTCCTTGGATCTTTGCTAAGCCAAGATTATGTAAAGTACCACTTCGCTGTCTCATTGCTGACCCCCCCCCCCCCTAACCTTTAAAAATATAACAAGCGATGGATAGCAGTGAAAAAAACCCAGCGTTACACTGAGTATATTCAACAACAACAACAAAAATGGATGGCCTGTAATTTTCCTTTTTGACGGAGAGTTTAGCAGGTGCACAAAAAGGAGCGCTATTTGCTCGCTCTGGTCGCCGAGCCAACTACTCCCCATGTTGCCTTCATTATCGCTGTGAATGGACTGACAAAAGAAACGGGTGAACTTGACTAATATTGACGATACCTTTCGGCGGAAAACACACGTAATTACGCCAAACAGTATCGCCAGTAGCGGTCAATATGTTAACTCATTCGAGACGTGCCGCCTACGGATACGCGGCGAAAAGCAGTTATTTTCAAAGCTAGGAATTTGATTCAATCCTCAGTTCAGAAAATCAAGGAAAGATTTGGTCGTTTTTACGCTATAAGTGGAAGTCTCCAGGGTTGTGACCTGTCAACTCGTATCGCTTGAGGGCTTTGGTCCTTAGACAGACCCATTCGGGGTGTATACCACAAGTACACTTCTATTCAAATGAGATGAGAAGCATCTAATTTGAATCGAAGTGTACTTGCCGTGTACACCCCGGTGAATCTATCTGGGGACTACACCCGCAAAGGGTACGGGCGTCATTTCAGGTTCACAGCCTCTCTTATACGTGGTATGTACTTGTCATGCCGTTTGCAGGAAGCCTTCTCCACAAGTCTCTCATTTGGACATGGTCTCAGCCTAAGAAGAAACATCTCGTTATCTTAAGAGGCACATAAGCTCAATGGCATGTGCAGTTGCAGGAGCTCAAGAGAATCTGTTTCTTGCCAGTAGGTTTTTCAGTGCCTTATTTAGGACTAAATCCCGGGTCAACAAACAGAAAGGGAATTTACATCACTTTTTCTTAGTCGGCAGAAGTCATTGAATTTTAAATCTGTGAACAAATCTGGGGCTTAGGAAGTAGGCAGGATGTAGATGATCGTCTTGTTCTATACCTGCGTATTTCTCTTTGGGCTGGCTATTGCGCTGAGTAATTCCCCTTGTTTTGTGTACAATTTTGCCAGCGCCAGCCTCACCTATCTGGTTTGTGAGTATTCTATAACTCGAGGCAAACTTGTATCGTTCCATTGTTGTGTATTGTCTTGTGCATCTACTGTGGGAAATCAGGGTATTTACCCGACCACATTTAGTAGTGCACCTTCGTGTTTGTGTATGTATGTTTCTCCTGCCTGCTTCCTAAGTTTCGGAGAAAGACATGGGTTATAGGCGAGACCTGATGTATCCTTTTTGAGGATGTAGATCATCGTCTTGTTCTATACCTGCGTATTTCTCTGTGGGCTGGCGATTGGGTGCCTGATAGGCGGGGCAGGGGATCTAACTGTTTGTCTTACCAGCGCTGAGTAATTCCCCTTGGTTTGTGTACAATTCTGCCAGCGCTAGCCTCACCTGTCTGGTTTGTGAGTAGCTAATTCGAGACGCGCCGCATACCTTGATGCGGCATTTCTGAAATGAGTTAAGAGATGCCTCCATACAGCTAGGCCGGGCTAATGAGAACATTTCCGATGCTGATGAATATTGTTTTTCGTCTTTTTTCTTTCCTGTTAAATTCTTCGTTCCTGATACGGCGGAGGGAGTCACTGAGTTTAGACCCATTACTAAATCTAGACTTCTTCCGACAGGGAACTCTTTAGATCATTCGCAACAGGGCAACAGATTCCCAGAAGCCATTGCGGCTGAGCCGCAGGGGCTTATGGAAACCTATGCTCCATTGCAGGTTCTTCTTTCTTTTCTCGGGAAGGAGTCAGATTAAGGAGCTTAAGCCTGTGAAGGAAGCCAGGTCTCCCGGGAGTGATCCCCCTCAGACGTACTAAGTCCCGCCCTGTAATCCTCACCCACTCGGAGCCGCCTATTGCAGAGGTATTAAGAGGCAGCAACCACTTCGTCGCGGTCTCCAGACGATGTGTGCGCAGTTCCGTGATTTTGGACCTTACGGCCTGCCGGCCGTAAGGTCCAAAATCACGGACCAGCACACGTTGTAGTCATTTTCTTTTTCTAGACCTTTCTTAGTCAAGGTACAAACACGTACAACTCGTCTCCAGACAGCCTGCTAAGGGGGTCGGTAATGGTCGATCCCCTCCACCACGCTACCGCATAGCTCCGGTTCCCTTGAATAGCTTTTTTGTTTGTTCCTGTTTTGTTTTTGATTTTTTTTTGTTGTTGTCGTTGGGTGGATGGGTAGGTGGGTCTGTGTTGTGGGGGTTAAACTGTACAGCTGAAAGCATGGTGTCATCGATTACATACTAGAAAATGTCAAACGGAATTAATTTTTATGATTGCAATGAAATATTGTCACATTAACTTTACTTTTGGGACATTGCCCTAACCGTCATCAGTCCGTTTGTCTCCGGCTCACACGAACCACAGTACGTGCCGCCAGTCTTATTGCTGGATCTTTTAAACAAGCAAACAAACAAACAAAAAAACAAACAAGCAAGCAAACAAACAAACAAACAAACAAACAAACAAACAAACAAACAATCAAACAAACAAACAACAAACAAACAAACAAACAAACAAACAATGTCATGGATGGAGAGCCTCGCGTCCTTTACGTTCGCCTTTGTCATTTTGTGGTGATTCATGGTCATATGGAATGAGAACGGAGACTTCTATTTTGGATGCATTTTGGGTGTTTGTCCACGCATCGAGTTATTCCCCTTTGTAGTACACCCTTTGAGCAAAACGTCGGCCCGAGGTAGTTTTGCTCACAGGGTGTACTATAAACTACACAAAATGATTTCCTTTTACACCTCTAACAATCGACAGATCTGTAAGTTGTCGTTGTCTTGTGTACGCAACAAAAGGCGCCAGGCAATGACTGAGGCACCCGCGTTTCGAATGTGAATTTTTGTGTACATGCCCCAGTGAGAAGTCACCGTTTTAACTCTTCTTCCGACCCTTCCCGCCCCTTCCCGTTCCTAACCCGCACACACACACACACACACACACACACACACACACACACACACACACACACACACACACACACACACACAAACACACACACACAAACACACACACACACACACACACACACACACACACACACACACACACACACACACACACACACACACACACACACACACACACACACACACACACACAAACGTGAACGATTTCCAGCTGATTTCCAGACAGTAATCCAGACAATATGTGTCAGCCAAGCGTCAGTTTAAAATACAAAGACCTGACCAAACACGCCCCCCCCCTCCCCCCCCCCCCCCCACACACACACACCCGCCCACCCCCCGAAAAAAAAGAAAAAAGAAAAAAGAATAGAAAAGAAAAAGAAAAGTAATGTTTTTTTTGGTTTTTTTAAATCGACTTTTGAACTGTCAACCATCGGCAGCATCGCGTTGACCTGCCACAGCTCAAGTGCGAGGGGCTCGGATTACTTAGGCCAGAGACTGCTCTTAACCCGTTTAGTGCCAAGAACATTTGAAGGCCAACCAACTGCAAGAGGTATGAATCCTCATGCTGCTTGCTGACACTACTTTGAATCCGTGTTCATAGGACAGCTAGGGTTTTCTTTTGGTGTTGAATAAACGAGGACTGCAAAAATGCAGTCTGCCTGAACTGGCATTGAACGGGTTCAAGGCACCGCCTCATTTGTCTGAGAGAAACTTTCTCAGTGCGCGTTGATTGTGAAATTAACACTTCTATCCCTCGGCCAAAATGACCACGTTTAGCGTTCAGCCCTTACTGCTTGTCACTACATCCAACTCACGGGAGATGGATCGATTTTGAGAGTTCAAGGGTAGTGCCTGATTAACTTGGCGCCCCTAATCAGGCACTACCCTTGAACTATCAAAGTCGATCCATCTCCCGCAGGTTTGGCACTGAACGAGAAAAAGCTTTAACCCGAGCGGGCTATAACTTACGTGGTTTGAATTGCAAATCTTTCTCACTTTTTTTTTTTTTCCACCACCACTCTGATTCTCTCTCTCTGTGTCCCTCTCTTTCCACCAAAAAGGAGCGGTAACATTTTCCATTGCTTTCAAGTGCGACGGATGCTGTGTAAAAGTCCGCAAAATTTAGACCTGTCTCCGTGCTCAAATTATGCGGATGTCCGGTGAGGGTGGACGTACCTTAATTACAAATATCAACATGGTTGTAAATTTCCGTCAATTACCACGCAAAACAAATCGAGTTTCTTCTATTTTTGGACGAAAAAATGAGACCAATTGTCTCTCAGAAAAATAGAAAATCGAAGAAAAAAAAATTGCAAGACGAAAAAAAAAAAAAAAGAAAAAGAAAAAAAGAAAGAAAAAGAAATGAAAAGACAAGAAAAGAAAGGGAAGGGAACGGTAAGAAAAAAAAAAAAAAAAGAAAAAAAAAAAGAAGAAGAAAAGAAACGAAACGAAAAGAAACGAAACGAAATGAACAGGGCGGAAAAAGCCACTGCTACATACACATTTCGGAATTTGCAGTTGTACTACACAATTATTCTATGAAATTCTCTACATACAATTATTCTATTATGAAATTATATACAGAGCTCAAAATACAAATGAGGTAATCGTTATTCAGCCGCCATTTCCTTTTAACATCTTCAATGCCGAAAAAAACCGAACACCAACCAGCTGCAAGAGGTATAGATCCTCATGAGCCCCCGCAATTGCGGGGCTCATGAGGATCTATGCCTCTTGCTGACACCACTTTGTGTCCATGTTCTTTCCACGACTGCAGGGTAGGGTGGGTGGGGGGTGGGGTGGGTGGGTGCGGGGGGGGGGGGGTATGACGTTGCATTTACGACGCTTTCAAAAAGACAGCCTGCTTCCACTGGTAGTGAAGGGGTTAAATATATGAGATAATTTCCACAGATCTGATGCCTTTCCATAACAGTTCCAACCCTTAAGTTGCAAAAGCAACTCGCACACTGACTGTGTTGCTGAAATCATTGTGAATTCAACGACAACGATCCACAAGCGTCAAAGGAAAATGGGTGCAAGATAGTTTCTGCAAGAGGTATAGATCCTCATGAGCCCCCCGCAATTGCGGGGGGCTCATGAGGATCTATACCTCTTGCAGTTTGGGTGGTGTTCCCATTTTCTCGGCATTCAAGGGGATAACCATTTGTCTTTCGGTAGCGCTCTGTGTGAAAGTCATTCCCGGCTGGAATCTGACCTATACCACACACACACACACACAAACAAAAAAAACACAAACAAAAAACCCCAAACCAACAAACAACAACACTAGCTACCGACAGACGAAAGGGACCTGGATCACCTCGATAAAAAATAGCGCTACCGACAGACAAAAGGGTTAATACGTACATTAACCCCGTTCACTGCCGGCGGCGAGACATTCTTTATCTGAAACCGTCTCAAATTTACTGATCACTAACCCTCTCTGTCTGGGGCAGAGATTTAGGAATTAGGACAGCAAGAACCATAGGTCTTCACGGGCTACACCGTCTGCGGAGTCTCGTCAGTGTATGGGATCTCTGCCTCCGGTATATGGGTCTTGCTCAGCTGTATTTCGACAGTGAAAGGTTAATTAACCCATTTAGCACCAACGCCTTGCAGCAGGAGATGGATCGACCATGATAATTCAAGGGTGGTGCCAGATTAGCTTGGCGCCATCATCTCCTGCCGCTGATGAATAGTCGTTAGGTGACAACCCCCTACATTTTGGAAAATCAGCCGTGGGATTAAGTGGGTTAACCCCTTCCCTGCCACCGGACGCATATTTTGTTGTTGCCTTCTTTGTTTATCCTAAACGACCAAAAGCCACAACCGCCCAAGGAACGCGAGAACAAATTGGTCACAAAATCAAGACCAAAAAGGTGACTGCCAAATCGGTGACTAATGCCGAATAGAAACAAACCGGTCACACACAGTGAGAGAAATAGACCCTCGTGAAACCCCTGCACCTGGAAGTCCCTCTGATGATATGTGTCTCTTGAGGTATGCGGGTAGTGTTCGCATTTTCTCGTCAGTGATGGGGTTAATCACCCTTCTTCGGGGTAGAGAAAGGTAGCATAAACTGGTAAAACTGTTAAAACTCGGTAG
Organism: Semisulcospira habei; assembly: GCA_036245525.1. Lineage (NCBI taxonomy): Eukaryota > Metazoa > Mollusca > Gastropoda > Semisulcospiridae > Semisulcospira > Semisulcospira habei. The sequence continues at coordinate 208,617,975 of BTPG01000002.1, read as the reverse complement.
ATGGGTCAGCGCAGCTCTGTGTCCACAATCTTTCCCCTGCGAAAGCAGCCCAGATTCCTGGTCGTAGTAGGTCAATACAATTTGTAAAAGTGATGTAGGTCCCCCTTCGGTTTTTTTTTCTTCTACTTTTCAGTCCTGTGCGGCAAATTTCATCGGGCCGACGTCCGCCGCAGTTTGCCCGCGCACGGCCGTGTGCGGGCAAACTGCGGCGGACGTCGGCCCGATGAAATTTGGCGCGCTGGCAGTAAACCCAGCCCGACAACACTCGTGTAGCGCAACAGCTTATAAGCTTATATGCACCGTCGTTGTTCTATCGTCTAGGCCTGTCCGCTCATCACGGTTGGAATTGTGCCCTCCCAAATAGATGTCTAAACGATCTGCTTGTCAGCGCTTGGTACGTAACTGTAAGAACCCCTCTCGGGACACAAAACGGTAGGACATTATGGCTGTCTGGCTTGATTTGGCATCGGCATTTTGTGCGGTCTGCAGTCAGTCAGTCAGGCCCCCCCATCGGTCTGCCCATCTGCAAGAAGCGTAGACTTTCATGGGGCCCAATTTCCAATGGCAAAAGAGCCGTAAGGTCATGAGAGTCTGTTTCTCTCGCAAGAAAGTGTAAGTATTAGTCATCGTGATTTGTGTGTGCGTTCTACTGTAATTCAGACAGTCCTTCCTTCTTGTGCTATCAGCGAGAGCAATATATTCTTATGAGCCATTGCGGCCGGAAGGGGCTTCTTAGAATCTATGGCTCTCTCAAGAACCTACATTGCCCCATTTGGATGTCCCGCCTGAAGCGGAGTAGATTACGTTGAAGTCAGTGACAGTGGAGGTCGCCCCGAGCCTCTCGCAACAATCAAAGGGTAATCACGGACAATTTGCCACAGACCTGTCTCGCGGAGGCTTGGGCTTTTGGGACAGCACCAGTATGCAGCAGGTCGTCGGTTCGAGGTCTATCGTCGTTTGGCCCGCGCACGACCGTGCGCGGGACGACACTGAAACGACGATAGACCTCGCACCAAATACCTTTTACTTACTTGGGCGGCTAGGGGATCGAGAGAGGAAGACAGGGATTTCTTATGTTACGGAATGCTCGGTTTTTGGCACGCAGTCTGAGTTCGTTTAGTGGTTTTTCTGTTGTAAGTTTAGTTTTGGTTTCCTCGGGGACAGGGTTCTGATGGGATTTGTGCGCATTGTTACACGGGTCTTAGGTTTATGTTTCAGTCCAGATTTTGTTTTCAGGGGAAGTGGGTGCGAGGGGAAGTTGACGCGGTGCGCACCCAATGAGCAACAGGCCATCGGGCCGTGTAATTGAAGTCCCCGCAGCTTCCCAAGTAGAAGGGAGTAAGGCGAAATAATTTGCGTGTCGGGTTTATTTGTCCAGTCACCTGTTTGTGCGTTTGGGCTTGTGTGTGTGTGTGTGTGTGTGTGTGTGTGTGTGTGTGTGTGTGTGTCTGTGTGTGTGTGTGTTTGTGTGTCTCCGTGTGTGCGTGTTTGTGTGTCTGCGTGTGTGTGTCTGCGTGTGTGTGTATCTGCGTGTGCCGTGTGTGTGTGTGTGTATTTGTGCGGGTATATGTGTGAATGTTTGCATGTGTGTGTGTGTTTGTGTGTGTGTGTGTGTGCGCGCGTGCGTGTGTGTGTGCGTGCGTTTGTGTGTGTGTGGATGTGTTTGTGTGCGTGCGTGTATGCGTGCATGTGT
>BTPG01000002.1:208261282-208613782 GCA_036245525.1 Semisulcospira habei | reverse complement strand
GAGTGTTGTCGATGCTTATAGGTGATAGAAGCTGGTTATCCGCCGTGACTTCGCTTTTTCTCGTTGTTGGCGGTCGCTCGGCGTAAAAGTAACGTCTGGTAAGTGGTAACGTACAGGAGGGCGGGGGACCTTGGTTTAGACTGGAGAGTATTGGCCCGTCTTCAGTAAGGTTACCATTAGCACGGTCTCTGATTGAAAGGAAACAGGGGAATGGTGTTGTAACGAGCTTCGTGACAATGTGACAATTGTCACGAAGCCAGCGGGACACTCCGCCGGAATCTCAACGTGCCTTGTAAACAAAATGTCTGGTTGTCGCAAATCTTCGTCGGGGCCTCCAACAGCTTTGTAGCAGTTGTCACGGCAAAAAAAATGTTGAGACTACAAGGGAGCGTCCACCACGAGTTTTGTGACAATTTTCACATTTCTGCAATGCTCGTCACGATAAATGGTGGGAGGGGTAGGCACGGTAGTCCATTCGGGTTGATGATCAGATCCTCGCCCTTTTTACATATTTGCGGGCACTAATAGTACATTGCTTTGAACTAGTTTACATCCTTTCGCCGTAACCCTTTCAATGCGGAGTCTACCCAGATGCAAGAGGCAAAGAACCTCCATGTGCCCCCCGCATTCGCGGGGGGCTCATGAGATTCTTTGCCTCTTGCTTACCCTGTCTGTATGCGTGTTCCTTGGACGGATGGGACAATTCGGCGTGAATGCGTAATGGTTTCTGAGACATACTTTGTGCCCGCTTGCAGGGAAAGGATTAAGAAGGGTGGGTGGGTGGGGCAGTAGGACGGCCATACACCCACGCGCGTCGAACACACACAGAACTCTAGACAGACACATTCAGACACTCTTATACAAATAGATATATGTTATATTTGTGTACTATAAATACACTACGTTTCAACGTGGGCGGAGAAATGACACACTTACTCATCTGCACATCCACCCACGCACACGCACACTCGCACGCACACACACACACACACACACATACACACACGCACACACTCACTCACACACGCACACTCACTCACTCTCACACGCACGCACGCATGCACACACATGCACGAACATACACACGCACAAACATGCACATACACAGAGTTTTAACTCCTTCACTGCTAGTGATCGCAGATTGTGTTTTTGAAATCTTTGTTATTGATGGATGGATTACTGTACATATGGATGACAAAAAAGGCCTTTAAATGATCTCAGTGAATCCCTTGTCGAGTCCAGAGGGTACTAAAGACCCGACCGACAAATAGTCCCAAGCGTACTTGTTTGAGCCACCTGGCCTCGATCAGATCCCCCCCCCCCCCACCTCCACCCCCCAGCAACCATTTTACAAAACACATTCAAACCCTTTATTTCAACGCCAGAGAGCCCCAGCCTTCCAAGACACATACATCGAAAGTGGTCACAGCAAGAGGCATCGATCCTCATGAGCCCCCGCATCTGCGGGGGCTCATGAGGATCTATGCCTATCTCATTTGAGTGTCCTTCACGTTTTCTCGGCAGTAAGGGAGTTAAACCAGACGACTGACTTTTCACTGATTTGCCGCTGATCAATACCCTAAGTGCAGAGTCAGACGAGGGCAAAATATAACAGCTAGTGTCCGATAATTTCTGGCGGAGGAGGCGCTTTCAGACCAAAAAAAAAAAAAAAAAAAAAAATAAATCGCGATTAGCGTATTCATCTCGACTATAGTCCTTAAGCCGCAAATCAAAGATTGATTGGTTAGTTCAGTTATAGGGGGGTGGGGGTGGGGGTGGGTTTCAAGGCGCCGGCAACGCAATCCAGACCAAACAGGTAACTGCCAAGCGTGTAAAATGCAGAGAAGAACCCAACAAACTTAGAAATGACAGGAATATGTATGTGTTGTAGGATGCAAGGTGCATGTATGTTAGTATGTCATTTGTGTGGCGCCTAGAGCTTTATTTATCGAAAGTATAGGCGCCTTAAAAATATAAAATCTTCTTCTTATTATTATTATTATGATTATTGACTGATGTAACCTACTTAATCCCAGAGACCACATTTGCCAAATTTTGGAGGTCACCTGACGACTATAATTGTAGGAGGTGGATCGACCACGATAATTCAAGGGTAGTGCCAGATTAGCATGGTGCCGTCAGGCGCCAAGCTAATTTGGCACTACTCTTGAATTATCGTGGTCGATCCATCTCCTGCTCTAGTGCGTCGGGGCTAAATTTGTTAAGGTTCCCGTTGACTCCTGCTGACGAAACCGCTCGGCGAAAATGACGCGTGTAGTTAGTTACACGTAGTTTTCCGCCGAACGATATCGTCGGTGACAGTTTAAGGGTTAACGTCTCCGCCACGAGACTGATTGTACAGTCGGCCCACGTCAAAGGACGCCACCCCTCAATTACAGACGAAACTTGGGTTAGCAAGATACAGAAGTTAGCTCTAAATCAGAAGTAGGTCAACAGTTACACGGACTTCAAACATTCAATGGATTCTTCCATCTGCAAGGGCGTATATTCTCATACGTCTCTTGCTTGCAAGGAGCTGCTTTGCTGATATTCCCAGGTTGAGGTACTTGTCCGGTATTGCCCCCTTAACAGCTGGGGCGAGGCGAACGATACCCAGCTGAAAGAGACATAAACCCTCATGAGCCCCCGCAGTCCGGCATGGGGCTCAATGAGGATTTATGTCTCTTGTTAGTTCTGTGTTCTTTACGCCTATTTTGTTTTTGGTCTCAGTTACATTTTTTTTCTTGAAGCGAATGTCGGGCAATGTGCGGTCGTTTCAGACGCGAAATTCGTGATCACTGGCAGCGAAGGGAGTAACAGTACGACTGTCGCAAGGACGCACCCCTAGGTGATCCGGGCGATTGAGCTACACGATCACCTTTATTCCTGCGTGCACGCGCTTACCATAATGGGGCGCCACCTATTTTCGTTGATCTGCATTTGATTTAGGAATAGCTTCTACTACAAACGTTTCGCCACATTTGGTGCTCAGTCCCCACACGAAAGCACTTTTTGATCTGATTTTGAGTACGGAACAACTTCTACTGCAAAGGTTGTGTTCAGTCCCCACACAACAGGATGCTCGTCAATGGTGAAACACGACCTGATACTCCAGAAAAAGGAGGGCAAACACATCACATTTGCAGCCAGGACGATCCAGATTTCCACCAGTCATGAATATAAAAGAGGCCGAAAGCTGCCGTCACTAAACGCCTGAATTTTATACGGCATGTGAATGTGATTCGACTGTATTGTTTTATGCTTTGATTACCCATAGACACAAACTTGCCGTGTTGTAACTAAACTAGAAATTATGAGCTGTGTTGCTCCGTAGCAAAACGTCTTCGGGCCCACGACGGCCGCAGTGGCCGCGCACAGCAGTGCGCGGGCCCACGGCGGCCGTCGTGGACCCGAGAGACTTTGCTAACTAGTATTGGGTTACGACCAAATTCTTTCAGTTTGAATGGTGTTGATGGTAGCGGGGGTGCGTTTGCTAGGGGAACGAAAGTGTCCAGGCAAAACGACGCGGTTGTTTTACTGTATAGTATGTTCGTTGAAAGGTCCTGATAAATCAAAGTGGCACTGTTCCAGTGCGCCTGAACTGATCAGTGTTCAGGTCGTACTCTTAAGGCAATATTAGCTGTCCCTGTTTCCCATAACCCACCCGTTAGGGTCGTCCATTATCACTTCGGTGCCGTCGACGTTAAGTCTTTGCGTGTGGGTAGGCGTTTTTTTTTTTTGTCGCGATGATTTCTACTGCGGGTTCATCGCGACTAAAACCGCTACCGACACGCAAATGGTTAAACCCCGACACATCAATCAGTCAGGGAAGGAGAAGTGGTGGTGGTGGGCGGGGGGTGGAGTGGGGTGGGGGAGTGTTTGCGTGTTGTATCATCGATTACAAATGTTTGGTTTTACACCCAGTGCCACAACGACAGAAATCGATCGCCATAGCTTAATCCGCTCAGTGCCGAAAACATAATTAGGAACTCCACCAGTCTCCAAGAAATATAGATCCTCATGAGTCCCCGCAGTTGCGGGGGCTCATGAGGATCTATATCTCTTGCTGACACCACTTTGTATTTATGTTTCATGGACGGCTAGGGTTTTTTGGTGTTGAATCAACGAAGATTGCAGACACACAGTCTGTGTCACCTGGCGCTGAACGGGGTAAATGTTGTATTATGCTCTTACCAGTGTGATAAGCGTAATAAATACTAATCACTAACCATGAACTATCCTCATCGATCAATTTGTGGCGAATTATAGGTTTTTGTAAAAAAACAACAGCAACAACAACAACAACACCCACCCACCCAAAAAAAAAAAAAAAAAAAAACCAAAACAAACAAACAAACAAACAAACAAACAAACAAACAAACAAACAAACAAACAAACCCAACAACAAACAAACCCGAACCCTGATCAAATTCTCAATTGCAGCAGGATTAGCAGCAAAAACATATTTTAAAAACCTAACACCCTGTTCCCCATAACCCACCCGCTAGGGTCGTCCATTATCACTTCGGTGCCGTCGACGTTAACCCTTTGCGTGTGGGTAGCGGTTTTTGTCGCGATGATTCCTACAGTTGTGTGTTTTTTATTCAGCCTCTCGCTCTCAGCCAAGCCTTTAAAACTGCAAGAGGCATAGATTCTCATCAGCCCCGACAGCCGCAGGGCGGGCTCATGAGAATATATACATCTTGCATCCAGAGATTAGTGCAATTATTCCGTGAGACTGAAAATTACATTTGACCGTTTTGGAGGTTTGGAGTTATAAAGTTAATCTCCTTGTAATATGCACTTTGTGAGACACTTCTGTGCGAGCATTGCATATGTCAATCTATTCTTGTCCGGGGACTCATAAAACCGGGATTAGTTACGCATGATTACACTTCGGATTTGATGAAACTGATATCTAAACACGCCTCAAACCGACATCAATGGCACTCATTAACGATATTGACCGCGTCTCATATCAATATCAGGCACATGTTTAATTCAACGCCAAAGGCTGACGGTTACAATTATGTTTGAACAACAATAATATCACGAATAGTCGAAAGCGTATACATGTTTCTTTCAGAAATATATATAAACACGCATATAAGCAAACAAACAAATGAAGCCGAAAACACTGTGAAATGAAGAGAACAAAATTACTTTGTGTTTGTCCTTTCAAAGCGTGTTTTTTATTTTGTTTTATCGCCTTTTTACGCAATTTCGGTCTCGGTTCCATATCTCACATCTGATAAGCAAGCAAAGGAAATAAAACAAACAAACAAACAACAACAACAACAACAACAACAACAACAACAACAACAACAACAACAAAACAACAACAACCCCAACCCCCCCCCCAAAAAAAAAAAAAAAAAAAAAACACACACAAAAAAACCACAAAAAACAACCAAAAAACCCCAAACAACCCCCCCCCCCCCCCAAAAAAAAAAAAAAAAAAAAAAAAAAAAAAAAAAAAAAAAAATACGGCCTGATTAATTAAAGTAGTCAACTGCGAAAATATATACACCCCCTCCCCACCACCCGCCCCCCCCCCCCCCAAAAAAAAAAAAAAAAAAAAAAATAAAAAAAAAAAAAAATTACTGCCTGTTTAATTAAAGTAGTCAACTGCGAAAATATATACACCCCCTCCCCCCCCCCCCCCAAAAAAAAAAAAAAAAAAAAAAAAGGAAATAAAAAAGGCAAAAATTGAGAGAAATCCAAAGTCCAAAATGCTTTGATAATCGAATAAACGGACAAAGAGATATGAAGAGCACTAACACATTCTGTGCCCATGACCGAAATCCCCAAATTATGAAGTTGCCCTCTGAAAGACTGTATTACAATTCTCGAGACAGATCGAGGATGATAGTTCAAGGGTGGTGGCCAGACCACTGAATAGCTGTGGCGGCCTATAAGTGCCGTCCAAGCTATTTTGGCACCACCCTTGAACTATCGATGCTCGATCCATGTCTTGCCTGTGGTGTGTGTCTGGGGCTGAATGAGTTAAGCCCGTCAGTGTCAGCTTGCCGCGCAGTCTGTGTAGCTTCAGTTTAATTCAAGACAAAAAAAACACAAAACAAACAAAACAACCCTAGATGTACCAGGAACATGAATTCAAAGTGGTTTCAGCAAGCGACATAGATCCTCATGAGCTCCCGCAGTTGCTGGGGTTCATGAGGATCTACGCTCCTTGGGGCTGTGTGCTGTTCAGATTTTCTCGATGGCCAAAGGGGTAACTAAGGACCTACAGAATTCAATAGCCCATACCGGTACTCACTGGTTGTCTCCATTGATTTGCTGCCGCTGAGGGACACAACCAGTGTGACCATGCAATATCAGGATAATGTCTGAACACGCACATTTCACTCCGCGCATACCGGTATTGAACGAATATGCATCTGGTGTAGCCGAGCCGCAAAACAGAAGTGTGCATGCATGCATTCAGTTCAGCGCGCGATACCACATGTCGCGTGAATTCGTGACTTGTTCAGCGAAGCGTGGAAGACACAGGCATGCAATTTGGTAATTAAAGCCCTGGCTATTATCACGGCACTTGGCAGCCTGGTTTGACATTGCATGTGTCTAGTCCCCCACGGTACGGTGTCAGTATTCTTCAACAGCAGAGCATGCCAGTGGGCAGAGCACGTGCATGAATGAGTTCGATTCAAAACGTGTACAGTTCTTAAACTGCTTGACATGTGTGAAACTAGGTTTATTCTGAGAGAATACAGAACACAGAAGACAACGCGCTTAGAAAAGACAGTTGCAATTGTGTATTAGGTATAACTCAAGACTATGACTTAACCCCTAAAGTGCGGGGGGATGAGGCGAACGCTACCCATCTGCAAGAGACATAAATTCATCGCGGGGCTCATGAGGATTTATGTCTCTTGTTTAGTCTATAGAGTTCTATGGCTATTTTCTGTCCCACATACATCTGTGTTCTGCACGCGAATGACTGTCAGTGTGCCGTCGTTCCTGGCGCTCTGTTCGTGATCAATGACAGCGAAGGGGTTAATGTGACTGCGGTAACACCAGGATGGGGCGTGCTCATCAACACACAAATCCATTGTTAACTCATTCGAAACTTGACGCGGATACGCGACGTATATATGGCTCATTTCAAATGAGTTAAACTATAAATCAGAACCTCTCCCACCTCGCTCTATCTAACAATAATTATACTGTTCACAACAAGTTAACAGTCGGTGTGAAAAATGATAATGATTTTAGATATACAAAACTCAAAATTGTATTTTAAGATTTTGTCTGGGAATTTCTTGAAAAGACTGTAGACTAACGACAAAATCTTAAAATTCAATAGAGTTGTGCATAACTGAAATCATGAGCATTTTTTTCACGGCGGTCCTTAGCTTATTTTGAATAGTGTATTTCCGTGTGGAAGTAACTGGGGTATAAAGAATTGACATACACTACGACTGTAGCAGACACTTCACTTCACGGAAAAGCCACACACGGTGTATACACACATTTTTTGTGTGTGTGTGTGTGTCAGTGGATGCTTCAGATTTATCAGATTTCTCCTGGCTCCAAAAAGTAAGCTAAATGAAATGACATGTATACGGCATGCACTCAAAATGTCATGATCTGTAAAAACCCAAAACGGATAAAGCGCCGAAACGTAATTAATTTATCTCAAGAAATTTCCAGACACATTGTAGTAAAACAGAAATTACTCTCACTTTATTTCTGTCCCTCAGTCGCTTTAAAATTGACTCAGGACATTTCTCACGGAAATTTGATCTAATTTTTCACAAATTTACGCTGCTCGTCCTTTTGGTTTCGCTCCCAGCCAAAACAAGCAAACTTCACGACGAAAAGAAATTAATCCAATTTTTCAAAGATTTTCCCCAGTCTACTTCTCGCTTAGTGGACCAACTACATTCCCCAAAGTCAAATTTTATTACGAGCAACTTCGCCTTACGACCTTAGTTCGTCACTTCGTCAACAAGCCCCTTCAATCTGCAAGAGGCATAGATTCTCATGAGCCCCTGCTTTGCAGGGGCTCATGAGAATCTATGCCTCTTGCTGACATTGATAGACTCGAGCCGTTCCTCAGACTGAGTAGCAGATTTCGTGTTGACGGCGTGGGACCTTGATCAAATCCTAATCCCGTCGACAGACTGAGTACTTAGAGGCCAGCATTTGCCATTAATCACTAGAACCAATTTCTCTGAAGCCGTTACATGAATAAGCGAATCTGACAACCAGTCTGGACAGAGATGCGAATGTTACTGTGTAGAGAGGGGCTGTGATGAGGCTTGTGAAGACGTTTTACACGACTGTTCAGTCGGAGCTCAGTGGATTACAGTTACAATTCAGTGAAGAAAAGAAAGAAGAAAAGAGCGTTTTTTTTTTACCGCACTATTCACAACCATGCACAACCCTTTGTCTAAAATCATCAAGGTGTGAAAAAATAATTAAAATTCATTCATTCAATCGCGCAGCCCTAACAACTAAGCTAAAACAGCCATACAAGAAGAAAGAACAAACAACAACCACAACATCATCATCAACAACATCAACAAACGAAACGATACGAAATGACACGAAACAAATATAAAATTAAACAATAACCACAAAACTAGCCGAAGAACAAAGTGATGCTTGAAAAGCAGCGTCCGATGAAGGGCATTTTGATAAAAAAAAAAATAACGTGCCACTTAGATGAATCTCATACATTATAGCTGAAAGTCCATGAAGAAAAATGCACGGTTTTTACAGCACACTTTGTCGTCTGTGCATAGGAGTATTTGCAGGAGTATTTCCCAGACAGACCCACTCTTTAAGTCCGCCACAAGTACACTTGTATTCAAATGAGATGCTAAACATCTCATTTGAATAGAAGTGTACTTGTGGCGTACTCCCTCCCGTACACTTGAATTCAAATGAGATGCTAACCATCTTCGCCGCAAGTGCACTTCTATTCATATGAGATGCTGCGCATCTCATTTGAATAGAAGTGTACTTGTGGCGTACTCCCTCCCGTACACTTGAATTCAAATGAGATGCTAACCATCTTCGCCGCAAGTGCACTTCTATTCAAATGAGATGCTGCGCATCTCATTTGAATAGAAGTGTACTTGTGGCGTACGTACTCCCCGAGTGGGTCTAGCTGGGGAGTACTCCAGCACAGGGCACGGGTAGTTTTTAAGTTTCTAGAAAGAACTGGCTGTAAGTGACGGCCCGTTGATTTAGGAGACAAGATGAAGCCGTTTATTCCTCACCCTAGCACTGTCCGACTAAAAGCATTACGATGTAAATCGTCACCCCCATTACCGTGACAAGCCTGCAAATGGGGCAAGAGGGTGGGGAGCAGACGACAGCCAAAGACACAGGGACCATTTGCATGAGCGAACTTAACCCTGCGCCAGCCACTAAGCAATGTGTTCCGCTATAAGCTCACTCATGCAACTGACCCTCAAGATCCTCAGGAGCCACTGCAATAATCTTTGCGAGTGACATTCCGGAACGACATGCCTGACAATGTGGACGGGGAAGTGGTGGGTGGGGGTGGGGTGGGGTGGGGGAATAGGGCACAGACCTCAACCAAAGGCACAGATCTGAACAGTCTCTGCAATGAACTTTTCACATGACATGCCTGACAATGTGGGAGAGGGGGGGGGGGGGGAGGGGGGGGGGGGGGGGAGTAAGGCGCAGACAAGATTCAAAGACATAGACCCACACCAGCCCTTCAATTTACTTTTCGCATGACAAGCCTGAGAATGTGGGATGGAGCAATGAGCAGACTTCAACCAAAGGCATAGATTCTCAGGAGCTCCTGCAACTGTGGAAGCATGGAAAGTTTATGGCCAGCATTAACCTTTTCCATTTATGAGAAGCGCAGACCGATGAAGCTTCATAATGGTAGCTCCGACAACCATAGATCTTCATGAGCCCCCGTAGTAGCAGAGGCTTCTAAACCCCCCTCCCCTCCTGCAAATGTGAATGAGGGAAGGCCCAAAGAGTCAAAGATCCTGGAACCAGTTGCATGACTAGCGACGCACCTTGCTTAGTGGCTGGTGCAGGACTCAGCTCACTCATGTATCTGGCTCCTGAGCCTATGATCTTCTTAGTACCGGAAGAAGAATAGGATAAGCCCCTTTGACTGCTACTGACGCTACCGCTCGGCGGAAAAGACGTGAAACTACGTCACTCTCTAACTACGTATCTACGCGTCTTTTCCGCCGAGCAGTATCGTCGGTGGAAAAGGGGTTAATTGCACCCAGCTCTCGAAGAAGATAATGGTGGTCCATGCATTTTGCATTATCTCAGCGTGTTCTTGCAGGACCTATCATATGTGTGCCCTTCCGGCTAAGAGCGCACATCCATTGCTTGCTACCTCCACACAGTCTGTCCCATGATTTTCTGTGTGTTATGTGTCCGTCAGGTGTATTAAGTTCAGGTGTTTAACCATCCCGCTGGACGCAGATTGTGTGTTTTTTTACAAAAATATTTATCAGTGTAAATTCAACCTCAACGATCCCCAGCCGTCCAAGAAACATGGATGCAAAGCTTTTTCAGCAAGAGGCATAGATCCTCATGAGCTCCATCAACTGTGGGAGCTCACCAGGATCTATACCTCTTGCAGTTGGGTGGTTTTCAGTTTCTCTTGGCAGTGAATGGCAGAGCCTCGGAGCCAGAATTTGTTTAGCTAGAAACAAAGCTCGGCTCTTAAATCATCACCACACATGGTTTAACATACATTAATACCGCGAGATAGGCCAAAGTTCCGCCGAGGCGTCGATTTGAACGACCACTACCAGGACAGTCAATACAAGCTCGCGCCTTTGCATTTTTTCAAGTCACGTTCTTCTTTTGTTGGGCGAGAAAAAAGCCAAGGGCACCGGTGCGTTCGCTCCAAATACCAAAGGTTGGGTTTCAGGATTACGTCCTCATTTTAACCCCTTCACTGCGAGTGGATGAAGATCGAGTTTTTGAAATAGTCGAATAAAGTTCAACGTCAGCGATCCTCAGTCATGTCAGTGCAAGAAACATGGATACAAAGGGCTTTCAACAAGAGGCATAGATCCTCAAGAGCCCCCGCAACTGCGGGGGCTCTTGAGGATCTATACCTCTTGCAGCTGAGTGATGCTCATTTTTTTTTCTTCTCGGCAGTGAAGAGGTTAAGACATGAAAGGAGGCAGCGGAAAGGGACGGCGCCGTCACTATAATTGGTCGTGAGACGTTCACAATTGCCGTATATTGGCCTCCGACACACTAGTCTAAGATGTCGAGCGACCGTGATGGTTCAAAGGTGCAGCCAGATTTGATTGGTGCCCTTAAAGCGCGCTGAACATTTTATGAATTTTTTCTCGGGAAAGCCTGACCGTCAAGACCCCAAATCTCCCTTTTTTTCCCGAGCGGGAAAAACTCATCATTGCGAATGCCCCAAATTATTTAGTTGTCGAAGCCTCTGTTGTTTGTGTACTTCTCATTTGAGAAATCTTGGCGTCACCATTGATTGCAATTTCTCACTAAAACAACACGTTTTGAATACCTGTAGATCTGCATTTATTGAGCTGCGTCGCATTAGCTCCATCAGGCATCTTCTCACACCAGAAGCCACTAAAACGCTGGCCTGCTCCTTTGTCTTGTCCCGCCCGACTCGATTACGGCAATGCACTCCTGTGTGGCTGTCCTCTGTACCTTCTGGATCGGCTCCAGAGGGTGCAGAACTCAGCAGCACGGCTTGTTGTCAAGGCAAAAACGTCAGACCACATCACACCCATCCTGCGTTCACTCCATTGGTTGCCTATCACATCTAGAGTACAATACAAAGTTCTGTCCATCTGTCATACCTGTCTGTCTCCTTCTACTGGCCCTGTCTATATTTCTGAGCTTCTTCATTTGTACACACCTTCAAGACAGCTCCGTTCCTCAGCAGACATTAAACTATTACGCTTTCCGACTGTGAGAACTAAGTCTTTTGGGGAGAGGTATTTCTCATACCAAGAGTTTGAAATAAACTCCCACAGTCCCTCAGATATGTTGAATGAGCCAATAGTTTCCGGCAGTCTTTAAAGAGACGCATTTATTCATTTAAAAGTGCATTCACCGTTATAATTTTTCGTTGTCAGTGACAGCTGCCTAGTGTACCCGTTATTAGTTTTATGGTACACATATATCTTTGGTGTGTGTGAGCATTTCGTGTTGATCTGTTCACTCTGCTAAGCTTATTTTCCTTGTATGTCTTGTTGCGTGAGTGTGTATGTTAGGGAATATACATGTGTTGTAGGATGCAAGGTGTATGTATCTTGGTATGTCATTTGTACGGCGCCTAGAGCTTTTCTATCGAAAATATAGGCGCCTTAAAAATATACATTATTATTATTATTATTATTATTATTATTATTATTATTATTATTATTATTATTATTATTATTATTATGCGGAGGGAAAGGAAGGGATGGCTTCAGTTAACTCATTAACTCAGTTAACACATAAGCCGCGTATCCGGAGGCGGCATGTCTCGAATGAGTTAAAGTTCTGTTTTCCGTGGTAAAATTCATTGTATATTTGGCGCGCTTTCAGGTGGTCGCAAACACCAATATCAAACACAAGTAACGACTTAGACACCGTCACTCACATTTCTCATCTGAAAGAAGAGTAGTGCAGTGTATTCTTTTTCGTATGCCCGTGTTAAAAAATTTGAATAAATGTGTTGCACTTCCCTTTCTAAGCGTGTTTCTTTCTTGTGTGTTTTGATTTTCTTTGCAGGTTACCCGATTGGCAACCACCTATTTTGTCTGCATTCTTTTTTTTTCTTTAACAGATCAACCAATGGAGGTACACAGTGCCAGAAAAGCTTGGCGCGTTTAAGACGGTTGCAGTTACCCATGCTAAACACACCATTAACCCATTCATCTCTGACACTCTGCAACAAGAAACAGGTCGACTATGATCTATTCTGGATAGACCCTTAAATTGTCATGGTCCATTTGCCTCTTGGTGGAACCGCTGTCTATTTTCCCCCACTCAATCCATTAAAAGTCTTCCAAAGCTTATTTTGAGGTCGTATCAACATTGGTCTCGTTTACTATTTATATACATCTCAGGCTCCCCCCCCCCCCCTGCCCATGTTAATATTACATTATCTTAATTCATATGTGGTTTAAAGCTTATGTCGTCTCCGCCACGCCGTCAGACCACTGTTTGCTTTAACCACACATGCCGATAAGTAGAGGCAGAGACAGACAAGCAAATAAACACTGACTGCAATGGCTGATGTCATTTTCAGGTCATTGATGGTGACTGACGAACCCACGAGAGTTGTCGCATTCTGAAACAATAAAAGAAGAAACTAGACGTCATTCGTTCGGAAATCAGAAGTAGGTGAAAAATGCACGCATTTTGACGAAAACAGTGCATTAAAAGCCCAGACAAACATGCGACATCGTCCGGGCTTTTAACCGTTATCGTCGAAACACGTGCAGTATTTTCGAACAGCAAGAGGCATAGATCCTCATGAGCCACCGCAATTGCGGGGGCTCATGAGGATCTATACCTCTTGCTGGTCTATTGAAAAGAATGACATCAAAAGAATGTTTTGTTCGGGAATCAAACACGTCGGACTTCTTTCTGTAAGCTTCTCTAGACTAGGAACTGAAATCTGAGATATATGAGTTGTATAAATAATTAAAATGTAATAACTGACCTTCACTAATACGCAATATAATTCACTTCTGAGTGCTCCGGTTGACAGCTGAAATGTTCGGTTAATCTTGCATCATATCTGACAACCTGAGCACTGTTGATTTATTTCGCGTTAATGGGCAGGCAGTCGTAATTTAATCTCTATGTCTCTCAAATTGTTTTAGGTCTGACCAGCGTTCGCTGCCTTTGTCAAAACCTCCTCTCCGGACGGGATTAATCCTGTGCCTGTAGCTCTGTGCCTGTAAATTCCTTCACAGACGCATGCCCTGTAGGGGAGGAGCCCCTATTATGAAACAATGCTTATTATGAAACACCTTGCTCCCGGCGAAACGGAATAACTTTTCTAAATTCCGCCTGTGCAGTAATATAGAGCTACTTCAGTGAGCCTTATTTTCGGTACAAAAATGTCAGGCGTGATGAAAACGAAAACACGCCGAGAAAATGTGATTTTTGAGCCTTCTGCATCTAGTTTTTTGCCATTTTGAAACACCTACATCAGCATTCAGTTTTGTGATTTCTTTTAAAATAGCCACTCTTGTCATGAAGAGCAATCTTCGGACATCAGATAACCAGCAGCAATCGTTTTGGTTCTCTTTTTGTTGTTTTGGAGGCACGCATGTTTCTGGAGAGGTATCTTGTTCCTATTATGAAACACAAAGAGCTCCTAATATGAAACGTGTTTCATAATATAATTAGACAAGTGTTTCATATAAGGAGCAGTGTTTGTCTAGCGTATACATATCGGAAACCATCCAGTCAGTTTGATCCAAATTTCAGCTGTTGATACTTTTTCTCAATACAGAGTATCCCACATCATGATCATGTCACTTTGCGAAGAGAGTGAGGACCTTTAAATGCGCCACTTGTTGACTATCAAAACGAGGCGCGGGTGGTGCTGGTGTTAGTGCAGGTGGGAGGTCGCGGGAAGGGGGTGAGTGGTCTGGAGACCTTTTCACCAATGGGCGAAAAATCACACGACGGACCGTTTACAATTTCCAAGAAGAGGCGCTGGAGTGTGTGTGTGTGTGTGTGTGTGTGTGTGTGTGTGTGTGTGTGTGTGTGTGTGTGTGTGTGTGTGTGTGTGTGTGTGGTGTGTGTGTGTGTGTGGGGGGGGGGTCCAAACTCCCCCAAATAGAAAATTACACATTAAAAAATATCCTTGGAGCCGTGCACCTTGGAACACCCCTCTTCCCCTGAATTTGCTTTTTAAATATGTACATAAACCTGTGTCGATAATTTTAGGAAGTTACAAAGTAAAATAGGTAAAAGCACTGTCAGGGGAGAGAATTGTGCTGTATCGACCAATGATCATAGATCTAGTTTGCACACACACACACACACACAAAAAAACCCATAGGAAAGAGGGGGTGCGCTAAGTAAGTGACTGGAAGCAATGCATATGGAAACATTTTACTGTGGTGTCTGCAAGGGCATACATTCCATGCCTCCACATAGAGCTAAATTTCCATGCACCCTAAGAGAAAACCTACTAAAAGGGGGAAGGGGTTGCAGTCGATATTGTCATAATAAATGAAAAGAAAAGAGGAGACTGCCAGTGCTAATATTTTAGGAAGATTACAAAGTAAAGTAGGTAAAAGCACTGTCAGGGGAGAGAATTGTGCTGTATCGACCAATGATCATAGATCTAGTAGTAGTATTGTGATGAAAAAATGGGCCGTGAGGCCTTTGCAAAAGTCCTTTCTTTCTTTAATTACTTTATGGGTCTGCTATGCTTGCAAATTTTCCTATAAATCATTCATCATAGGAATAGAAAATCTATTTCAATTTTGGTAATTCGTCCAGCAGGTTTTTAAAAGAATTTATGATAGGTGCTTTTAAAAAAAATGAAACTGGTAACTCATTCCAAACAATGGCAACTCTGTTAGAAATACAAAACTTCCGCATGTTAGTGTTGCAGTGCTGTACAAAGATTTTCCCTTCAGAGTTTCGGGTTCTGTCACAAAATGGTGCTGCAAAAAAGTCGTTCCAATTTAGGTCGTCGATGCCATTATAAATTGTAAAAACTTGGATTAAGTCTCCACGTATTCTACGTCCACGTAAGAAGTGTAGTCCAAAGTATTTGAGTCTGTCTAAATAAGTCATATTTCTACATTCTTTGACCAGCTTTGTTGTTCGTCTCTGTACCCTTTCGACTGCAACTGAATCCTCTTAAACCTGCGCAAAGTAAGTGACTGGAAGCAACGCATATGGAAGCCCCCACGAAGGGGGGCGTATCACATATCCCACTGTTCCAGCCCCCCCCCCCCTTGGGGGGCCTAGATTTAAATTTCCATGCACCAAGGGGCTAGAACAGTGGGATATGTGATACGCCCCCCTTCGGGGGGTGGGGGGGGGGGGGGGAAGGGGGGGGGGGCTTCCATATGCATTGCTTCCAGTCACTTACTTAGCGCACCCCTTCTTTCCTATCTTTTTTTTTTTTTTTTTTTGGTGCTTCGATCAAACTAGGTCTATGATCATTGGTCGATACAGCACAATTATTCTCTCCCCTGACAGTGCTTTTACCTACTTTACTTTGTAAACTTCCTAAAATATTAGCACGGGCAGTCTCGCCTTTTCTTTTCTGTGTCGATAATGCTAGCTTGTATCAAGTTTTACTTCTGAGGTCGAAAAACTAATTACTGTAACTTTTATTCCCCCATACATAGAACATTTTCAACACACTTACTGACATGCCTGCCCTTTGACCTTTGGAAGGAGCCAATAAACTTAATATGCATAGACAGTTTAACCCCTAGCAAAACATTTCCACTGGGGTCTTATTGCAAAGTTCACATACAAACTACCTGTAATAACAATAACCTAAAATAAAAGCCTTTTTACTTCTCGTGACCTTTGACCTTAATGAGAGGTTAACTTAGTAGAGCTGCAGACAAAAGGTGTTTCATCAGCTTTCTCTTTGGCAAGTTTTAAAATAAGATTACAACTATTTTTTAAGAAAAATCGCCCGTTATTGACCTTGTAAACTTGTAGCCTTGAAGCGAGAAAATCTAATTGAAAATTTAACTGATACAAGCGTCCGTAGCAAACACGAGTAACAACAACTACACACTCTTCAAATGAGTTATTGCAACGCTGGTGTACTCGTAATGCACAGGCCCGCCGTGACGTGGTCTGAGTAACCTGTTCAACGTTAAATCTCCAAAAATAACCAATGATTCCCCAAATAACTAATGACTTTCCAAAAATAACTAATCAACTAACGTTTTCGCCGAGTCTTTTGAGAGTGATAAATTGTTTATTTAACCAGAATTATCGTGACCTCATAATGATATATCCGTCATAAATCGTCTCACCAGATCATAAAATATGTGCAAGCATTTAAAAACAAAACAAAACAACTGTACCGTGCTTGAAACCGTTCAGTGCTGAGAAATTTTGAACACGCCCAACTGCAAGAGGTATAGATCCTCATGAGCCCCCGCAGTTGCGGGGGCTCATGAGGATCTATGCCTCTTGCTGGCACCACTTTGAATCCATGTTCCTAGGACAACTAGTGCTTGCTGATGTTGAACTGACGAAGACTGCAGAAACACAGATTCCGTTCAACGGGCACTGAATGGGTTAACTCATTCGCGGCCAGCCGCATCCGGATGCGCGGCATAAGCAGTTGCGGGGGGCTCATGAGGACCTATGCCTCTTGCTGACACCACTTTGTATCTATGTTCTTTGGACGGCTGGGGCTCTTTGACTTTCAATACACACACATTTCAAAAACACAATCTGCGTCCACTGACAGTGAGAGGGTTAACAAGATGATTACGACTCACGAAATATTGAAAAAGCGTGTTCACTTTGGCCTGCATCTCAATTCAGATTGTTATATTGTCCCTGACACACACACACACACACACACACACACACACACACACACACACACACACACACACACACACACACACACACACACACACACACACACACACACACACACACACACACACACACACACACACACACAAAACAATAAAAGGAACACATGGGAAAAATTGAACTATTCGCTGAACAGGTCGTTCTGGGGTGGTCTGGGGGTGGTCTCCTTCGCTTGCCCGGCGCTGAACATTAAAGTTGCCTTCTCCAGGCACTGTTTTTTTTTTTTTAGCAGAATATGGGTTCCAAATGTTTTGTGGTCTTACATAAGACTTTCCCAATCCACATTTTCCATATTTAAAAGAGGTGTCGTTACTGCCTTCTCGCTACTTGAGAAAGGAAAAGTAGATCATAGACGTCTTTCACTGTAACTCATTCGGGACGAACTGCATACGGATACGCGGCATTATCCGCGTATCCGGATGCAGTTCATCTCGAATGAGTTAAGACATTCAAACTTTAAAAGGTACTTCGTTTGTACAGCATAATCATGATCTGATAACAAAAAGGCATAGGCCTACCATGAACCTGTATAAAGGACATCTTGCCTTGACTTCGCGAACGAAGATTCTATAGGGGTTGCCCACGTCGTCTGCAGGCATGTTCGTGGCTGCGGAAGCCAATCCGGGACAGGCAGGTTCGACCGCAGTGGCTGCAGGGGAAGGTCTGGTCAGGGTTCTGAGTTTTGACAACTCTGTTTTTTCTCCTGAGCCACGTGTCCTTAAGGCTAGCTCTGCGAGAGTTCTCAAAGGAGGCAGCTGCCTTGTAAATGGTGGAGCGCCAGGTGTCGCGGTCCGCAGCAAGCGAAGACCACTGGCGGTGGTCGATTTGGCAGGCACTAAGTCACTTCTTGAGACCGTCTTTGTATCTCTTCTTTGGTGACCCTCTGACTCGGTGTCCAGTGGCGAGCTCACCGAACAGAGTGATCTTGGGTAGGCGATGATCCTCCATCCTGGAGACGTGCCCCGCCCAGCGAAGCTGGGTCCGCAGCAGCAAAGCCTCGATGCTCACAGTTTCCGCCTGTTCAAAGACCTCGACGTTGGTGACATAGTCACTCCAGTGAATGCCCAGGATGGTACGCAGGCAGCACTGGTGAAAGCGTTCGAGGAGTCGTAGTTGGCTGCCGAAGAGGGCCCAGGACTCGGAACCATATAGCAGGGTGTTGAGGACAACAGCTCTGTACACGCTGATCTTGGTGCCTTTTTTCAGCTGTTGATTGTGCCACACCCGCTTGAATAGTCGCCCGAAAGCACTGTTCGCTTTTGCCAGCCTGTTGTCCAGCTCCTTGTCCAGCTTGGCGTCTGACGTGATGATGCAGCCAAGGTAGGTAAAATGGTGTACAGACTTCAGTTCGGACTCGTCGATGGTGATGCGGGGAGGGCGATGCTCTTCCTTGGGTGCCGGCTCATGAAGGACCTCTGATCTGTCTTTTTCAGTATGACCTCGAGTCCAAAGAGCTGGGCAGCATCTGCGAAGTAGGACGTGATGCGCTGCAAGGCTCTCTCTGTGTGTGCAACGAGGGCAGCGTCATCAGCAAAGAGCAGCTCACGAATTAGTTGGTCTAGGGTTTTGGTGTGGGCTGAGTCGTCTGAAGTTGAACAGGTTGCCATCGAGACGATACCTGATGTCGTCATCGTCGAGGTCCAATGTGGTCTGCTTCAACATCATGCTAAAGAAGATGGTAAAGAGGGTCGGTGCCAGCAAGCAGCCCTGCTTCACGCCGTTGAGAATGGGAAATGGTTCTGAAAGGTCACTGTTGAGTCTGACCTGGCCTTGCTGGTCCTCGTGGAGCTGAACGATCATGCTGAGGAACTTTGGGGGACAGCCAAGTCGCTCCAGGATCTGCCACATGCCTTGCCTGCTCACAGTGTCAAACGCTTTTGTTAGGTCGACAAACGTTACGTACAGCCCTTTGTTCTGCTCGCGGCACTTCTCCTGAAGCTGTCTCAGCACAAAGACCATGTCGGTGGTACTCCTGTTGGCTCTGAAGCCACACTGGCCCTCTGGTGGGCGGCTCTTGTTTTTTTGCTAGAAGTTCCTGGATCTCTACGTCATTTTCGTCAAACCAGTCTTTGTTCCTCTTTCTAACAAAGCCCAAGACTTCCACAGAAGATTTTACAATAGCAGTTTTCAGTTGTTCCCAGAGTGTTTCAGGGGAGGAGTCTGCTGGATCAACTGTGTCTTTGAGCATGCGCTGTAAATCTGTCTGAAAGGCAGCTTTCTTATCGTCACGCTGAAGGCTGGCAATATCAAGCTTTTTCTTGGGGGAGGGGGGGGGGGGGGCCCTTTCTTGGGTTTCAGCTTGAGGCGGAACCTAAGTTTGCAGAGGACAAGGTGGTCAGTGTGACACTCTGCGCTGGGCATCACTCTGGTGAGGAGGATGTCACTGTGGTCCCTCTGACGCACTAGGACATAGTCGATAAAGAGCCAGTACTTGGAGCGAGGATGCATCCAGGTGGTCTTTCGACTGTCCTCTTGCTGGAAAGTAGTGTTGGTGATGACAAGTTGCTGCTCTGCACAGAACTCCAACAGTAGGCGGCCATTGTCATTGCAGTTCCCAACGCCATGCTTGCCGAGGATTCCTTTCCAGGCTTCAGAGCCTTGGCCCACTCTGGCGTTGAAGTCGCCAAGGATGATGACTTTGTCGTCTGCAGGGGTGCTCTGTAGGAGGCTGTGCAGGTCAGAGTAGAACTTCTTTTTCTGCAGGCTCTGCCAGGAGGGTTGGGGAGTACACACTGAGAAGTGTGACGTATTGCTGGTGTCTCAGTGGGAGGCGCATGGACATGATACGGTCGGAGTGACCCGTTGTTCGGTTTTCCAGCTTAGACGCAATTTGACAATGAAGCCAACTCCTGAGAGCCTTCTTTCTGATGCAGGCCTGCCTGACCAGTAGAGCGTGTAGCCGGCGCCAAGTTCTTTGAGGCCGCCTTCCTCCGAGAGGCGTACTTCGCTGAGCGCGGCGATGTCGATGTTTAATCTCCGCAATTCATGGGCAATAAGGGCGGAGCGACGTTCAGGGCGTCCGCTGTCTGCTGTGTCGAGCATGGTTCGGATGGTTCCAGCATGCTACGTTGAGTCCGGTCGTGGTCGTCATGGGAGTGGATCCATTGTTTTTTCTTGTTTTCTGACCGCAAGAGAAGATGCCTGTTGACCGCGGCTAGCCAAGTGGGGTTATGAGGGGATGAGCTTTGGTTAGGCCACCTTTTCTAGGCCCCTCTCCGTGTGGAGCAAGCAGTGCTGTCCATAGAGAAGGCTGCTTGGTCGTTCAGGGTGTGCCGAGTGACGTTGTCATCCCCAAGTCAACAACAGACGACCAATATCCTGCACCGCCTGCATGCAGGTTTGAGACTGCGGCTTCCAGTGACATCTTTCACCTGCCGTTTCGCCCCTTGCCCATCGCTACAGGACTTGGAAAGGTCGGTGTCATGGTCCGTGGGCGTTTCCTAAAGCCTGCGCGGTGGCGCTTTTTGGTGGAGTGCAGTGTGCGCAGTACTGGCCCCACCTTTTAAACCCTTGGTTCGTCTGCCATGGCCTAGCAAGCTGGGACGGTGGCATCGAGGTCCTCGGGTCGTAGGTTTTATATCAGACTGTCCTTGTCCTAGTCTCTGGCTCAAAAACCTTCCCCGGAGACACGGGGGCTTTGATGTCAGGGTTTTCCTCCCTTAGGCTTTCCGCAGCCAAGCGGCCAGGCCTGCAAGGCAGCAGGACAATGATTTATTTTCGAGGTTCTCTCCTCTAGATCCGCCGTGTTTAGCCTGGGGGCTAGTGCTGCCCAGTTTTTGGGGTCACCTCGGAGAGGATGTGGCCAGGGACCACGCACGGGCGGTCTTGGGATAGAGGGATGCTATGCTAGTCCGGAGGGATTACACACGAGGGTGCCTCACAAAGGCCAAGAGGCCCGAGACTAAGGTGATCCTGGGGGAGGCGCTTTAAGAGTTCCCCACTATCCGCACCATCAACGCAACTCGTCCCCTGGGGCCTCCACCCTTTGAGTCAGGCAGAGACCCTTGACCCCATAAAGGACATATTGAGAACTAATAACCTTTATAGCCTGGAGAAGGCCGCTTTAATCAATCAATCAATCAATCAAAGTTAATTTGCGCTACTCTGGAAGAAAAAGGCGGAAGTAAGAGCACGCGCCTCTCGTAATAAAATTGTAAGAACACAAAATGGTTAAAAAAAAAATGAACAGGAAAGAGCAACCTCGCTAAGAGCAAAAGGCAATCTTGGCCCCTAACTGCGTTAACCTACACAAATGTCACCCTCTTTCCCGTTAACCTTTTCAGCCCTGACGCAGTACAACAGAGGAAGGAAGAATCGACCGTGACAGTTCAAAGTGTAGTGCCCTGTCACGATCGATTTCCTGGTAATATAGTTTTCACGACTCCAATAATATATGACAGGCAACAGCAGGTCTTAAACAACGGTGTTCAGACCAAAAAGGAGACTGCCAAGCGTGAAAAAGTCAGAGAAAATCCCATCGAAGAAACACGCTTTAAACAAAAGACAATTATAACACAGTTGTGTTGTGATTGTCTTTCTACGCGTTTTTTTTTAAAACAAAAGTTTTCTTCTTTGGGATTTTCTGTAAACGAGTAATCTAATCTCTTCACTGCCGAAAAAAAAAACTTAACACCATCAACCTGCATGAGGTATAGGTCCTCATGAGCCCCCGCAACTGCGGGGGCTCATGAAGATCCATGCCTCTTGCTGACATCACTCTGTGCTTATGTCCACCGGACGCCGGTCGTGGCAATTTAGTCGTGTAATGAATACATATTTCAAAAACAAAATATGCGTCCAGTGGCATGAAGGGGGTGAATAAGGAACATGTGGGGAATTCAGTGATGCGAATGGGCCCCACCTATGCCAGCTAGACGCATAGATTCTCATGAGCTCCTGCAAGGTGTAGTAGTTCATAAGAATACACGCCTCCTGCTGAAGGAGGGTGCTAGGTGACAGGCAGATCCTAATCTAAAAGAAATCCAGACCAAAAATCGTGACTGCCAAGCGTGGAAAATGCAGAGAATAACTCAACGAAGAAAGAAACACGCTTAGAAAGGATAGTTACGAGACAATTTAGTCTTATTTATTAATATTTTTTTCAAAACAAACAAGCATTTAATTCACTACTTATCTTGTCAGTGTGAAGAAGCTAATTAAGTGGCCTGACACAATAAGTAGCCAATTAAATACTTACTTGTTTGTTTATTTTGAAACATTAACTCATTCAGCCCTGACGCACTACAGCAGGAGACGGGTCGACCATGATAATTTAAGGGTAGCGACAGATTAGCTTGGCGCCTGTCGGCGCCAAGCTAATCTGACACTACCCTTGAATTATCATGGTCGATCCATCTCCTGGAACAGGTGCATAGTCATCAGATAACGCCTCCAAAATTTGGGAAATACGGCCGTCAGGCGGATTGAGTTAATAAATTGTGTGATTTATTTTGTAGCCGTATTTCCTAAGCGTGTGTATGTCTTCGTTGGGTTCTTATAAGCTTAAAGCCCCGGCGTAAACAGTGTACGCGAAAACTGGTATTTCTTCAGGTATTTCCAGGTTTTGAAAGCAATACCGGAAAGGAAATAACAACCTGCAGACAATACCGATAAGAAAAGAGAAATACCGATGGAGGTAAGTAGGGAAGGGATACTGAAAATTGACGAATAACACCAATGATGAGGAATTTACAATGAACTGATTTAATCTGATTTGATCTGATTTGACGTGACGGCCGACAGGCACTATTTGGCCAGATGCTAACGAAAAAAAAACCTAGTGCGCAAAAGGCCATGGGGCCGATGTCGGTCGCCGTTGGCCAGCGCACGGCCGTGCGCGGGCCAACGGCGGCCGACGTCGGCCCGATGGCCTTTTGCGCATTGGGAAGTACCTGAATTTACAATGAACTGATTTGATTTGATTTGACGAGCGGCAAGCGTTATTGGGCCAGATGCCACTGAAAGAAAATACGGGTTGTCAGAAAACGCTAACGCCAACGCTGAACTTCATAAAACCGCATTTGCGATTCGGGTTTACTTTCAGAAGGGCGCCTCACACTGCGTACAAGCTGCGGGAGTTGGTTTGACAAGGAGCATCTTGGCTCATTCAAGACTCATGACGTGCCTTAGGCAGACGCGGGGGGGGGGGGGGGGGGGGGGGAGGGAGGGCAGGGGGGGGGGGGATGAATGCAGCATTAACAATTCAATTTGATCGCCGCCCAATTGCAAGGGGTAATAGATCCTCATGAGCCCCTCGTGATGATTTACGCCTCTTTGCTGAAACCACTCTGCATCCATGTTCCATGGTACTTTGGCGCCTATTAGGATCTTTGGCGTGGATTTACAATAGTTTCATCAAGATGGGATGAACCATAACCCACAAAGTCCCTTCTATATGAGAGCTGTCCTCGCTGTCAATGGTCTCTACCTTTTGTTTTTGACCTGATTCTGATGTTGAATTATCTCCTATTGAAAAAGTCTCGCAGATCAGCCAATGCATCAGTGAGTTCTATAAGGGTCGCAGAACATACGCGTCATTGATTTGTCAAACGTCATTTGTAATAACGTAAGTTTGAGTTTTTACGTAATTTATATTTTACGTGATATGAGTTTCACTTTCGCTTCATAGGCTTGAGAAAATGGTGCCAAAATTAGAACTTCACAGTAAAATTTCAGTCTTGCTATAATTTGTGTGAAAGCAGGTTGACTTTACCTAGCTACATGATATACTAAGTACACGGGTCACCTGCATGCTCTCCTGAAAGCGCGTCGATGTGTGTGTGTGTGCATGTTAGTGCGTGCGTGCTCGCGCGATCCAAACATCTCCAAGAGGCATAGATCCTCATGCGCCTGGAGGGCGCATGGGGATCTATTCTTCCTGGAGATGCGCGCATGTTTGTGAGAGAGAGAGAGAGAGAGAGAGAGAGAGAGAGAGAGAGAGAGAGAGAGAGAGAGAGAGAGAGAGAGAGAGAGAGAGAGAGAGAGAGAGAGAGAGAGAGAGAGAGAGAGAGAATGAATGAATGAATGAATGAATGAATGAATGATACTTTATTTCTCAAGGATGGAAACAATAGGCGCGCAGGCCTCTTTTCATGTTTGTCCTTGCTAAACTACAACATTAAAAGCAACATTAAAACAATATGTTAACAACACAAAACACCCACAGGTCACTTGTGTTACATTCCGATACAAGTTTCAAAGTTGCTGAAGATTACACACACACACACAGCAAAATGACAGGGTCTTGGGGGGGTGTGATGTAAAGTGTGTTTATAGAAAGCGATTGCACACTTATGATACAGCTACTCATGTGTAGGAATTTAGTGAACAGGCAAAAACAATGGAAGATGTCTCGTTTGCTGTATATGTGGAGGAAGTGAGTTCCATAAATAGGCACCCGCGTAAGAAAGGCTGGATTTAAACAAGTCAGAGAGAGAGAGAGAGAGAGAGAGAGAGAGAGAGAGAGAGAGAGAGAGAGAGAGAGAGAGAGAGAGAGAGAGAGAGAGAGAGAGAGAGAGAGCCGCGCGCGAGAGATAGAATGACGTCATATTTAGAGTATTTTGTCAGTGTCTGCGTGGTGACGGAGTTGCCTCTTTTACGTCACGGCCACTGTCTGACTTTCTCTAGAAGTAAAGTTTTTTTTTTTTTTTTTAGTGTTTTAATTCTTTTTTTGAAAAGAATTAATTTTTACTAAAGAAGTTGAAAGGTTACAAAGCTGGTTAACGAACTCATCCAATGACTTTCTCCAAACTAGCTATATGCAAAACTTCAAGTGATATGACAAAATTACGGACTCTGAACCTGGGTCAAAAGACTTCCTATAAACGGTTGTTTATTTCTTCAATGAGACATTCAATTACAATATGCACGTAGCCACCCACTAAAGAAAGTATTTCGCCAAGTTGCAAGCTTGTGTGTACAGAAATATCGGAGATTCTCTTGTTTACATACATACGCACACACATACATACATACATACGCACATACATACATACATTCATACACACATACGGCGCTTCGCGATAAATGTACGTTCAGCAGCGAGGTTGAGGTTTAGCCTGCCCGCCTTTTGACATCATGGACATGCTATTAAATTCGCCCCACCGCGACCCGTCCTAAAAAGTCCCTTCTATAAATAGAAGGGGCTTAAAAACATAATCTGAGTCCGCTGGCAGTGAAGGGGTTAATGTCTGTTGCTTTTACCGAACAGATTTAGCTTGATGTTACGCCTGGCGTCAGTACCATATCATTGCGCAATGACCATCGGGCCGCCGTGCTCGGGCCAACGGCGGCCGACGTCGGCCCGATGACATTTTAGCGTCCGTCGTCGTATCAGGGTCCTGTGGCCTGTAAGATGCAAAGCAGATCTTAGTCAAGTATGACCAGTTTGGTTGTGAGAGTGAAAGGACTAAGTGCGTTGCAGGGTGCGGCATATCGTAAAAGCCGCCCGGCATATTGCACAAACCACATTTACCAACATCTTTGCCTTCATCTTTTAAATGTTAAAATCATCTAGGCACATAAAGCGACATGCTCTGAGGCGGGCCAAGTTTCGCGGATAATAATAATAATAATAATAATAATAATTAGCGCATTAAATAGGCGCTTTATCCCAATTGAAAATCGGCTCATAGCGCCGCCGCGAACTGAACCCAACAAGCACACTCACGTCAATCACGCGCATTCACTCACACACTGTACATAAACACAGAACATTCACGTGGTTCTAAGGGCAAGCTCAAGCGAGCTACTGTATTTTTTTGAAATTCAAAATCGTTTGTATTTGAAATTTGATTAAGTGAGGGCTGAAACTGATACCAAAGTCGTGGGGGGGGGGGGGGGGGGGGGAGCCGGAGTACCCGGAGAAAGAACCCCCGACGGTCCGCCCGAATTAACGGTGACACTTACTAGAGGAGAAAAATCCGACGCCGGAACCCGTTATCGAACCTCGCACCTTTAGCATTGGTGGCAGGCGCCTTAACCACTGCGCCACGGACCGCCCCCAAAGTTCTCGGCTATTCTGCCCTTCTTTTCTTTTCACAATGTATGTGAGTGGGCACGCGTAACAGAGGTTTCTACCGCCCCTGGTGCACGTCAGGGCAACTCTCCTGCGTCGCAAAGAATAAAAAGAACAGAAAAGTCTTTCATTTTACGACATTCAAGTTAGTCTTTCTGTGCAGAATTATTGTAAGACAAAGTAAAACTATTTATAAAAGAAATATTGCAAATTATTAACCATTGTTATTGCTTAGAGAAGGCTCATTTACAATCGAAATTCCCGAACTTGGGAATTGAGATTAGAGTACGAAAGACAGCTTGACCAAGATATATCAAGGGTAGTGCCAACGTAACTTGTCGCCGTGAACTATCATGGTTGACCAGTCTGCTGCAGTAGTGTGTCAGGGCTGTAAGTAGTTATTTCATTCCAGGCACCCAGCATCAATAGCTGCGAAAGTGTCGTATAGCGTCCAGCAACGCTATACGACACTTTCGCAGCTATTGATACTGGGTGCCTGGAATGTGTTAACAATAAAGTCGCTGGTTAAAGATCGACAGTGAAAATTGCTACCTAAGGGGCGTGCTTGATTACCAGTCAACGACAAGCACAAAGCACTAGTCACTTCCCTGCCACTGGATGCAAAGTTTGTTGCTGATTTTTTTTGTTAATTCAACAACTAAAGACACAACCGTCCGAAGAGCATGGATATAAATGTGTCTCTGCAAGAGACGTAGATCCTCAGGAGCCTCCTCCCCAAAAATAATTGGCAGGGGCTCCTGAGGGTCTACGTCTCTTGCGGGTTGGATCGTGTTCACTTTTTCTTGACAGTGAAGATGTTAAAATTGGTGATGGTCGATCGATCGTCTTCTGCGAATGGCGCTGATATTGAAAGAGCTGTATTGGTAAATGGAATGCTTTATTCCGACATTTAGCGAGACAAAGAGACTTACATTATTAACTTGATGTTTAAATCATGACTTGTGGCTTCCTTCATTGTTGTTAGAAATGGCTATTTTCGTGTGTTGGTTTGCTACTTCTAGTATCAGGTATGAATTGTGTGTGTGTGTGCGTGTGTGTGTGTGTGTGTGTGTGTGTGTGTGTGTGTGTGTGTGTGTGTGTGTGTGTGTGCGCGTACGTGCTTTGTGTGTGTGTGTGTGTGTGTATGTGTGTGTGTGTGTTTGTGTGTGTGTGTGTGTGTGTGTGTGTGTGTGTGTGTGAGTGTGTAAGTTTTCTGGAGGTCTGTTTATTAGCTGTGCAGTTCGTACTGAATGTTTATATTTGTATATTAAAAAAAGGGTATTTTCTCCGTCAGTCCTTTTCTTTTTATATAGTATTAAATCTAACAATGCATGGGTCAGTAAACTTTCCTTTTTCTTTCTTTGTTTTGCCATTGTAGTGAGGGGAAAATAAAAATAAAAACAAAACAAACAACAACAAAAGAAAAATCCCCAACCAAACACGTCATCGCATTTCATTGTTACAGTTTTTGTAAACTTTTCTACTTCTAGAGCCAGTTGAGAGCCTACCATTGTTCAGTTGTCTAATGAACACGGACCACAATCACATATAGACGGTGATAGCTTATGAACAGTGCTTGGTTTGTCTGATTTGTTCAGCGCCTGGAGAGGCGCTAAACAAATCAGACAAACCAGGCACTACCCGTAAGCTTACACAGTCAACCCATAGCCTGCATATGGCACCTGAGGAAGAAAGAGATACCCTTACCAAAAATACACACAATATGACCAACTCCATCCTATTTCCTGCACAGGCTCAGACATAATACGGATGACTTACCTCAGTCTGAGGCTGCCAGTGGTTTAGACCTCTATCATCGAGATGCGTTAGATTTTCGTGAATCCCTGAAGCCTGCGACTGCGCCCGCGAGACCCTGTGCTTCCTGCAGGTGAAAGGGGCCTGGGTGGTTGATGGCCACCAGCAAAAACAGTTTGGCCTGGGCCGTACACGTTCGTAATGTCGTCAGGCCAAATCGAGTTACCGCTCTTTCAGTCGAACGCTTAACCCAGAACAGCGCCCCCATATCCTCAATTTCTGGAGCGGCCGGAGCCACTCTCGGATCCCAAGAGGCACAGATTTTCGTGAACCCTTGCAATTGCAGGGGTTCACGAAAATCTGTGCCTCTTTGCAGATTTCGAAGTTGTAGGGTGGTGCTGTGCTTTGCTGGCCAGACGTTCTAATTTGTGACTCGTTTTCCCAGCATGCTTCGGGGCGGTCAGGCCATCGGGGCCGGCCAATCAAATCAGCCCGCGTTTATGGTTCGATTGGCGTTGGAGAGCCGCGCGATTTGATTCTCTTATTATGAGATTAGTTGTGATTTTGCAGGCAGAGGGTGTTCCGTAATAGACAGAACAAATAGTGTTGTCCTGGCCCATTTCTGCACATCACTTATTGTTGGTAAGTAAGGTCCTATCATAAACTGAACGCTGCCTTACCACCTCCGACGAAAGGCGGACACTGATGAGAATGTGTTGCAACAAGAGACATAGATCCTCATAAGCCCCTGCATGATTTATCTATTTCTCTTGCAGATAGATGAATCGTGTTTTTTTTAATTTTATTTTTTTTAAAGTTGACGCGCGTGTTGATTAATGATTACCTTCCGTTTTGGTCAAACACAGGTGTACATTAGAACAACACAATTTTAGCAGCAAGAGGCATTGATCATCATGATCCCTCGCGGGTTGCGAGGGCTCATGAGGATCTATGCCTCTTGCAGTTAGAAGACCGTGATATGAGGAATGCATACTGGACACTAATATTAATATAAAGACTTTACCGTGGCGAGAATACGACACTCCATTATCACAGAATAAAAACGTCCACAAAACTGACGGGCGAGATGCAGCAATTTCATTAATTTCTGACTCTGGCGGCTTTTACGCGCGATGCCCTGTGGTTGTCAGTGAATTACACGTCGACGAGACTCCGCATTAATACAAAAATATAATGTTGGCTCATTTCCTCTGTCCGGGAAGAAGCATTAAAAAAAAATTAATTTAAATTTTTGGTGTGAGGGACAAATACAAGGAAAGCATGTATAAGGTTTTTACTGTGAATTATCTCTCTCTCTCTCTCTCTCTCTCTCTCTCTCTCTCTCTCTTCCTCCCCCTCTCTCTCTCTCAGTCTCTCTCTCTCTCTCTCGTTCCTTTTGTCTAAGCTCAGCCGTAGTTAATTCTGACGTTTGCAAACGTTTCTTCCATGGTCATATCAAAACGCACTGTAATTACAGTTCCACTGTCTGGAAGGGTTGAAGAGAAGTTCATATGAAATGAATAAAGTAAATTCTATGTATCGTCGAGGTGTTAAACTCATACTTCCTGGCCCAGCCCCCACAGATAAAAAAAATCAAATCTCTTAAATTGCTGGCATTAAACAACAAATTCAAATTTAATCGGTGTGTATTAATGTACAAGATTCTACACGAGAGAGGCCCACTCCATTTGCGAACTCTGTTTTCAGATAATCATAGACAGAACACGAGAAACAGGTCGCTCCACCTAACAAGAACAAGACTATATATATATATATATATATATATATATATATATATATATATATATATATATATATATATATATATATTATATATATATATATATATATATATATATATATATATATATATATAATATATATATATATATATATATATATATATATATATATATATAAAACTAGCTGGCCTTTTCAGGTGCAAAAGCATGGGATAATTTACCCCAGCATCTAATGTCTATTTCTAAATAAAGTATTTTTAAGAATCGCCTTTATCGCTTTTTTACTTCTAAACTAATACCACGATTAAATTCTCCTCTATTGATGCTATACTCTCAGAGACATGTTATAATTACAAGATGACCTGCAGCTTATGTCGCTGTTATTATGTTTGTTTTGTTTGTTTTATCGCCTTTTATGCTTTTTGTACACTTGAATGTTCTTGACACTATGTTTTTTTTTTTTTTTTTTTTTTTTTTTTTAATAATATTTTACTGGGTTGCTCGATGTATATTTATGTGTTTAGTGTAGCAGGACAGTTTGTAAGAGAGGCATTCGCATGCCTAAAACTCTATAATGAATAAAAACGTTTCATCATTATCATCATCTCTCTCTAATCCAATGTTTGAAATGTAGCGGGTCTGACCTACCTCTGATTTACGTACTTCCGTGTGTGTGCGTGCGTGCGTGCGGGTGTGTGTGTGTGTGTGTGTGTGTGTGTGTGTGTGCCGTGTGTGTGTGTGTGTGTGTGTGTGTTGAAGCCAGCTTGACCACTGTAGGGATGGCGATTGAAGGCGTGTGGAAGATTGCTCAGTTTTTTAACCTGCATTTCCGTATGAAAACATCAAAGCGATGTTGTAAAAAGTTAACGACAAGTGCAAGTAAGTACGGTTGACTTCTTATGACAAGGCTGGACCTAACAAAAATCGGATATAACAACCCTTCTTCAGAGATCGCAGAACACATTTTCTGTGTTCACATAGAACTTCAGGTACAACAACAAACATGTTAGGGTAGCTTGGCGTTTACAGTGATGTATCTGAAGTTTACTGTGTATTATGCACATGAGTCATTAAAGGTATTATTATGTCAAAGTGTTTGGGCAGAAGACCAGGTGGCACACATGCTATATATACTTCCTAAAAGTTCAAGCGGCGATTAAAGGGCAGAACAAGTAATGGTTATCCCGCCACGTCCATTCTCATCAGGAGCTTTGTCTATCCAGAAGAGTACTTCCTGAAGTGCAAGTACCACTTTTGTAGGAATGGTGCTCAGCAGGCCAACTTCGCTATAGTTTGAAGCATGAACCCAGTCAGCGCAAAGACCTCAGGCGAAAGACCAAAGACTTCAGAGCAAAGACCAAAGACCTCAGCGCAAAGACCTCAGACCTCGGCACCAGTTGTACCGCACACGGCTGAGTCTACACTTACATGAAGCTACTTTGTGTGGAACCACGTTTGATGATAGAGAGAGATTAAATTATACTTGATCTCCCGTTACGCAAAATAAAACACTCGTGCACAGTTCGAATGATAAAATGCGCGCTGTAGCGCGCATTTTATCGATCGAACTGTGCACGCGTGATTTATTTTGCGTAACGGTAGTTCAGGCATAATTTAATTTGTTTATACAGCGCCTTTTTCAAAAGGGGTTAACCTCAGAATCGACATATTCTTTTCTCTATTGAACGTGGTGCGGTGCCACAGGTGGGTCCCTCTTATTTTTTTTTTACCCGTCTCAGCAGCTGATCGTTACGTGGCATTGCCACGAAAGAAGTCAAAACTGCGGAGGAGAACGCACAACCCGTATCACCACGACACATCCTTGTATCACATGGTAGGGAAAAGCGTGCGTGTGAATGTGGATAAATTTACTGTGGGTGCATTCACGTAGGGATGACCATCGCTCCGATATTAGCGAAGGTGATCTCCTCAGCATGTAATAGCGCTAGAGACTGTTGTAGATACTTGGCAAGGGAAAGACACAATTCTTCTTTCTCACTCCCACCGTCAGTTATAGGAATATGATGGACAATGATAGCTCAAGGGATGTGACTGACTGGCTTGGCGCCTATTAAGGCGCCAATCGAGTCAGTCGCATCCTTTGAACTATGCTCGTCACAAAAAGTTCACTTTCGACACCAAGATCATACCTTGCTGTTCTGTGAAAGTATGATTGCTTATAAGGAATTACAATGGACCTTATACGTATACCTTGCCTAGTTGAAACAATATTTGGGTGATTGTACTGAAGCGCCTAATTGTGCCTAATTTTACGCATATTTGGATTAATTTTTCATGGTGCGCAGTGTTGTTCCTGAGATGAACTTTAAAGAATTTATGTTATAGGAGACTGCTTGACGAGACTACTGTGAAGTCTGGTTGACTGAAGTTGACGCATTCGGAAAATAAATATTAACAGTAGGTATTCCTTGACTTTTTGTGATTAGTTTTGCATTATCGATCGCAAGCTGTCTGCGAACTGCGTCAGTGCAGCTCTCAGTTTCTCAGTCTACAATGTCATGCTTATTTTCGGGCCTTCTAGTAAAACATAGATATGAACTGATCGTGATAAAATAAAGATAGTCCAGGTCCAGAGCCAGTCAACAACTACCCGTGGGCCATCTCACTAATCAATCCCCAGCAATCAATCCCCAGCAAATTACTTGAATTGTTTACTTGACGAAATATTAAAGCTACGAGTTAAAAAAAGAAAGAAAAGAATTAACACTTTGGCTGTCGGTAGCGCTTTTTGTCGCGATGATTCCTACAGGAATCATCGCGACCAAAAGCGCTACCGAAAGCTAACTAATTCACGTTATCTATGTAATTACAGACACGAGATACATGGCTGATTGTGTGTTTGTCTACTTGGAAGAAAAAAAGATTTTTCCTTTAATATTTAGCAAACTGATTTGCCCTCATATCTTGGCTACATTAATTTGTGCCTGTTTTGCTTAACCACGTTTCGGCAAGGAAGTGGTCCTAAAAGACAAGTTCTCCCTAAAGAGAAGTTTTGAAGGGCAGAAAGTGTCACCTGTCATTAAAGACCACCATCAACCCGCAAGGTGCCAGCTGATGCAGATTGTGTTTCTGCAATCTTCGTTAATTCAGGACACAAAAAAAAAAAAAATAAAAATAAAAATAAATAAAAAAAACCCTAGATCTCCCATGAACATGGATTCAAAGTGGTGTCAGCAAGAGGCATAGATCCTCATGAGCCCCCGCAAACTGCGGGGGCTCATGAGGATCTATACCTCTTGCAGCTGGCTGGTGTTCAAATTATCTCGGCACGGAACAGGTTAAGGTGGCCGTAGCCGCTTAAGTGATATTCTTTAACGACAGGCGATCTCTAATAAGGGCCTGTGGTCTCTCACAACATATTTTGCTGTGTTTGCTTATCAACCTCCGTCCCCGAGCTACTTGACTCTGACTGTGAAAAAATGCCCGAGACAAGTCGGCCCACATTTCTGCCTGCCCCTGACAGGCGAGAGGTTGATAAAAGGGTCAATTGCAGGCAAAGGAAATAATCTTTAGCGGTGATGCGGTTACTGCTTTTAGAGGTATTGACCACGGGCGGACTGGGTCTAAGCATCCAGCGACCAGACGCATTTTGTCTTTCCCGTTCTGGAGTGGATATACTTAGTCCTCATTTGGTGCCGTTCCTACTTCTCATCAGACAGGTCAACCTCGGTAGAACGTACTGCACGCGTATTTAACCCATTTAGCCCCGACGCCCTACCGCAAGCAGATGGATTGACTATGATAATTCAAGGGTAGTGCCAGATTAGCTTGGCGCCTCCATCCCCAGCAACTGGTACGTAGTCGTTGCGTAGCACCTCCGAAATTTGGAAAACTCGCCCGTGGGGGATAAATGGGTTAACTCTTTAGCTGTCGGTAGCACTTTTTATCGAAACGATTGCTGCAAGAATCACCTCGACAAAGAGCGCTATTGACAGACAAGAGGGTTAAAAGATCACCTGAATTAACATAACCTAGGTAAAGGATAGCAACGGTGACAATTGTGTGGTTCACCTAGGTGCAGGCGGTGGGATGGGGTTTGCCCCACAATTTTTTATTTACAATTTTCTTTTCTTTTTTTCCCCCCATTTTCCGAGCCTGTCACTGAGGTTTACCTAGGCGCAGGCAGTGGGATGGGGGGTTGCCCCAAATGCTTTCATTTTCCGAGCCTTTTTGATGCTTCTCCTGCAATGTAGACAAAACTTCTGTCTCAGACGGCTAGGGTGGCAAAAAAATATAAAGCAGTGACCAAAAGGTCCTAGGGCCGACGTCGGCCTAAGGACTCTCATTCTGTGTGTCGACACAGCTCCTCGCGTTTTGCGCTGAAAGAGAAGAGAGTTGTAGCGTGGTAGTGCATCGATCAGAAGAGTGGATCCGCGAAGTACTTAATTTGATCGAATGGTTTATGAATGTGGCAATATCGTAGTAATAACAGAACATTACAGTTCCTTGTCCTCGATCTTTCCCAAAAAAATCGACGTATAGGCTGAAGTGCTTAATTGAGGACCTAATGTATAAAGAACGAGTTCTACTTAACTCATTCTACCCCAACACCGAACTCCCCAAATTTTGCCGTTGTTCTCTGAAGACTGCATTGCAGTGCAGGACACAGATCGACCCTGATAGTTCAAGGGTGATGCCAGAATAGCTTGGCGCCCATAGGCGCCAAGCTATTCTGGCATCACCCTTGAACTATTATGGTCGATCCTTATCTTGCTGTGGTGTGTCTGGAGTAGAATGAGTTAACCATAACCCCTTCACTACCACTTGATGCCGATTGTGTTTCTGCAGTCTTCATTTATTCAATGCCAAAGAGCCCCAGCAGAAAAAGGAACACGGAGACGGTTGGTTTCACCAAGAGGCATACATTCTCATGAGCCCCCGCAACTGCGGTGGGCTCATGAGGATCTATGTTTCTTGCAGATGGATCCTTTTCACTCTTTCTCGAGAGTGAAGGGGTTAGTTTGACATAAACGTGACAAGGTTCAGACACCCATAAATATAAAGACAGGCATAATTTACGGAGATCTTTCGATTTATGCAATAAAATTGTTTGCCTGGGACTAGGTCTTTAATTTCTTTTTGGACCTTCACTCGCAATATCCCTGCCTTCACTACAACGTCATGTTATAATAGATGGCACACCCTTGTACTATCACGGTCGGTCCACCTCCGGCTGTAGCGTGTCAGGGCTGAATGGGAAAACTATGTACGACACAAATGTTACAATGTCTACACGCAAAGAAAGTGAGTCTCGTCTTTACTATCTCGGCAGTAGCAATGTTCCTGCGTTCGATAAAGCGTCAAGCTACTTTGGCACCGCCCTTGACCTATCGTGGTCGACCCATCTCCGGCTGTAGTGCGTCAACCTTAACTTAGTACGTCGCAAATGTTACTACAATGTGATGTCAATGTCAAGACGCAAAGAAATAAAAGACGTTTTGTTGCTGGAACTACACTCGCAATGTTCTTGCGGTCGATAAAGTTTTTAATTCGGCACCGCCCTTGAACTACCATGGTCGATCCATATCTTCCTGTACTTTGTCAGGGTGTCGGGGTTAGCATTGTTGTAGGGTGTCAGGTTTTACATAGCACGACACGAATGTTCCAGCGTCCATGCGCCCAGAAAAATAGACACCTCTTTGCTGGACCTACACAAGCGATGAACCCTAACAACCCAGTAAGCAAAAAATCCTCTGGCTGACGTAGGCCGCTGTGGTTCCTTGCACGGATGTGCGCGGGCCCACTGCGACCTACGTCGGCCCGAGGATATTAAGCTTACTGGGCAATGTCTTCACCCTATCTATACCTACCTCCCTCGGGCTGGCTTGCCCGGTGGGACGGGAAACAAGCGGCTGCTATTAGGGGTATTAATGGATTAAGTAGCTTTGACCTTGTTCAATTGGGCCCTGTGGATGTATCGAACTGCGTGGTCAATCCTGGAGACGACTGGACTACAGTACAGAACCGAGGCGCCCGTACGACTTACCTTGCGTCCACTGCGCATCTATATAGATAAAATCTAGACCAAGAAAGTGACTGCCAATGGTATAAAATGCAAAAGCCAAAGAAATTCAGGAGAAAGGAAGCAACAAGTAGATCTATGTGCAATGTACACATGTATGCCTGATAGAAGGGGGCAGGGGATCTAACTGTGTGTATGTCCAGCGCTGAGTAATTTCCCTTGGTATGTGTACTGTTCTACCACCTCTAGCCTCACCTATCTGGTTTGTGAGTTGACTATATGCAATGAAATATCGTTGAAGTCGCAGAGGTGGTTCATGTGCCTCTTGCAGTTGGAGCAAAGTGGTTGAATCCACGGAATGTATGAATTTCCTGCATTTTTCAGGCCTGCTTCTAATTTTATCGACACAGGGATACTTCATAATTATGCCTGTGAGTGGTAGTGCGTTATGGTACAGGTCAGGCTCAGTATTGCGCGCTCCAGTATAACGTGGTCCCTGATAGAACGCGCACAGGTAAACCGGGGATGCCCGGTAAGCAAAAGTCCTTCGGCCGACGTCAGCCTTAGCTGGCCCGCGCACGCCAGTGCTCGGGCCAGCTAAGGCTTACGTCGGGTCTCCCCCCCCCCCCTCCATAAGATTCTTTAAAATTCAGCACTGCAATAAGGCGGTCTGAATTCATGGCTCCCCGGTAGACCGCGACATACTGAGGCTGACCTGTATGGGTTCGGCACCGTGTAGGCGTGTCGGAATCTTTCTTTCTCTCTGGACATTGTTGGAAAATTAAGCTTAGCGATATTTCTTCTGGTCCGTGATTTTGGGCCTTGCTGCTCTAGGCTATAAGGTCCAAAATAAAAAGGGCAATCCTAATAATATAGTCTCTTCGACACGACCGCTCTGGTCGCCGATGCATTGTTGCACAAATGGTCGACGGTCACCCGAGAAGTGTTAACGACTATCTGGATTTCAATGTGTTTAACACACATGATTATGACATACAATAGACGTTTTCCGGAAATCAGAACTAGGTTAAAAAAAAAGCAGGAGTGTTTCGACAAAAACAGTGAACTAAAAGCCGGGACAAACATGCAATATCGCGTGTTTGTCCAGGCGTTTAATCCGCAGTTTTCATCGACACAGGTGCAAGTTTGACCCACTTCTGATTCCCGAACAACATATGATTGTCCCATCACGACAACAGTCTGCACATAAGCGGTCCGGCTATTCCGTGATTTTAATCTTACGGCTCTAGGGCCTCAAGGTGCAGAACCACAGACCAGCGTGCTCTTGTTGGAAAAGGTGGCAGAGGCTTCCGCCGTGACAACATCTACGCAAATGTTTGATTTCAGATGGTATTCAGGATCTATAGATGTTCCCGGATAACACTGCCCTTTTAGAACTTGGAAGCACATGTGCTGTGCAGCCACCGTTTCAGGTTCCGGACGAGGTTATCACAACAGGCATGACTTCGCAGATGAGCTACGGCTGTTCCCAATGGGTAATTGCCAAAACTAGGCCGGCAGAAAAAAAAAAAAAAAGAACTGTTGTCGTCGATACAGTCGAGTACGGCCCTAAACGTTAGTCCTTGAACACCCATAACAGTATTTCAAAGTGACTCATTTTAATGGTAAAAAAACACAAAACAACTGCAAGAGGTATGGATCCTCATGAGCCCCCGCAGTTGCGGGGGCTCATGGGGATCTATACCTCTTGCTGAACCAACTTTGTATTTATGTTCCTCTGACGGCTGGGGATCTTTGACGTTGGAGTTTACGATTTCAAAAACTAAATCTGCGTCCGCTGATAGTCGAAGGGTTTAAAGTGGCTTATTTAAGACATTGACGTATTCGCGACAAAGATGGCATGCTTAACCATTCAAGATTGCAGACGTTTCAGATGGAACGAAATGAATGTAAAGAGCGCACGATCCCTCGTTAACAACCAGTGTGGGTATGCGTTTGGTATCGTGCCAAGATGTGCGCATCATATGCACGTTCCGATCCGGGGTCCCTCGGGCAATCCGAGTAGAGCCTTACATTGAACACGTTCTAAGCATGTGTTTTTATGTATACTAGCTTTTGATGGGCAACAATTTCATGTGAACGCCAAAGACATTAACTACAATTTTGTGAAAAGCAAGATTTTTTTTATTGTACTACAATGCAAATCTCGCTTTTCACAAAAAAGTACTTACTGTCTTTTGCCTTCACAGGGCAGAACAATATAAGCTCACTGACGAACTTTATATAGAACCGGATGTTGAGTTTACATCCGGTAAGCGTATGTACGATGTTTTGAGAGTGTGCAAATAACCTACATTCGAGTTCTTTCATGGACTGGTAGTCGAAATCTGCTGGATCAGCTGAATGGCCTCGAGATGTTCTATTCTAGTCAGGTCATTAACAGGCTACTACCCTCTCAGTCCCATAGCCCATGCCTTGTAGTTGTACATAGTGCGTGATATATTAGTGAGGTTACGTTTGCGCCAAACGACTCCCAACAACGAACGAGAGCAAAGTCGCGAAGAATGAGCATATTGTACAATCAGCATAGACAACACTCCAAACATCTCCGAGAGGCACATATCTTCATGAGCCCGCATAGACAACACTCCAAACATATCCAAGAGGCATAGATCCTCATGAGCCCTCCGGGCTCATGAGGATCTTTGCCTCTTGGAGATGTTTGGAGTGTTGTCTATAGTGGTACTAGCTTCTTATCCACCATGACTTAAAAATAATAATAATAATAATAATAATGAAGGAGCTCTAGGCGCTTTACAATGGACAAGCATCACGGAAACATAAATATACAAATAAATAAATATTAACAAAATAAAAGACAAAACCAAACAGCCACAAAAACACTGGTGTGTATGTGCACATACACGATCACAATCACACACACACACACACACACACACACACACACACACACACACACACACACACACACACACACACACACAAACACACACACACACATACACACACACACACACACACACGTGCGCGCATGTACCCCCCACTTACTCCCCCCCCCCCCACACACACACACACGCTGTCTCCCTTGTCTCCCTCGATTAGTGACGCTGCCGCTAGTCAGCGGCATATATATATATATATATATATATATATATATATATATATATATATATATATATATATATATATATATATATATATATATATCTATCTATCTATCTATCTATCTATCTATCTATCTATCTATCTATAGATAGAGAGAGAGAGAGAGAGAGAGAGAGAGAGAGAGAGAGAGAGAGAGAGAGAGAGAGAGAGAGAGAGAGAGAGAGAGAGAGAGAGAGAGAGAGAGAGAGAGAGAGAGAGAAGTGAATTGAATTGAATTGAAACTTTATTTTCTAAGGATGAAGACAGTAAGCACGCAGGCCTTTTTACATGTCTGTCCTTAATAACATTTTAAATAAATGTAACAGCAGAAACGGTAACATGACAAATAAATAAAATAAAAAGAAGAGATAATAATAATAATAATAAACAGAAATATTTTGCTCGCGCGCGCGCGAGTGTGTGTGTGCGCGCGCGCACACACACACACACACACACACACACACACAGCCCAAAAACGAAAAAATACATTATATATACACACACACACACACACACACACACACACACACACACACACACACACACACACACACACACACACACCGTGACGAACAAGTCTTCAGTAGAAAGACTTAAGATACGTTTTGAGTGAGCTTTTAAACGAATGACTGCGTTAGATGTGATCAACATTTTCTTCAGATTCAGACAACTTTATTGTCCCAAAAGATTGTCTACCCTGAAACGACAAAATAGTTATGTGTCCTGGAAGCCGCATAACGTGCGCAGGGCTGACTTACTCACTTCAAACAAACACATGCGTGTACGTAGCGAGTCAACGGAAGAGCTAGCGGACACAGGTTCTCCAACGACACGGAAATTCAGACTGAGGTCCCCAACACTAAAAGGAAAACCCAACACTCCAAAGAAAACGCCGAGTCGAAAAGGAAGGCGCTGTATTCACATTCACGTGTTCCGAAATTAAGTTCAGTCTGAAATGTTGACGCTTGGGGAGAAAGCGGGAGCACTCTTCTGTCTGGCTTGTCTTGTCAGGCATTGGATGGAGTGCTCTGCCCTTTGAGCCTATCTGGCTGTCGGGGAATTTTCTGACAACGCGAGTCGTAAAAGAAGAAGAAGAAGAAGAAGAAGACAAAATCCCCCGACAGCCAATAGAAAGACTCGCGTCGGAAAAAAAGAAGAGATAAATGTCAAAAGAGTTCAAGTGAATGACTGTGAGCTTAGTCCTGCGCCAGCTCCTAAGCAAGGTGCTTAGGAGCTGGCGCGGAACACCTTGCTTAGCAACTGGCGCAGGACTAAGCTCATTAGTACAGCGGAGGACCTTGCTTAGGAGCTGGCGCAGGACTAAGTTCACTCATGCAACTAGCGGAACATCTTGCTTAGGAGCTGGCGCAGGACTAAGTTCACTCATGCAACTAGCGGAACATCTTGCTTAGGAGCTGGCGCAGGACTAAGCCGTTCACTCATGCAACTGGCCCCAGGACCCAAGTTGAAATGGAATACTCTGGAGAGCGAGCGGAGGGAGGAACTGAGTGTCTTTTCAGGGGGTAAACTGACATGTTCCAAGTTTGTACGTACACGACTTTGGTCCGCTTTGGGAATCTTTCCTTCAAACTGGATTTCGTTCCTTTTAGGCCCGACGGCTTCCTTGGGAGAGGGGGCGGGGGGGGGGGGGGGGGGGGGGGTGGGGGGGAGGAGGGGGAGAGAGCGGAGTCAGTAAGTAAATAGAAAGCCGATCCACTGATGGATCACAAAGAGGGCTGGGTGATTCTCATGAGCCCCTGAAGCTGCAGGCAACTCAGTACGGATGATGAAAAGTTGCTTCTGGGGAGCTCGGGGCAGCTCCTAACGTTGTATACTCCATTTTGTTTTTCTTGCGCAATGTCAGTCGGCGAAAGGATGTCGACGGCTGTTATCGCAATTTTCTGAGGTCACAGCACCTTGGGACCCCTTTCGTCGAAGTGGACAGCACTCAGCTCCCGTACCCCTTTATTGCCGAAAAAAAGTGAATGCTGTTAAGTTGCAAGAGACATAGATCCACTTGAGCCCCCGCGTCAGCGGGGGCTCATGTGGATCTGTGTCTCTTGCGGAGACCAATTTAAATCCATATCCCTTGTTTGGTCGTTGAATGAAGAAACCTTTCAAGAACAAAATATGCGACCAGTGTTAGCATAAGGGTTAACTGGTTAACTAGAAAATGCTGAAATCACCCCCCCCACACACACACAATATATAATTTTAAATATATATATATATATATATATATATATATTATATATATATATATATATCTATCTATACATATATCATACATATATATACATATACATATTATAAATCACACACACACACACACACACACACACACACACACACACACACACACACACACACACACACACACACACAAATCACGGCATTCACCATGTTCTGTCTGCAACCCCAATTGGGCTCAGGGACTTTTGTCGGAGCGAGTTCCTTATTATGATCTGCTGTGTGGTTTTGAGCCTTGCATAATTATGTTCTAAGCCTGCAAGGGCCTAAATCACAGACCAGCAAACACACCTATGAGTCCTTTGAATCTGAAAGTGGAAAAGGTGTCTGAGTGACTTACGCTTTAATTTTGTCCGAAAATACTTTTTTTTTTCCAGTTCCAGACGAAATCGATTTTCGATTTGTTTCATGTCTATCAAAATTATCAATTTTTTTTTTGCCACTAGAACAGTACAGTAGGTTTGAAAGGAAACAGATCTGTTTTTAATTCCTTCACTGCCAGTGAGCGCAGACGGTGTTTCTGCAATATGTTCTTACTTTAAGCCAAGTACAAGGAACCTGGAAACAAAAGGGATTTTAACAACAGGCATAGATCTTCATGAGCCCCCGCAGCTGCGGGGGCTCATGAAGATCTATGCCTCTTGTACTTGTGGTTGAATTGTGTACACTTTACCCCCGGCAGTGATGGGGTTAAAAGGTTGGCCACGAATCATTCACGTTTGTCAAATTTTAACTTTTTCAGCCAGGGACGGGACTCTGTTAAGTGTTTGGCGTTTCAGGACAGATAGCTGAATAATTCTGCTTATACATTTGGACTGAGCTCAAATGAAGTGCTCGCGTTGCTGGTTTATTTTAACCCCTTCACTGACGAGAAAACTATAAAAAAGCCTCGCGCAACCGCAGCTGGAATAGATTCTCATGAGCCGGGCGCTCATGAGGATCTGTGCCGCTTGCTGAGACCAATTGGTGTCCGCATCCCTTGGGCGGTTGTAGCTTTCAGTCGTTGAATGAACAAAGCTTTCAGAAACCAAATATACGCGAGTCGCAGAGAAGGGGT
The DNA here is from genome assembly GCA_036245525.1 of Semisulcospira habei. Taxonomy (NCBI): domain Eukaryota; kingdom Metazoa; phylum Mollusca; class Gastropoda; family Semisulcospiridae; genus Semisulcospira; species Semisulcospira habei. The sequence goes on along the minus strand of BTPG01000002.1, from coordinate 208,571,282 downwards.
TAACTCCTATACACTGCTAGTGGACGCAGATTGAGTTTAAAAAAAATCGCTGTTCACTGAATGTCAAAGATTCCCAGTCGTCAAAGGAGCATGCGTGGATACAAAATGGTGTCAGCAAGAGGCATGTATCCTCATGGGCCCCCACAACTACATAGATCTGAAGGTCATCATTGTGAGTTATACGGTACACGTGGACTAGCTGTCACCTGTTCTAAAGAGCCAAGGTTCGATGAATCTGTTCAAAATACGGGAGATAATGAGAAAATTTGGTTTTCTCATTATGTCAACGAAAATATACATTTACGCTGCGCTGAAAATACAGGAAAACAAACTTCAAGGGAGGAAACAGACATAATGAAAAAGAACAGGAAGGAAGAAATATTACGAGCAAAGTAAAAAGCCTAGCTCACTAATGTTCACTACTAGTTCATAAACGGAGCAAGGCACATGCTTCCTGCAAGAGACATTGGTCCTCAATGCGGGGGCTCATGAAGATCCATGCCTCTTGTTGACACCTTTACCCGTGATTTTTAGGAGCAGGTGACCTTGCTTGACGTTTACCTTCGCTATATTGTCTCGCCAGATGTCAAACAAAAACTAGTTAAGAAAACTAACACCAGGAAACCTTTCTCTCTCTCTCTCTCTCTCTCTCTCTCTCTCTCCTCTCTCTCTCTCTCTCTCTCTCTCGCCTCTCTCTCTCTCTCTCTCTCTCTCTCTCTCTCTCTCTCTCTCTCTCTCTCTCTCTCTGTCTCTGTCTCTGTCTCTCTCTCTCTCTCTCTCTCTCTCTCTCTCTCTCTCTCTCTCTCTCTCTCTCTCTCTCTCTCTCTTGTGGTAACACGCCAATTATAGTGTAAGTTTACAGTGAACAGTTGAAGGCTTCATCCAACAGTCTGCATCCGAATGGCGATGGGGCTACAACCAAACTTGTATTGTGCAACCAAACCTGTATCATGCAACCAATGAAGAAACAGACGAAATGTGAAATGTCCAGGTCCGTCCTGTGAAAGCAACCTCCCCCCCCCCCCCCATTAAGTCCATTTTTTTGGTGAAAAGCAAGATTTGCATTATATTACAATACATTACAGTTGTATTCACACAGCAAAAGTGCTCGACCTAAAAGAGTCGGCATACTATCCCCTTCATTGCGAGTGGCCACACATTTCATGAGAGTTTTACCCGCTCAGTGCCATCTGATGCAGACTGTGTTTCTGCAACCTTTGTTACTTCAACACACGAAAACCTAGACGTCCCAGGAACATGGATACAAACTGGTGTCAGCAAGAGGCATAGATCCTCATGAGCCTCCGCAACTGCGGAGGCTCATGAGGATCTATATACCTCTTGCAATTGGTTAGTGTTTAACTTTTCTTGGGACCGAACGGGTTAACACCGAGGAACCTTAACTGTCTGAAAGTACATGGCTACAAAATAAGTGTGAGTAAAATGAATAGATCCTCACGATCCACCTCATCTGCCGGGGGCAAATGAGGATCTGTGCAATGTGGCAGTTGGGTGGTGTAACCTTTTCTACGTGGTCAGGTGAAGGGGTGAACCTCGATCACAACCCATTAAGAAAAGGTCCCTCGTGCCGACGTCGGCCGCATTGGGCCCGCGCACATTCGTGCGCGGGCCCACTGCGACCGACATCGGCACGGGGACGTGCAGGCATACAAATCACGTCGTGTTAGAAGAGCGGGAGCTGCCAAAGATGAGTGTTTGCCCAAAGCAGGCAATCCTCTTATGCATGTGGTCGTCTGTCTCTGCAAGGTGTGTCAGCATTTCCTAGAGACCTGATTCCAAAAGAATCACGTATTATGAAACTCATTCAAGGCACTCAGCATCAATAACTGCAGAAGGGTCGTGTAGCGCTGCCGCCGGCAACGCTGTAGACACTTTCGTAGCTATTGATGCGAGGCTCATTAAGTGAGTCAACCAAACTAATCCTACAGTTACCCATGTACAACAGAACCTGGTTTGGTCGGAGAGCATTATGCCTTATGTCACTTGTTAGTCTTAACCCATTCAGCCCTGACGCACTACAGCGGGAGATGGGTCGACCGTGATAATTCAAGGGTAGTGCCAGATTAGCTTGGCGCCTGTCGGTGCCAAGCTAATCTGGCTCTGCCCTTGAATTATCATGGTCGATCCATCTCCTGCAACTGGTGCATAGTCATTAGATGACGCCTCGAAAATGTGGGAAATACGGCCGTCGGGCTGACTGAATTAATTTACATGCGTGTAAATTTAGAGGAGGTAGTTAAGGGTGATGGGGACAGGGTGAGAAGGACGGAGAGGATGGGTAGTGGTGGTAGGTGGCGGGAGGGGGGCGGGGGAGGGGAGGAGGGGCAGGGGGCATTGAGTAGGATACACGAAAACTCTATTTCAGCTCCCAACCTCTCGGGACAAAAGGAACAAAGGTCAGAGTCATCAAATTCTTATCAATAATACTTATCGTACAAGCCGGAGACAGGACATTTGGACCCCGATGTCCCAGCGAGTCAGTTCAATCAGAATTTATTCCCCATCGTATATTGAACTCAGATGACCCCCCGCGTCTAAGGAACAAGGATGCGACAGTGTGTGCTGGTGTGTGATTTTGGACCTTGCGGCATAAATCGTTAAGGTTCAAAATCAACATCCAGCCCACAAATAGAGGCTAGAGACACAGATGTTTAGGATGTATGTTGTGTGTGTGTGAGTGTGTGCGTGTTAGCTGTTAGCCTTTTCATTGTATCAGTACTTAGAGCTACTTTTAGAATAAGCGCTTAACAAATTATTATTATTATTATTATTATTATTATTATTATTATTATTATTATTATTATTATTATTATTATTATTATTATTATTATTATTATTATTATATCAACGTTTATCTCTGCAAATTGCGGGGACACGTGAAGATCTATGCCTCCTGTGTTTGATTTGGATTCTTTGCTAAATGTCATCCTCGGACTTTATACGTGTTATCTGCTTGTCTTGGTGTGCTGAAAGAGAAGTGGCCCCTTTCTTGCCACTGGACGCTGATTGTTTCCGAAATCTTTGTCAACTGAACTGCCTTGAAAATCTCAATCAATCGTCCAAAGAACCTGGATACAGAGTGGGGTCCGCAAGAGGCATGGATCCACATGAGCCCCCGCGACTGCGGGGGCGCATGTGGATCTATGCGTCTTGCACTATGCCTCTTGCATTAAGATCGTGTGAAGTCGTTATTGTTCAAGATTCAAGATTCAAGAAATTTATTGTCCATTAAAGGATATTTATCTTTGCCTGCCGAGCGTAGGTCAAAGTTAAAAACATAATACCTCAATTCTTGGCTTGACTTCGCAAACGAAGATTTTATAGGAGTTGCCCACGACGTCTGCAGGCTTGTTCGTGGCTGCGGAGGCCAATCCGAGACAAGCAGGTTCGACCGCAGTGGCTGCAGGGGAAGGTATGGCCAGGGTTCTGAGCTGCGGCATCTCTGTTTTTTCTCCTGAGCCGCTTGTCCTTAAGGCTAGCTCTGTGAGAGTCCTCAAAGGAGACAGCTGCCTTGTAAATGGTGGAGCGCCAGGTGTCACGGTCCGCAGCAAGCGAAGACCACTGGTGGTGGTCGATTTGGCAGGCACTAAGTGACTTCTTGAGACAGTCTTTGTATCTCTTCTTTGGTGCCCCTCTGTCACGGTGTCCAGTAGCAAGCTCGCCGAACAGGGTGATCTTTGGTAGGCGATGATCCTCCATCCTGGAGACATGCCCCGCCCAGCGGAGCTGTGTCTGCAGCAGCAAAGCCTCGATGCTCACAGTTTCAGCCTGTTCAAGGACCTCGACGTTGGTGACATAGTCACTCCAGTGAATGCCCAGGATGGTACGCAGGCAGCGCTGGTGGAAGCGTTCGAGGAGTCGTAGTTGGCTGCGGTAGAGGGCCCAGGACTCGGAACCATACAGCAGGGTGGTGAGGACCACAGCTCTGTACACGCTGATCTTGGTGCCTGTTTTCAGCTGTTGATTGTGCCACACCCGCTTGAAAAGTCGCCCGAAAGCGCTGTTCGCTTTTGCCAGCCTGCTGTCAAGGTCCTTGTCCAGCTTGGCGTCTGACGTGATAATGCAGCCAAGGTAAGTAAACTGGTGCACTGACTTTAGTTCAGACTCGCCAATGGTGATGTGAGGAGGGCGATACACTGTCTTGGGTGCCGGCTGATGGAGGACCTCTGTCTTTTTCAGACTGACCTCGAGTCCAAAGAGCTGGGCAGCATCTGCGAAGCAAGACGTGATGCGCTGCAGGGCTCTCTCTGTGTGTGCAACGAGGGCAGCATCATCAGCAAAAAGCAGCTCACGAATCAGTTGGTCTAGGGTTTTCGTGTGGGCCTGCAGTCGTCTGAGGTTGAACAGGCTGCCATCGAGACGATACCTGATGTACACTGCATCGTCATCATCGAGGTCCACTGTGGCCTGCTTCAACATCATGCTAAAAAAGATGGTGAAGAGGGTCGGTGCCAGCACGCAGCCCTGCTTTACGCCGTTGAGAATAGGGAATGGTTCTGAGAGGTCATTGTTGAGTCTGACCTGGCCTTGCTGGTCCTCGTGTAGCTGGACAATCATGTTGAGGAACTTTGGGGGACAGCCAAGTCGCTCCAGGATCTGCCACATGCCTTGCCTGCTCAATACCTCAATTACACATCAAACAAACAACATGGCTAAATCTCCGACTAGACAAAAAACATAAAATAGTACGTTTTGACACTAACATCATACGGACACTCACAAACTTAGTTTATGGTAGTACAGCCCTCTGAAGGCAAAAACACGGCAAGTCCAGTATGACTATTTTGGAGCCACCCTGTTTTGCCCCCAAAGGGAACTGTAGGTCAGTAGGTGTGAGTTTGCTACTAAGCTAGAAAGTCACGTCAGCTGGAAAGTCACGTGCAATCCTGAGGGCTGGGGGTTACATTTTAGACTTGTTCAACAACTGAATTGCCTGGGGAATGAAAGAAAGTTTGAATTTGTTTCTGTTACATTTCGGGCAGCGATAGCGTCTTTTGGAGGGAAGGAGTTCAAAATGCGAGTGAAGTGGGTGGGTGGGGTCACTCAGGATTGCACGTGCTTTCCTAGCCAGCGCTCTCGCAGTCAGTTGTAGGAGGCTGTTGGTAGATAAGCCGATGATTTTGGCGGCCGTCTTGGTAACGCGGTGCAGCACGTTTTGTTTGCTGTAGACAATGCGGGGAAGAAACAGATTGTGTGCAGAATGACAAAAACAGACTCAATGATGCTAACATACAAAAGTGACAGCAGTTTAGGGCTTACGTTAAAAGATCTAGTTTCCTCAGTATGTACAGTCTTTGTTGGCACTTTTTGAAAACAGTCTGCACATGCAGGCCAAAGGTAAGTTTAGAATCAAGGGTCATGCCCAAATATTTGAAACTGTCAACAATTTTTACAGTTTTACCATCGATGGTTATGTCGCCGTCAAAGTGGTCCTTGCTGCGGAAATCAAAGACAATCTCCTTTTTTTTTTTGAACACTTAATTCCCGAAAAATTCTCTTGGCACCATGCAGACAGGTCGGCCACTGTATCCTTATACACACTGAAGGACTCGCTGTTGGTAAGTCGAGCCACCACTGCCATGTCGTCAGCAAACTTGACAAAGGAATTGGAGTCGTTTTTACTGCGACAATCGTTGGTATACAGTGAGTAGATTACAGGGCTTGCCACACAGCCCTGTGGGACGCCCGTGTTGGTGGTGATGCTGGGGGAAAGGGTGTCGCCCACTCTAACACGCTAGGATCTGTTACTGAGAAAGCTGTACACCCAATGGATGAAGGTAGGTGGAACTTACAGATCTAGCAGCTTCTCAAGCATTTTGTGGCCCTGAATGGTATTAAACGCGCTCGAAAAGTACCCAAAGAGCACACGTGCGTAGGAGCCTGGAGTGTCCAGATGACTGATAAGTAAATGCAGCAGATTGGCCACCGCAACCTCCACACTACGTCCATGCCGGTAGGCAAACTGGTATTTGTCCAGCTTGTCCTGCACAAGTGGCGCGAGTTTACTGAGGATCAGCTTCTCAAGGGATTTCATGGGGAGGGAGGTGTGGACCACGGGTCTGTAGTCATTCAGTTCTTTAGGAGAGGTTTTTTTTGGGGGGACAGGAACGATGGTGCTTGACTTCCACAGGGTGGGTACACCCCGAAGTCTACGGATGCCTGATAGAGGGGCTGGTATGCATGTGACAACTCGCTTGCACAGCACCGGAGGAGACGACCCGACACGTTGTCAGGTCCAGCTACCTTCCTGACGTCGGTACGTTGGAACAGTCGCGTGACGTCATCCTCGGTGATGGTGATGGCGCCGGGGATGGGGGTGGGGTGGGGGGGGGGGGGCGGGACAGTATCCAGGAGCTTCGTGCACTCGGGAGTGAAGTCGTGCACGTCGAACAGCGCGTAGAACTGATTCAGGTCCGCTGCGTCGGGCATGTTAGCCGTAGGGTGGCGGGTATTGGCTGGGTCGGGACAACCGCCCATCAGTTTCAGGTTCCTGAATGCCTCACGGGTGTTCATACACATATACTGTCTCTCCACTTTGTCCTTAAAGTTTTGCTTGGCTTTTCCAAGTTCAGCCCTATGTGCGACATTAGCCTCTCTGAATGCTGTTTTGTCACCCGACTGAAAGGCCGCTTGTTTATGACGAACTGCCTCTCGCTCATCTTTAGAAATCCATGGTTTTGAATTTGAGTACACTGTTATGGTATTTTCCGGAATGACAGTGTCCTGGCAGAATTTAATATAGTCCGTGATGACTTCTGCTCCCTCGTTTATGTCCTGGGTGCTATCGAGGAAGACACTCCAATCGGTACTAGCGAAGCACCCTTTTAATTGTTCCACGGCATCGACGGACCATACCTTGATCTTTTCCCTGACAGGCGGCACCCGCTTTAGTGTTTGGCGGTATTTGAGCAGGAGGTGGATTATGTTGTGGTCCAAGGGGCGCCAGACTCTGTGACTTGTACGCGCCAGGCACAGAACAATAACACAGGTCTATCGTCTTGTTGTGGCGGGTGGGGCAACTGACCTCTTGACGGCAATACACTGTCGAGTGTGCAAGAGTTAAAGTCACCCACGATGAGCACGGGCGCATCGGGTTAACGCACTTGCTGTCTGCATACCGATGCGCAATGAGGTCAGCCGCTACTTTCACGTTCGCTGACGGCGGGACATGGTAAACACGACAACCAACTGACAACTCTGGTGTGCAGTTTCTTCCATTAACTGGGATGATTAAAAAAAAACAACAACACGGGTGACGACTAGCGCTTATATTCCAGGATGAGGAAAGAAGTAGGCAGGAAATATAATTTTAATTCGGTGCTTTGTGATACTGTACTGACGAGCAAAAGAACTGCGACCTCATTGGAATCATCAGAAACACTGTGATTCCAAAGATGTCGCATTTATTTTGATCGTCAATATAGACAGGATTACCAATCGGCATTGTTGTTGAATGATGATGATGATGATAATCATGATGGCGGTGGAAGTGGTGGTGGTGATGATGATAATGATGGTGATGGTGATGATGATGGTGAGTAGTGATGGTGGTGATGACGAAAACTTTGCTTCAATTTCAAACTGCTAAATCAAAAGAGCAATGTCTTAGGAAGTATTTTAATTTGCATTATTTGGTAAGATGATGACGACGACGACGATGATGTTTTAGATTTTTCTACTTGTATCTATTATAAAATTTTAGGACATCTATATGCACATGCTTCAGGGCAGCAGAAATGAGTGACGGAAGTATTAGGGGAAAAAATTGCACAATTCAGTTGCGGTGTCTTCTTACAATCACATGAGAGACACATTGATATGATGTAGAAAACCTATGAAAACGTCTTATTATGGACACAGTAACCTCCAAAACAGAAGAACTATGTCCATACACATGCATATTTTTGCATGCATAAATGTCCTAGCCCGTTGCGAATTTTTTTTTTTTCAAACTGCTAAATCAAAAGAGCAATGTCTTTACCGCGTAAGAAGTATTTTAATTTGCATTATCTGTCCACGTCAGCACGTCAGAAACGATTTCATTTAAGAGAGACTTGCGTAGAGTTTTGTTTAAAATGCTTGCTCTTAGGTAATACAGCCAATTTTCTTTTGGTGTTAGACTTTAATAACTATTATAGACTTTTTTTCTCATAATTTAACACTTCAAGAGGTCGCAGTATAGTACGTTTTTGAGATAGTTGGGTGCGGATACGATGGTTATTTTTGTCTGCAAAGGTTCAATGGTGGAGGTGATGTAATTTGCACGACCAACAGAACACAGCTAACCGAAGCTGCTAACGAGGGCCACATACAGTTAAAATTCAATCACCCCAGATTGCGTGTGGGCCGAGACTGCGGGGACGGATTGGGTTTTCAGTCGTATTTATGCTGAAGACCCAGTGGGCTCCTCCACCCGAAAGTATAACAGCACAGATAATGTAGCTGGTCTATGACTTTGGACCTTACGGCCTAAGGCCGTAAGGTCCAAAGTCATAGACCATCTTACATTATCTGCGATATACCTTCCTTCGTGAGATGGCCTTGGTTGCCTGCTCGGCGTTAAACCCTAACAACTCACTATCTAACTGTGGTGTGCCTGCCCTATAAAGGCAAAAATCATTAAGTCCATTTTTGTGAAAAGCGCGATTTTCGTTATACTACAATGAAAATCTCGATTTTCACAATAATGGACTTGCTGTCTTTTGCCTTCACTAGACAGACAGGCTTCTGGCCGATGGTCTTCGAAAGAAGACTGTTCAAGTCTTTCGATTAGGCGTTCACTTTTAGAGACTCACAAAGACCCCGAGGAATAATACCCCCCTTCACTGACGAAGAAAAGTGATCACGATCCAACTGAAGGAGACATAGATCCTCATGAGCCCCCGCGACTGCAGGTTCATGAGGATCTATGCCTCTTGCTGAGACCAGTTAGTAACCATTTTCCTTGAACACTTACGGATTTTGATCGCTGAATGAACAAAGATTCCAGAAACAAAATATGCGTCCAGTGGCATGGAAGATAAAATATTACAGAGGGCTCGAAGATTGTCGTGGCTCGTGAGGATCTATGTGTGTTACGTATGGACCCATTATGGCCAAACGTTCAGTTGTGGGAGGAGACTTCTCTGGCTGCTGGGTCTTGTAAGGATCTAAACCTTTTTTGTAGATAGAACCTCTTCGCCAGAAGACCCTCAGAGAAGACCCACACGTAGTCTGCTGAATGAAGGCCAAAGTTAGTAAGTCCATTTTTGTGAAAAGCAAGATTTTCATTGTATTACAATGAAAATCTCGCTTTTCACAAAAATGAACTTACTGCCTTTCACCTCTACAGGGCAGAATTGCAGAGTGTTAGTAGTCTTCAGGGGCTTTTGAGAGTCCGATCAGCATCACAAGGAGATCTTCCACAGAGTGTTTTTTTTTCGCCAGACAAATTGAGGGGTACGATTCACCGGTCAAAGCCGCGCGGTTTTTTTCCCGGGGATTTCGCAAGTTTTGTGAACAAACATCTGTGCTTTTTTCAAAGTCTGTTTAGATTGGAAGCTATCGGACAGGCGTAGGTTTTAAGATTTGTTGCCCTGCAGCGAAAATTGGACAAAGATGCCGGCAAAACCACTGAGGCGGCTGTTCTCCGGATTTTCTATGTTGTTTCTTCTGTTTAACTCCGATTTTACTCCCAGTGCCAGCAGGAGGAAGTTGGGTTGGCTATGATACTTGAAGTGTAGTGTTTAATTAATCTGACCTCTAGATCTGTGTGATACATCCAGGGTAGTGCTGACAGAGTTTTGACGTGACATTTTGAGGCCGAACCAGATTAGTAAGGCGGCAAACGTCCCAGACGATACCGTGGTGGTCTATTTCTCAAGACGAGTACACACAACGCTGAGTAAATTATCATAAAATGTGTGATGGTCTGTGATTTTGGACCTTACGGCTGAAAGCCGTAAGGTCCAAAATCATAGACCAGCACACGAATGAAAACTCTCTGCCCCAGATGTAAAATGGGGGTAATGTCTTTTACAGGGACGTCTTCAAATGACTGAGGTAATAGTGTTACCGGATTTTCACGTGTCTGTCCTTTGCTTGCCGCAGTCAAAACATGGCGGCGTGTTTGGTTTCATACACCGGATCTTTCATTACCCTTTTCCAATTTGTGTTTTAACCGGAAATCAAACAAATTGAACGCCAGCCCGAATGTAGGTCACTGGGCTACACTCCTGTCATCAACCCCCTTATTGCCAGTGGACACGAATTTTATAGATCTGAGGGCATTGCGTGCTAAACGTCCGGTATAGCCGCTCTGTGTGAAGAGGGCAGGTGTGAAGGCAACGACCAAGTGGTATAGATCTTCAAGAGCCCCCGCGTTCTGGAGAGTTTATGAGGATATATCCCTGTTGCGGTTGGAATATGTTCACGATATCCCAGCCGTGAAGCAATCATTGCATTTAACTCATTCCACCCCAGACACACCACAGGAAGATAAGGATCGACCATGATAGTTCAAGGGTGATGCCAGAATAGCTTGGCGCCCACACCCTTGAACTATCATGGTCGATCTGTGTCCTGCACTGCAATGCAGTCTATAGAGGACAACGGCAAAATTTAAGGATTTCGGTGTTGGGGTAGAATGAGTTAACTAATACGATAAGTGCCGCATCCGGATACACGGCATACAGTCGCTTATCCGGATACGGTCTTTTTCGAATAAGTTAATTTGAGTTAACTGTACCTCTTTCGATCGGGAGTGACAGAAGTTAAGGATTTTATTAATACGATAGTTAGAATTTAAAAAAAAATGCTTTTGGTAAACCAATAACTTACTTTTAGTACGGTCCTGTTTGTGAAATCTCTTTCCTCAATTCTAAAATCCAGAAGTGTGTTGGTCAGTGATTTGCGCCTCTCGGCTCTAGGCCTTAAGGTCTAAAATCACAGACCTGCACACACGTATAAACAAACATAGCTGACCCAATCCAGCGAGAGGCAATAGTTTCTTGATGAGCCCCAGCCCAGTAAGCAATAGACCATCGGGCCGACGTCGGCCGTAGTGGGTCCGTGCGCGAGCCCATTGCGACTCGACGTAGGCCCGAGGGGAGAAGCCTGCATAAATGCTGATCAAAGTCGATGTTTTTTCAGGTCGTATTTTCTCTAGTAGCATCTTGTGTGATCTGGGTTGTGTAGCCGCCTTCCGCTATCCGTGGTCAACAGATGAAAACTAAGGACAAACAGCTAGCATAGATCTGCATTTATCAGTTCTGGCACATGGGTCCATTTGGATCTGTGCCTGCTGCATGTTAACTTTTTTTTTTTTTCCTCTGTTCTCCACCCTTCACCTGAGTTAAATAGATACACATCGAGTCGACTCAGCGGTAAACGGCTAGTATTTTATAGTGAGCCCGTACACACTGCAGGGACGATTTGGATCCACGTCGAACGTTTTCACGGTTGCAGACCCACCTCCTCCAGTTACTTTTAACTGATCTGACTCACTTTTGTCCGCAGTAAAACATAGATCCTCATGAGCCTCCTGCGGTATCCGAGGGCTCATGAAGATCTGTGCTTCTTACGAGACACGATAGGTAACGTTACGGTCTCGTGTACTGGGCACCGTGATGTTTCGTGGGTGTTCAAGATCCCGTAATTTCCAGCAATTTCCCGAGGGACATAATGCTGGTAACACCCACCATAATAAGCTGATTTCCTTACCTTCTCTGGCCTCGCCAGGCCCCTGTCACTCTGTCCCTCCACGATCCTGAGTTATCGGTCTTGAAAGAGTACTTACTTGGTGGACCGGGTTGACACGGCAAAATAATTATATGACTCACGTCAGATTGACTCAGAGTCACTTTGGCGTGCGCCAAAGTGACTCCGAGTCAATCTGGCGTTAGAGTCATTTTTGGGCATGTTAAGATGTGTTTCCATATAAGGGCGTGAAGGCGATTAGGTAGGCGGCAGGCGGAAAAACGGTTCGTATGTTTCCACATAACGATTCCATATAATCGTTTAGATTTGTTAGGAAAACTGCCGAGTACAGAAATCCACGCTCTCGTCACGGTAGAATCGCCGTTGTATTGCTCTAGTGGGTGATAAAATGGACTATTTCCTGAAATCAGAAGTAGGTCAAACTTTTTAATTGCACGTGTTTAGCCTGGACAAACATGCGATATCGCGTGTTTGTTGGTGCTTTCAATCCAGTTTAGGTCAAAACGCGTGCGATTTTGACCTATTTTGGATTTCCGAACGCCTAGTTTGTGGCGTCGCAACGCCAACGCTTTTGGGAACGTTTTCCACTACCCATCTTGATTTAAAACCTTTAAAAATGCGAGTCAAAGAGCATGCTGGCCTTCCTGTATCTAAGTACTTTGGTCAAGACTCTGTAGACTGATGGCGAATACACAACGACATATTCAACACTCTTTGTAAGGCTACTTCTTGGGTCTGAATCGACTACTGTCTGGACACGAGGAGCTAGCTTTTCGTAATATACAAATGAGCAAAAGAAATGCGACATTTTTGGAATCATCGGAAACACTAAAGTATTTTTGATGATTCCAAAAATGTCGCATTTCTTTTGCTCGTCAGCATATTCTTCTTGTCTTTTTGCATTTTCACCTTGCTCTCTTAGAAGAAATACATTTCAAAGAAAAATGCTTTACCCGCGTACTAACTGTTGCATTGGGTGGAGCAGATACAGGTGCAGCAGCATGCAGGTCGACAAACATCTGCACCGCCTTTTTTTTTTTCCAGTGTCATGTTTTCTTTTTACCAAGGCTCGCAAATCAGATGCAGAGAAACGTGAAGTTTTCGGCCACTTTTTGAGGCAGTGTCCAAAAATGACATTAGAAAAACGCCAAATCTTGAAAACCGATCGACAGAAATTTACGATATTTTGTCATGACCTACATGATATGTTGCCCTTAAAATGACATAACATATTGTCCTGATCAATTCGGTGGTCATGCTACCCGCCCCCCTCCCCCCCCCCCCCACAAAAAAAGCCGCTTGGTCTCAAAATTAAATGATCTAATAAGCCCCTCGAATCCTCATGAGTCCCCGGACCCCTGAAGATCTATGCCTCTTGTTTACTACATTATATCTGTGTTAGCTTTTTTTGAGGACTGGCTGATGTTGCATTGGATTCGGTGACATAATTCATGGCCAATGGCAGTGAGGGGATTCATTTGCTGCATTTCTCTGCTATTTTATCATAAAATTTAATCGGATTCTGATCTATCTGTGTTTGAATCGCGCGTATGAAAGTTGCACAACTTTTCTCGAATGAGATTTTTAGTTTTATTCTTCAAAAATAAAAGATCGAAAAATTGAATCAACGAGCAAGATTGAAAACTTGGATTTGACAGCGCTTGTTTATGGGTGGTGCCAGAACAGCTTGGCGCCTCTGGGCGCCAAACTATTCTGGCACCATCCTTGAATTGTTGTGCAGTGCAGTCATCGTGGGACAACTTCCATTTGAAGACACAAAAATGAAAGGAAGCTATATCAGTCATGCAGGTTAGGCCCTAAAATGATGGTCTTGTCTGCGAATCCAGTCACTCGCAGAAATTGGACGATCCATTTCCGGGTCTGCAGGCTTGTCGCTGGGAGCCACGGGAAGGTTTAAAATTAATTCTCAATTTATTTAATGTCCCGGACACTTAATCAATAAGGACAAACCCACATGCAAGTTATACGTAGTGTCAATCGAGGTTAAAGAAACACATTGTCGCTGGAGAACGTACGAGTACGTATATTGACTAGCAAAGGAAATGCGTTTTTTTTTTGAATAATCGGAAACACTAAAGTGTTTCCAATGATTCCATACATTTCTTTGAATAATCGGAAACACTGAAGTGTTTCCGGTGATTCCAAAAATGTCGCATTTCTTTTGTTCGTCAGTATATATGCAAATCCAGCTAAGCGCCGTTGGTTTTGTTCACATTCGGCCTGACCCTTTGTAGGTCAAAGGTTGTCCTGGCACCAGCCTTGAGTTATTATGGTCGACATGTCAGATCCCGAGCTGTACTGTAGCCCTCAGAAAACAACTACATACATAGACATTTTGACCTTTAGGGGTCAATGTGTCAAAGAACATATTTTACCAGGTTTCGAGCGTGTCCGTAGTTATTTCAGAAGACAGAGGGAAATATGTCTTGCAGAATTATTGGATCATTCCTGGGGAATGCGTGTGCTTCACGTGAGCCCGCGTGCTTTAAGTGCTTTAAGTCTATTCATAGAACTGGGTAGAGTGCCAATATAGTGACCGGTATAATATAATAATAATAATAATAATAATAATAATAATAATAATAATAATAATAATAGTTATTATTAATTAACCCCTTTACTGCAACTGACGACACCGTTCTGCGGGAAAAGAAGCGTATTTACGTATTTACGCGTCTTTTCCCGCAGAACGTTATGGTCAGTAGCAGTCAAGGGGTTAAAACTGTGACGACCTTTGATTCGAACCGGTAGTCGAAATCTCTTGAGATAATCGACAAAAGATTATGTATGCAAAGTATCTTTGCCGTCTACTTTAACCCATTCAGCCCCGATGCACTACAGCGGGAGATGGATTCAAGGGTAGAGCCAGATTAGCTTGGCCCCTCTCGGCGCGAAGCTAATCTGGCACTACCCTTGAATTATCATGTTCGATACATCTCCTGCAACTAGTGCATAGTGATTAGATGACGCCTCCAAAATTTAGGAAATACGGCATCGGGATTGAATGAGTTAATATTCAATGACAGAATCGGGAAACAGCATCCGCGCGCTGTCTAGACGTTGTTTGATCTTTCGCCATGATGTGACGCAAACTAACCTGCAGTGGGAAATTGCGTTTGTTTTTGCGGCTTTGGGGTTTCGTGACGTCTGGTGTGACATAGATTAAAATGCAGCGACGAAACTGTTTGAAAGGCACTTTTGTACCTTCGCAATTTCGTGACATGTTCACATGCACTCATCACCAAACAAATTTTGACGTTTTGCACTTATGCAAAACTTCCGAAAATTTCTTTGTTGCTGGTGTAGTGCTATCGCATTTTATCAGCTTCTTTAGCAGTTTTGTGTAGCGTGACGATGCGTCACTGATTGTGATCCGTATGGCGGGCATGTCAGAATAACTGGGGCCAGTTGCATGAGTGAGCTTAGTCCTGCGCCAGCCAATAAGCAAGGTGCTCCGCTATAGCGGAGCATCTTGCTTAGTGGCTGGCTCAGGACTGAGCTCACTCATGAAAACTGGCGCCTGGAGTGAGGCTGAAAGTCATTCAAGACGTGCCCCATTCGGATACGGGGCAAGCCGCGTATCCGAATGCCGCACGTCTTGAATCTGTCCACCACCAGTGCGCTTTCATCAAAAAAGGACAAGACCTCATACTAGTTTAAAAGCACTGGTTGTGGAACATGCCTAGTTGCGGTCAACTTTCGTGGTGCCCCCTCCTTCTTTCCCCCATACCTCTGACCCCTCCCTCCCCCCGCCCCCCGCCCCTCCCACCACATACCCCGTCTATAGACTAAAGTGAAATGTTTGCTGGCCTGTGACTTTGGACCTTATGGTATAACCCATTTAGCCCCAAGGCCGCATTTCCCAAATTATGGAGGTGTCACTTAACAACTATGTATCAGCTGCAGGAGACGGGTCGACCATGATAATTCAAGGGCTGTGCCAGATTAGCTTGGCGCCTAATGGTGCCATGCTAATCTGGCTCTACCCTTGAATTTTATCATGGGTTACAATATGTTGACCATTCATAAGTCCATAAGTCCGCATCATTCATTTTGACCACTTTGTAAAGAATGCAATATGCAGTCTACTTTGCTGATAACAAGGTCGGGTATATAACAAAAGTGGGATACAAAAACGCTTTTGCAGACGTCCTGACAGGACTCTTTCTATGTAAATAACTTCGCTTATAACAAACCTCGGAGATTACAACAACAAAAATGTGCGTGTACTGCTGCAAGACGTAATCTAGTCTATTGATTGAAATTGTAATTTACATTACGTGTATGCAGATCAAACCGCTTATTTTTTTTCCGAGTTAGACTGAGTGCCAGGCCCCGCGAACTCCTGCGGCAGTGAAACAGATGTTAAAAAATTGGCAAATAAGAAAAAGATTAGGAAGAAATTGAAAGACTCAAAATTACGCCTTCATTTAATAATACATGTCAAATAAACGGGCATGAGATGGCTGAAGTACCCTGACCACCAAAGGCGAATATTTTGCACAAACAAAATTTTAAAAAATGCATAGATCTTTATGAACCCCAGCCGCAAGCGGTGGGGGTTCATGAAGATCTATGCTTTATGCAGATGAATGAAATCGTTGCAATTTAGCGGTTTTCTTCCCTCATTTTTTTTTAACTGGACGAAATCCCATCGAGCAGGTCACGTCACGTAACGGGCGCACCCCAGCACCTCTCTCGTTGGATACGATTGAACCGCTTCCAGTTTAATCGGCTTAATCCACGATGTCCTCCATCGTTTGAGAAACCGAGACGGTGAGTGAAATAGGGCCGACCCGCGCTAGCGAGAGGCATAGATTCTTGTGAGCCCTTGCAAATTGCAGGAGCTCATGAGGATCCACGTCTCTCGCACCATTGTATGGAAAGAAACTGGTTGGCGCAACGCTTTCCTGAAGATCGCTTCTCAGATTATCTGCCATGCATTTCCAACGCAACGCAAATGGAATTAAATCTTACACGACTTCCTCGGTGTGAGTAACAAGGATGGAACAATAAGGGACCTAATTATTGGGTCCAGAAGCGGCATAGACTACATAGTGGGTTCTTGCAACTTTTATTCACAGCTTTTGAGAATCTGTGCCACTTACGGATAGAACTGGATAAGAAGGATCACTTTTAACGGAGGACAGTTTGAGGCGATGCAGCTTCAGGACTCAAAAGGCGATAGGGCCGACATCGGCCGTAGTTGGCCCTCGCATTGCGCGGGCCAACTGCGGCCGACGTCGGCCCTATCACTTTTGCTTCCTGGGGTCAGAATGAAATCCCTTCGCGCTATCTCGGAACCGGCCTGTCAGCGATGTCTCCGTCCACGCGCAATAAGTCCCATAATCTGATAACTTTTTCTTTTGTTTCTCCTCCTCCCTGCGCACTCCGTTTTTACGTTGTGTTTTCCCTAGTAAAGCTCCCGACAAAAAAACTGTTTTTCGTTCCAGTTTTAGTTATTTTTCCTGTGTGATTGTGTTTCCTGTTTGTTATTTTTTGCTTGCGTGCGTATTTAGTAATACATGCACTTCTGTTTATTTTTTGTTAAAACTTATTATCCAGAGATTCCCACTCTGCTGATTTTTTTCTTCTGTATTTCCTCTGTGGGTTTGAGGAAGGTTCATTATGGAGACAAAATTCATGAGAGCTTAACTCATTCTACCCCAAGACCGAAATCCCCAAATTTTGAAGTCGTCCTCTGAAGACTGCGTTGCAGTGCAGGACACAGAGGGACCATGATAGTTCAAGGGTGATGCCAGAATATATTCTGCCATCACCCTTGAACTATCATGGTCGATCTTTATCTTGCTGTGGTGTTTCTGGGGTAGAATGAGTTAAACGTTCTTCGCTCGGAACAGATACTTTCTTCCTTTAAACTGCGTCGTCGAAGAGAGAGTGAGAGAGAGAGAGAGAGAGAGAGAGAGAGAGAGAGAGAGAGAGAGAGAGAGAGAGAGAGAGAGAGAGAGAGAGAGAGAGAGAGAGAGAGAGAGAGAGAGAGAGAGAGAGAGAGAATGTTTCACTTGTATATGGCAGTGTCAGTTAAGAGAGAACGGATCGGTCGGTCCGTGGCGCAGTGGTTAAGGCGCCTGCCACCAATGCTAAAGGTGCGTGGTTCGATTACGGGTTCCGGCGTCGGATTTTTCTCCTCTAGTAAGTGTCACCGTTAATTCGGGCGGACCGTCGGGGGTTCTTTCTCCGGGTACTCCGGCTCTTCCTCCCCCTCCACTTTGGTATCAGTTTCAGCCCACTTAATCAAATTTCAAATACAAACGATTTTGAATTTCCAAAAACTACAGTAGCTCGCTTGAGCTTGCCCTTAGCACCACGTGAATGTTCTATGTTTATGTACAGTGTGTGAGTGAATGCGCGTGATTCACGTGAGCGTGCTTGTTGGGTTCAGTTCGCGGCGGCGCTTTGAGCCGATTTTCAATTGGGATAAAGCGCCTATTTAATGCGCTTATTATTATTATTATTATTATCGCAAGATAGAGCTTTAGGCTAAAAATCCTTCTCACAAACTGTCCTGATAAAAGTTAAAAAGACCAACAAACTTAAACTTGCAAGTCTTTGCAAAGTGAAATGACAACATTCTGGAGTACAACTTTGCTGTTATTTTGCAAAAAGCCATTATGTCCATTTTCAGAAAAGCGACATTTTCATTGTAAATCAATGACAATCTCGCTTTTCTAAAAAAAATGGACATACTGGCTTTTTCAAAAAGCAAACAAACAAACAAAAAAAGTAAAAAAAAGAAGAAAAAAAAAAAGGCAGAACTGGAGAAAGAAAACGCTGACAATAAGAGAAGCCACAGACTGACGCTAATAACTGGTTGGCAGCGTCAGACCATCCTGGCCACTGGGAAGACGCCGAACCCATCTGACATTACTCTCTAACATTCACTCTCAGTGCACCAAGCACTACCCCAGTGCGCAAGAGAGCATTAGGCTGACGTTGGCCCCCGCACAGCTGTGCGCGGGCCAACGGCGGCCAAAGACGGCCCGATACTCTCTGGCGCACTGGACCTTTTTGTGTGATAATACACCTCCAAATGGCCGAGAGCAGCGCATTTTTTTCATGAGCCACTGCAGGAACATAAGAATCCACGCTTGAGGTTGGTGAGGATTGAATCTACTATCTGTGTGTTTGCAGATGCGCAACGAGTGGTTGAAGAATGTCATAAAGCGTTGTTTCAATACACGTACAAGTACATTTTGAGATGATTCAGTTCATTAATTGATTCAGCTTGACGGCCGTATTTCCCAAATCTTGGAGGCGTCATCTAATAACTGTGCACCAGTTGCAGGAGATGGATCGACCATGATAATTCAAGGGCAGTGCCAGATTAGCTTGCTGTAATGCGTCAGGGCTGAATGGGTTAATTAGGTCTATTCGTGATTGAATTTTGGACGATTATTATTGCGTCTGAGCAAGAGCATGATCAATCGGAAAAGAAATGTAAAGCCCCCCAACCCCCCCCCACCCCCCCCCCCCCGAACAAAAAAAAGAAGAAAAAAAAAAAAGAGGAGAAATAGGTGGGACAAGGCAATACAAGGCAAAGCAAGAGAAGGCAAGGCAAGTTACAAACCAATTGGTGAGGCTAGCGCTGGTTGAAATGTACACATACCAAGGGAGTATACTCAGCGCTGGGCAGATAAACAGTTAGGTCCCCTGTCCCCTCCTAACAGGTACCCAATCACCAGCCCCGCAGAAAAAAACGCAGATAAATAGGAAGATGGTCATATATATCCCTAACTTTTTGTCCAGCGCTGAGTATTTCCCTTTGGTTAGTATGTGTGAGGCAAGGCAGGGCAAGGCAAGGCTAGACGAAACTAGATAGAGGCAACACAATACACGGCAAGGCAAGGCTAGACAGGGCAGGGCGAGGCAAGGCAAGGCAAGGATAGACAAAACAGGAGAAGAAGGCAACACAACACAAGGCACTGAGGCAAAGAAAAACAATAGAAGAAGGTAACACAATACAAGACAAGGCTATACAGGGCTAGACAAGGCCAGGCAACGCAAGGCAAGGCTAGACAAAACAAGAGAAGAAGGCAACACAATACAAGGCAAGGCAAGACAAGACAAGACAAGACAAGACCGGAAACGAAGAGAAAGTGAAGAAAAGAAAAGAGATAGTAATTTAAGTAGGTACAAATATCACTATGCTTCAGTTTAGTGATGCACTTTCAGCATACACAATCCGCATTACCTGTTCGCCTACAGTAATTTATTTGCCGGTAACTCATTCGAGACGTGCCGCCTCCGGATACGCGGCTTTAAGCCGCGTATACGGAGTCGGCACGTCTCGAATGAGTTAATGATGCACTTTTACAAATCCTCCAACTGTTAAAATGCGTGACTAATGGTTTAGTGATTTTATTTTCTCCAATTATTTAGCATCTAACTTAGCCCGTTTTGTGCCGAGAAAATTTGAACACCACGCAACCGCAAAGGTATAGATCCACATGAGCACCTGCAGTTGTCGATCTATGCCTCTTGCTGACACTATTTTG
Source organism: Semisulcospira habei (assembly GCA_036245525.1). NCBI lineage: Eukaryota > Metazoa > Mollusca > Gastropoda > Semisulcospiridae > Semisulcospira > Semisulcospira habei. Next base: position 208,551,027 of record BTPG01000002.1, on the reverse strand, counting down.
AATCCGTGCTCTTCGGAAAGGGAGGACATTTTGTTGTTGAAATGGTACTGAGCGGGTTAATTCACAACAAAGTAAGTCATTTCCACTTCGATCTGAGTGTCCTTTCATCACAGTTTTCACATGTTCTCGTCTTTAGTCATCTTTTCAGCAAATCGTTTGAATTATCTTTTGCGAAGTTAGACACCGGAGATAGAACGACAAGATAGCTTAAGGGTAGTGTTTGATTACAGCTTGGCGCTTGCCCGCGCGCCAAGCTGTAATCAAGCACTACCCTTCATTTATCACGACAAATCAAATTACAGTAGCTGACGCTGACTTGAAAGAGTTATAGAAACGGTTTATTTCACAATTTTGTTGTTAGAAGAAAAGTTTCCACGAACCAAGTTATAATCAAGCACTACCTTTCATTTATCACGACACATCAATTCTGAGTAGGTGACTGTTGAAAGAGTTACAGAAACTGTTGATTTTACAGTTTCGTTGTCAGAAAATCTGTGAACTAGGTAACACCATCGCTAACTTGCAAATGACTCAGTGATAGGTCGGGAGATAGGAAATGTCTTTGGAAAACCATTGTCAAAACATTGATTGGTCAAGGTGCAGTAAATGGCTGACACAATCCCACGTTTTTGGAATTGAAAAGATTCGTTGAATATACGAGGACACCCAACACTTTGCATTTAAAACACTTTAACCCCCTTGACTGCCGAGAAACAAGTGAATACGATCCAACTGCAAGAGACATAGATCCTCATGAGCCCCCGCTACTGCGGGGGCCCATGAGGATCTATGCCTCTTGCTGAGACCAATTTGTATCCACGTTTCTAGGGCGGGGTTGGCTTTTGGTCGTTGAATGAACCAAAAAACATTTACAGAAACAAAAAATGTACGTACAGTGCACGTACAGTGGTAGGGATGGGGTTAACACCATAGGCGCATTTCACGTATTTTTGAGGTGTCATCTAACAGCTATTTACCAGTTGCAGGAGACGGATCGACCATGATTCTTCAAGGTAGTGCCAAATTAGCTTGGCGCTATCAGACGCCAAGCTAACCTGGCAGTACCCTTGAATATCATGGTCGATCCATCTCCTGCTGTAGGGCGTTGGGGTCAAATGGGTTAACGTCTTCACAGCCGGTTGACGCTGACTGCATTTCTGAAATCTGTGTTAATTAGATGCCAGAAAGCCCCAGCCGACTCAGGAACATGGATTCAAAGTGGTGTCAGCAAGAGGCATAGATTCTCGTGAGCCCCCGCAACGGCGAAGGCTCATGGAGATCCATGCCTCGTGTATGTGGATCGTGTGGATCGGCAGTCAAAGAGTGAAAAGCACCAATCACATCCTCAGCATGGTTGCACACGAATGGGAGGACGTAGACACGCGTGTGCACTCACACCCTCGTATTCACAGATGCTCATACGCGTACACTGACATTCCATCTCGTTCACCTCCTCCCCTTCCTCCGTCCACCCTTCCCACACCCCCTTTCCCCGCCCCCCTCGCCATTTAAAAAACACACACTCATATTATATTATATTATTTTATATTATATTGAGCAACATTTTGCTTGATATAGTGCTGATAACAGGCAGATGTGATTACGAGACCCAGATCAAAATGTTGATTCGGGTCAAGTAATTGACATTTGTCGGTTATCGGCATTATGTGAAGCAACATGTTGCTCAATATAATTATAAGTCCAAACAAAACGGTGCCTCATGTGACTCATTTTTAGGCTGATTGCGGTGTTCAGACAAAACACATAAATGGCAGACGTCTGTCGACTCAGCGCGTAGATTTCGTCTGGCTATGAAGACATTAGTGCTTTGCATAACCGTGCGTGTTACTGAGTAAATTCTACTTGTAACTAGATCGCGCATACTGGTGGAAAATGCCAGCAGGTTTGTTTAATTAGTTCTTTTCTCAGGTTGTCGATACTGCCAGGCAACATCTCGTCAATTTCACTAGTCCCGTGACTCGCACGTTTGCGGGAGTATGTTCTCCGTTCGTGTGCATGTACAGGACATTTATTTCGAGCGTTAGTACACACTAAAAAGTATACAATTACCAGGGCCAGATCTAGGGTTGTTTTTTTTTAGGTACTACAGCACCCCCCCCCCCTCCTCGGCTTAAAAAAAAAAAAAAATCATTCACTGCCAGTCAACAAGATGGTCCGAGAAGGAGAGGGGTGCTTTAATGTTATTGCAGCACCCCCTACCCAAAACAGTGTACAGTTTTTACATTGTCATTGAGCACCCCTCCTCCCTTGAAACCGGATTGATCCGGGGCTGATTACTACTTCACACAAGGAGCTTGTTAGTGTTGCAGTATAAGCATATTTCGCGTTTCCGTGTTGAAAAATGCAAGTATCATCAAGACTAAATCTTCTTGGCGCGCATTAAATGTTGGGAATGAAAGTAAGTCAAGCAAATCCATGAATATTAATTTGCTTGTTATACAATATATCAATACATGTGTCAAAGAAGGAAACACTTTATGGATCATGGAGTGGGTACATAAAAGATACTTTCATGAGGTGTCTGCAGGTATTTAATTAAACGCGTATTTAATCTATTTAGCCCCGACGCTCTACAGTAGGAGATGTATCGTCCATGATAATTCAAGGGTAGTGCCAGATTAGCTTGGCGCCATCAGGCGCCAAGCTAATCTGGCACTAACCTTGAATTATTATGATCGATCCATCCCTTGCAGTTGTTACATAGTCGTTAGATGACACCTCCAAACAATGAGAAATGCGGCCTTTGGGTTAAATGGGTTAATTTTAGAGACAGAAAACAGTGCTCATCAAAAGGGAACATCAGAACACAGGGCCAGGGAGCCAACAACTCCTGCTGGCTTCCTGGTCCTGTCGTGAGAGACGTCAAAAGGTCTCGTGGTGATACCGCCCTTGTGTAGACATGTATCGAACTGTGTCACCGATCAAGGAACAGCGAACGTACCGTCCAAAGGTCGAACGTTACAACCACTGACGTTTCGGTTCTTGCACGTGAACGCGGGCCGGTCTGTGACTTTGGACCTTACGGTCTATAGCCGTAAGATCCAAAACCACAGACCAGCATACAGATTACATTTTTTAGACCACTACAGTTAGGACGTTATTTCCAATCATGAACATTTGGTATTCTTGCGAGAAGTGTTACGGTCCCGTAACCCAATTCTTTATAGAGCAAGAGCAACAAGCCATCGGGCCAACGTCGGCCACCGTGCGCGGGCCAACTGCGGCCGACGTCGGCCGACGTCGGTCCGATGGCCTTTGCGCACTGGGGGTCGAGATGAAGACGGATATGCACATTAAAGCCACACAACTCTGTCACAATGCGGCTGTACCCAACTGGTCCGGATAAATTTACCACGGCATGAAAGCGTAATGAATGATTCAGTTTATTCTATCTTTGCACCACAACAAAACATTTCTTTTGTCAGTGGCTGTGTGTTGTTCTTGTCTGTACGCCTTCTCTTGACCAAAGACAATACATTATAAGATATCGTCTTTGCTCTGACCAGATCATGTTGTAAGTAGGAAAGTGCGTCCTAAAAGAATACTGAAATCTGTTGACTTTGACTATATTTGGATCGACCATGATAGTTCAAGGGCGGTGCAGGAATAGCTTGGCGCCTGTAGGCGCCAAGCTATTCCTGCACCACCCTTGAACTATCATGGTCGATTCGTCCCCTATTAAAATTTACTGCAGTGTTCGGAGTCAACTCTCAACTTTAGGAAATGTGGTCACATGGCGCAGTGTGCTAACTCAAAGTTAGTGTCTTAATTTGTATGATAGTTTTATGTTGTGTCCCATTAGTTTAGTACGTCTTTTAGCCACAGTCTCCCGCTGCTGGCCCTGGAAGAGAGGAGGATGCAAAATATATCAACTAGTCAGACTTAACAGATTGAAAATACAGTACTAGGCCTCGCCACAAGTTCTAGACGTCGATCACCATGAGGTTCAACTCCGAATGCCAAGTTAATAAGGCAATACCCGTGCCAAGTCACGGTCGATCTATCTCTGTCACGTAAAGCTGGAAACGACAGGAATATAAATATCTCTACACGTCAGGGGCGGGCCGGAAGGTAAAGTAGACCAGGCATAGACGGACACTTTACACGGTTGCTGTCCGCCAAAATCGGGGATGAGAGTGGAGTCGACCTCTCCAGCTTATGAGTGTCTATGCCTCTTGTCGTTGGATAGGATTTGATGAGCCACTGAGACCTTGCCGCAGGTTCATATGCGCTGGACTATGTTTAGCCTGGAACCCTGCGACTTGATCGACGTTTGAAAAGGAGTGTCATCGCTAGAAAATAAAGCCGCAGCCAATGACGGAAAGCGAAACAAAGGCAGCTCCAGCCGCACGGAACGCTGGGTAATGGCGGGAACTTGTCGTCTGCTACATCAATAATATCGACTAGAGTTATTCCTGCACGGCGACCTTTTGGAAGTGTATAGGTCTGTCACAAAGTAAAGTAGATTATAGCACTGTCAGGGGAGAGAAATGTGCATGATCGACCAGTGATCATAGATCTACTGTGGCCAAAGCACAAAAAAAAAAAAAAAAAAAAAAAAAAAAAGATAGGAAAGAGAGGGGGCGCTAAAAAAGTGACTGAAAGCAATGCATATGGAAGCCCCCCCGAAGGGGGGCGTATCACATATCCCACTGTTCCAGCCACTCAGTGCATGGAAATTTAAATCTAGGTCCCCCCGAGGGGGGTCCAGATATTTAGCCGGTGTGGACAGCTGTTTCGGTCTTGGCGACCTCCTCAGCACACCATCGGCGATACTGGAGGAGGCAGGAATTTTTTTTTGTTTTTGTATAGGTCTGTCGTTTACCGTGGAACCATCCCCGATAGGCAGACTGTCTACGGGCCCACGTCAGCCTTCGAAGGGCTGATGTCGGGTCGATGACATTTTGCTTACCGGGTCAATACTCATGGCGCCTGACATTTTCTGAGATTGTAATTGACACTACGTTGTCCGTTGAAATGGATCTCGTAATATTGAACTGATGTGTTTTGCCTTTATGACTTAGGCCTACAAGCTACACGGGTCCCCAATACTTACGTGACATTGTCCTGTGACGTGGAGGTTTATTGACGTAGAGTTATACATTTATAGTCACCTGCTGGTTTGAAGGGCGGCTAAGCTGGTTCGGCTGGCACATCGTTGATCATCGTCTTTGCTCTATTGACGCCACTCACATTCCAAATGTCGCTCGCAATATTCGTGACGGGATAAAAGTACTGACTTATTGGATTTCTTGTCTTCGATATCGTCTTAACGTTCACTGCAGAGAATATTTGAACATGACCCAACTGCAAGAGGTATAGATCCTCATGAGCCCCCGCAGTTGAGGGGGCTCATGAGAATCTATGCATCTTGCTGACATCACTTTGAATCCATGTTCCTAGGACACCTAGTTTTTTTGTGTTGAATTATCGGAGATCGTAGAAACGCAGTCTGCATCAGCTGGCACTGCACGGTTAAAATAACTTTGTGTAACATTTCAATCTTTCGATCTGACTCTTGCGACCTGTACGTAGCACTTATAAATAAGATTAAAAAAAAAAGATTAACTGCAAGAGGAATAGATCCTTTTGAGCCCCGCAATTGCGGGGGCTTATGAGAATCTATATCTCTCGCTCGAACGACTTTGCAGCCATGCTCCTTTGACGGCTGCCGATCTTTGGCGATGAATGTACATATGATTAAGAAAAAAAGCTGCGTTCACTGGCTGTGAAAGGGTTAAAGCCCAACTGACCATCTAACCAACCAGGGGTCGGTCATGATAGTTCGAGAGTAATGCAAAAACGGCACTACTATGAAACTATCGTAACCGTTCATCTCCCACAGTTGGAACACATGCGGCATGAACGTCGTCCAAAGTTACAACATAGCGACCACTCTTATGAGAGATCACCTTTCATTAGAAAAAAATAAAAAAAAATTGATGGTCATTAACGACAGGTGACAATTTTTGCTCATTAACTCATTCAGCAAGACATGGATCGAGCATGCTAGTTCAAGGGTGGTGCCAGAATAGCTTGGCGCCCATGGGCGCCAAGCTATTCTGGCACCACCCTTGAACTATCATGCTCGATCTGTCTCTAGAACAGTAATACAGTCCTTCAGAGGGCAACTTCAAAATGTAGGGATCTCGGTTCTGGTGTAGAATGTGTTAAGACTTCTCTCAATGAAACCTGCTTTGAACGACCACTCTTATGAGAGACCACCTGTCATTTAAGAAATTCGTTAATGGTCATTAATGACAGGTGACACTTTATCTCTTCAAGACTTGCCTTGAGAAAGAACACCCGTATTTAAAGAACGCTCCTTTTCCTTGCCAAATAGGTTGTTGTTCAAACAAACGTTCGACTGTACAAAAGTTATTCCTAGCTTTGAATGAATTAAAAGATTTCCCCCAGGTGAGGTCTGGCTCTGTCACGCACTCCGGTTGCAGGCGAGGTCACAAAGCAGGACTCTTGTGGATGCTGCACCGTGCTGCCACTGGGCTTAACCCTTTCAATGCCGAGAAAAGCTCAACGCGATCCAAGTGTAAGAGACACAGATCCTCATGAGCCCCCGCAGTTGCGGGGGCTCATGAGCATCTATGTCTCTTTCTGAAACCATTTTGTATCCATGTTTCATTGACGGCTAAGGTTCTGAGGGGGGTGAATTAACACACATTTCAAAAACGCAATTAGTCTGCGCCCACTGGCGGTAAAGCTTTTAAAAAAAGACAACAAATTCAACAACATGTGTTTAGCGCCTCAAACGTGATATCAAAGACGTCTCGGCGTCTCGCAGGTGTCAGAACAAATTTCCACTGTGTCTGAAACTAGAACTGCGGACGTGACCAATGGAATGTGGATACTGAGCTTTCCCGGCTTGTGTGGATATATTGAAAACAGAAAACGCAGACTACACTTTACCGGCCCACTGCAATCCGCCTATCAGCATGCTGAGACCTATGGCTCATAAAAAAAAAATGCCGAAAGTCGCACGTAATCACTCATATACAGTACACTTCGCATATTACAAAACGCCTGGGGACCCACATAGTTTTGTTGTTGTATTCGAAGTTTATTGACCCCTTCACTGCTGAGGGAAAGTGAACACGATCTAACTGCAAGAGGCACAGATCCTCATGAGCCCCCGCATCTATGCCTCTTGCTGAGACCAATTTGTGTATGATGTTCTTTGCGTTCAGTGAACACAGATTTCAGAAAAAAAAAAACGTACGTACGTTGGCACGGAAGGGATTAAAGCGAAGTAATTTACCTAGAAACAGCCTGGCTAGGCTCTCTGAAAATGCGTAGTTATATCCGAAAGTTGTTACATCAGTGGATCCCTGGTCCATACTGCCCAGGACATGCTGGAGCCTAGGGCAATGAGCGAGCGGACACCCTCGCTGACAAAGCAGAAATCACACAGGGACTGCGGACGGGCAGATCAGATGTGACGAGAAACCTCGGAAAGCATTTTGATGAACGGAGCCAAAGGCACCACACAATTGCTCATATATATGGAAGGAACTCTGGAAATACCTCTGATGAGTTAGGTGGAGTACGTATGGGCCGTTTCGACAGCAGAGATCACATTTTGACCGAACTGCACTAAAGTGAACTGTTAAACCCGTGAATCACCAATCGCGAGACCGAAATACAATCGGCTTCGCTTGTTAAAAGCGAGGCCGATTGTTTTTTAGTTTCGTGGTTCGTAATTGGTAGAGCGAAGTCTTTGTGACAATTTCACAAACCCGCATCACCTCCCCCTCTGTGGCGTAATTAATTATGCAGTGACAACCTGGAAACTGGCACCTGTCGATCTGCCACACGCTGTTTGCTCCACTTCACGCGGATAAGCTCGGAGCAGAAATCAATTTCATTTTACGATCCGTTCTCAAAAACAAAAAAACCAAAAAACAAATCCGTTTCAATTTCAACCCCTTACTGCTGTGACCAGCAAGTGCACAGGCACAGGGTCGAGATAAGTATTTTGCGTCGTGTATAAATGTAAATAACGCTTTGGCTGTCGGTAGGACTATTTTCTTCTGGCTGTCGGCAGGGCTTTTTATCGAGGAGATTCCGACGGGAGTCACCTCGATAAAAAGTGCTGCTGACAACCTGAGGGTTGACTCTTTTGTTCGATGTTATAATCCCGGTAAGCAAAGGTCCTCGAGCCCACGACAGCCGCAGTGGGCGCGCGCACGGCTGTGCGCGGGCCAACTGCGGCCTTCGTGGGCCCGAAAACGTTCTCCTACTGGGGTTGATCGGCATTAGGAGAGATGGACGAGTAAAGTAAAACAATGATTCCCTGTCAGAAAGCTTTAAAAAAAAAAGAAAAAAAAAAAAAAAAAGAAAAAAAAAAAAAAAGAAAGAAAGAGAGAAAGAGAAACGAGACCAAGAAATCCAATAAGTTAACTCATTCGCAGCCAGCCGCATCCGGATGCGCGTCTTCAAGTTATGCCGCGCATCCGGATGCGGCTGGCCGCGAATGAGTTAAAGGGACCTGCCCAACAAAGTACAGGGCCAATGGTTCTAAGTATCTGCTGTATAAATATTCTAAGTATGTCTTACAATAATGCTGGACAATCCCTTCCAATAATTTCCGAGCGGAGAAGGAGATAAAACGAAGGCAAAGAGGAGTAACTCCAAAGGCGGAAGGGAGATGAATCAAAGCCAGAACTCAAAAGGGAAAGAATTCCGGCTCTACTCGCGTTTCCCTTTGGAGCATTTTTTTGGGGGTCATTTACGCAGAACCAAGACGCCGGCGGACCGGAAACAAGCTGTCACGCAAAGAATACATGTGATGCGGAAGTGACGACACACAGAGAGTTTGACGTGGATGAACCACATGACGCGGAAACCTTTACCAGTTATGTGCCCTGACAGCAGCTCTTAAGGCCCCGCTACACGAGCCCGGTTTTGAGGCCGATTCCCGATCAGTTTTCGAATCGGTAGGTGATCGGGCCGGATTAAAAAACGTGTGTACTGCCACACCGCATTTCCCGACTTGTTTAGCCGACCGGTTTGAACCGAAGATCAAAGTCGTACCTGTTCTGCAAAATGACTGCTAGTTTTGACAGTGATGATGATGTGCTTGCATTATCAGCAGTTTTGCATCATATTCGGGAAGAGGCGTGCGAAACATCAGCGGCAACGGCGGTGGTTCTGATCACAACAGGCGTGTTCGGCCATTTGCAAACTGTGAAACGACGTGCTTTGCGAGACGCGCTCTGATTGGTTGAAGCTCACAACCGGGGCCGAATCGGATCGGGAAAATAGAGCAGGTTTTAGACACCCGATTCCCAGCCGATTGGGACCGGATCGGATAATTGACGTCATCCGATCGCAATCGGATCGGAATCGGCTTCAAAATCGGGGCACAACCGGCTCGTGTGGCGGGGCCTTTAGTCCTTGATAGGAAATCTGTCGTGATGTTGCAAAAACATAAAGTCCATTTTTTGTGAAAAAGCGAGATTTTCATTGCATACTGAAGAGCAAAAGAAATGTGACACTTTGGGAATCATCAGAAACACTTTAGTGTTTAGTTTCCGATGATTCCAAAAATGTCACATTTCTTTTGCCGGTCAGTTTATAACAAGCAACTTAGAAAGAAACACAATATATAAGAAAAAAAAACTTCTAGTTGTTTTGACCGTAATAACTCGAGGGTAGTGCCTGAAAATCTTGGTACCTTGAAGATGTTTGATTTTGACAAAACCAAAAAAAGTTACTGTCAAGCTTGGAAAATGCAAAGAAAATATGAACGGAGAAAGAGACACTCTTACAAAAGATAATCCGTGTTGTGATAGCTTTTGTCATCGTGTTACCTTCTTTCATGGGATTTTCCTTGAGGATGTTTGCCTCATTCAGGTGAACGTCTTACGCCATAAGTGTTGTCAAATTTGAAATTATTTTTTCCTTTACATCAACGAAACGATCAATTTACTGAGTATTAGTTCCAATAACGGTAAAGAATTCAACCATTTCAGCTTGTCAGACAGAGATGACAATTCTGAATTGCTGCAAATTGCCTATCGAGTTGGTTTCTTTATCAGTCGAGTCTGACCAAAGCGGCTTTTGAATGGAAAGGTCGTCAGTCAACTTCTCTTAGTGCAAGAGACATAGCGCTACATGTAGACCTATGCCCATCGCAAGCGTAGTTCACAGACATTTGTGTGCGTCATAAGGACCAAGGCATACCATGGAATCTAATAATCTACGACTTGAGAGAGCGTCTATGCATGATAACCTCAATTTAGCTGTATAATAACCACTACAAAGCCTCGGCCAGATACTTTCATTTACATGAGGCATAGATTCTCATGAGCCCCTGCAGTCGCAGAGGCTCAAGAGAATCTATGCCTCTTGCTCGCAAGGAGTTGCTCTCATTATTTTACGTCCACAGTTCGACCTAATTATCGGAGTATCGGGCGTAGCGATTGCTTCGAGGACTAAGCAATCAAGGGTGGATCCATCGAAACGGCCCTAACTGTAAAGGGGCGCGATCTTTCCTTACTACGAAGGGGCTCAGCCTACTGTCTGTGACCTGATTCCGATTTGGGAAGAACTCTTATTCATAAAATCTAATGTGTGCAGCAAATGATGTTTAGAAGAGGAATGGTTGGTAATTACTACTCAGACTGCATTGTGCACAGGCCCTGTGGTTGTGGATCTTACAGCTTAACCAATGTCCTGCCACTGAACGTGTATTTTGTCTCTGAAATATGTGTTCATTCAATGGACAAAAACCAAAACCATTCATGGGAAAATGGATGCAAATTCATCTCAGCAAGGGGGATAGATCCTCATGAGCCCCCGTGAATGTGGGGGCTCATGAGGATCTATGCCTCTGCAGATGAATCGCGTTGACGTTTGTCTCGGCCGTGAAGGGTTTAACCTCTCAGACCATAAGTGTGTGCCACTGATGGAGTTTGGCCCTTTCGGCTACGAGATGTAAGGTCCCAAATCACAAACATACATAGACAGTGGAGGGGACACTGCCGTCCCTCTCCTGACACCCACACCACTTACTCCCCTCCCCCCCAACATCTCCCCTCCCCCCAGAAAAGGTAGGGGGTGGGGGTAGCAAAGTATCCTATGCCCCTCCCCCCCCCAAACAATTTGAAGAAAATTTTTGGGGAGAGAGAAACAAATTTGCTAAAGAAATGCTTAAAAATCGTTATGCTTGATTAAAATCCAGGTTGAAACACTATTGTCCTCTCCCCCCTCCCCCTGTTGGACTATTGTCTGCCCCCTGAACCAACCACCCCTCTTAAACCCGTCTCCTATCGTATATTTTGAAGGCAGGAAAGTAAGATGTCAGGCTTTGCCCCCTCACCCTGTACCCCCATAAAAATCTCTCCCTTCGCCACAAATACACAGGCCGACTGTGCGGCCCGGTAAACTGGTGCCATTTACGTTCATTTCCTGCCGGAAATTTAGGGGTCCATCACATTATTTCGTCTGTCTGTGAAAAGTGAACTTCAAAGTGTCTCTTGGAAATGTCTCCCTTATAAACAATTTTACACTGAACAAGTACAGACGGTGGGACTAACTACAGTGTTATATACTGACCAGCAAAGGAAACGCGACATTTTTGGAATCACCACTTTAATGTTTCCGATGATTCCAAACATGTCGCATTTCTTTTGCTCGTCAGTGTATATTGACATCACGAATAAATGGCCGGAGTCAACGACAGTTCTGAGACCCGCCTGGACAATAGCGATGTCAGACGTATGACGTCAACATTACTTACATTATTACTTATTATTATTGGTTTAAATAGTTTATTACTTTGCAAAATACTTAAAAGAATATACATCAATTATTATTATTATTATTAACATTACTTCCAGACATTAACCCCTTAACTGGCGGGACAAGTCGAATGATTTCCAGCCGCAAGAGACATAAATCCTCATGAGCCCCCGCAGTCGCGGGGGCTCATTAGGATTTATGTCTCTTGTTAGTCCTTAGTTCTTTCCGCCCATTTTTGTATCACCTACCTCTGTGTTTCTTCACGCGAATGTCGGTCAGTGTGCAGCCGTTTCTGACGCAAAATTCGTGATGTCTGGCAGCGAATGGGTTAATCTTTAACCCCTTGACTGCTACTGGCGATGCGGCTCGGCCGAAAGCTCACCTGGAACGACCTTCCAGCCCATGTCAGACATGCCCCAACTCTGTCTGCTTTTAAATCACTGCTCAAGACCTATCTGTTTTCTTATGCGTATAGTTAGATGCATTTTCAGTGCGTTAGCAATCTTTGGCAGTAACTGTTCTTGTAACGGTGTGTGTGTGTGTGTGTGTGTGTGTGTGTGTGTGTGTGTGTGTGTGTGTGTGTGTGTGTGTGTGTGTGTGTGTGTGTGTGTGTGTGTGTGTGTGTGTGTGTGTGTGTGAGCTTTTGTCACTTTAGCTTTTGTAACATTTATTGTAGCGTTTTCTTTCTTGTACTTTTTGTTCTGTGATTTTTGATCTTGTAAAGCGCTTAGAGCGCCATTCATTTGGAGGTTAAGCGCTATATTATTATTATTATTATTATTATTATTATTATTATTATTATTATTATTATTATTATTATATTATTATTATTATTATTATTAAGTATTATTATTATTATTAATTATTATTATTATTATTATTATTATTATTATTATATTATTATTATTATTATTATTATTATTATATTATTATTATTTTATTATTATTATATTATTATTATTATTATTATTATTATTATTATTATTATTATTATTATTACTATATTATTATTACAATTATTATTATTATTGTTATTATTATTATTATTACAAGACGCGTAACTACGTCACTACCTAACTACGTAACTACGCGTCTTTTCCGCCTAGCGGTATCTTCAGTAGCAGTCAAGGGGTTAAGCAGTCAAGCGTTAAGCTCCTTTAAAGTAAAAGTTAATCCTTTAATCTGTTAACTCATTCAGCCCGACGGCCGTATTTCCCACATTTTGGAGGCGTCATCTAATGACTGTGCACCAGTTGCAGGAGATGGATCGATCATGATAATTCAAGGGAAGTGCCAGATTAGCTTGGCGCCGACAGGCGCCAAGCTCATCTGGCACTACCCTTGAATTATCATGGTCGACGCATCTCCTGTTGTAGTGCGTCAGGGCTGAATGGATTGCATTTTCAAAGCACTAAGCACTTTTCCCACATTCAGTTCAGTTCATTTCGGTCAAGAAGGTAAGATCTGTGCGCTCGGAAAGGCCCACACGCGCTCCACCCTACGCACCAGAAGTCTTTCCAGAGTTCCTTTTAATATCGAACCAATTTTGGTCTGGTTTACTATTGTATGGATCTCTCGTGTCCTCTCAAGTCTGCTCAACGCTCGCTGCCTCCCTCTACACCTCTGCTCCGGAGGCGATTGACTGTGTGGTGCCCTTGGCTCTGTTCTTGGAAATGCTTTCTCAGGTTTCTCAGCACGTCTGATCTGCCCATCCGTAGCTCCTTTGTGACCTCTGCCTTGCCAGCGAGGGTGTCCGCTCCATCCTTGCTGTTACGTGGTGGATTTGTAGTCGTAGTATGATAAACACACCAGCCGCACGCACGTAAGGTTCTTTTAAATAAACTTCATTCAGCTGCAACCCGTCACACGTGGCTTAAGGATGTAGACAATACTGGAGTAACAGTTCCAACAATATTTTAATTCAGCGATGCGATCTCCACACATTGCATTTCCAAATGCACCAACACTGATACAATGTCTCTTCTGCAAATGTCCACACTGCCGACACAAAGTATCTCACACAACGTACACCACACCGTAACGCTGCGTCTCTCACAATGTACACCCTATACGGGCCACGTACCTACGATAACTGTGTGTCTCTACAACTGACAATGCAAGACAATGTACATACCTGCTTTCCTAGCGCCCTCTTTATATATACAATCACTTTCCAGAATAATCCAAGAAAATCATACAACGCAACCAATCAGAACGGAACATGTAACTGAAACTCATAAATATTAATAAACAAAGGAACTTTCTAGACTAAACTACACTGGTCTACAAAATTCGACTGCTCATTTCAGCCCCAAAACCTTATATGTAAAAACGTCACATAAAAGTATGGCAGACCGTTCGCGACCTTGCCTACACTTTCTGGAAGATTCACGATCTTTTACAAAACACAAAGAACGGCTGCTAAATTCACACACACAGTAAACAACTATGACTAAAATTGCTTACACTTCGACGTCATATGTACGAGGTCACAAGACAGCGCGACTCTGCTAGAACGTTCTGGTTCAATCTCAGCTAATCTACGCAAAACAAGAATCGATCGCTCTTCTCAGTGCGACTTTTCTAGAAGCTTCCGGACTAAAATTAGCGTATCATAACGAAGCCAAATCCGCTATCATGCACGAACGATAAAGAATCTCACTGAAAAGGTACGTGATACGTAACCATGAAAGCTCAAATAAAATATCGGATCGTTTCCTACGATTAACACATGCATGCTCTCACAGGACAACACAACCACAATCGTAACACTTGCCCTGGACTCAAGATGTCAACGATGTCAACGCGTGTGCCTAGGTAACAATTGGGAGGCACTATGCTAATTAAGCACTATCCATTCCAGCAGCTGACTCTGGAAGTGAAGGAGACTGGAGTTAACCCCTTTCATGACCTAGAAAAAATAAACACTACCCATCAGCAAGAGGCATAGATCCTCATGAGCCCCCGCAACTGCGGGGGCTCATGAGGATCTATGCCTCTTGCTGAGACCACTTTGTCTCTATGTTTCTTTGACGGCGTGGGATCTTTGACGTTGAATTAATAATGATTTCAAAACTGACGCAGTCCGCGTCCACTGGCGGTGAAGAGGGTAAAAAGAGAACAAGATTCCACAATAATATAATGGCTGTCGTTTAATGTTTAACAATATTTTGAGAATTCGTATGAGTACCTTCAGTGTGTATAGTGAGAAAGAGAAATAAAATTTAAAAAAACAAAAACCCGACAACAACAGCGTATCGTATTTGTCATCATCATATTTTATACTTACGGGCTAAAGAAATGCGACTTTAATTGAATCAGTCGGAAACACCGAAGTGTTTCAGATGATTCCAATGACGCCGCATTTCTTTTGTTCGCAAGTACATTTCCAGACTGTCTGCGATACACTGTCAGACAGTGTATCGCCCTCCTCACATCACCATTGGCGAGTCTGATCTAAAGTCAGTGCACCAGTTTACTTACCTTGGCTGCATTATCACGTCGGACGCCAAGCTGGACAAGGAGCTTGACAGCAGGCTGGCAAAAGCGAACAGCGCTTTCGGGCGACTTTTCAAGCGGGTGTGGCACAATCAACAGCTGAAAACAGGCACCAAGATCAGCGTGTACAGAGCTGTGGTCCTCACCACCCTGCTGTATGGTTCCGAGTCCTGGGCCCTCTACCGCAGCCAACTACGACTCCTCGAACGCTTCCACCAGCGCTGCCTGCGTACCATCCTGGGCATTCACTGGAGTGACTATGTCACCAACGTCGAGGTCCTTGAACAGGCTGAAACTGTGAGCATCGAGGCTTTGCTGCTGCGGACACAGCTCCGCTGGGCGGGGCATGTCTCCAGGATGGAGGATCATCGCCTACCAAAGATCACCCTGTTCGGCGAGCTTGCTACTGGACACCGTGACAGAGGGGCACCAAAGAAGAGATACAAAGACTGTCTCAAGAAGTCACTTAGTGCCTGCCAAATCGACCACCACCAGTGGTCTTCGCTTGCTGCGGACCGTGACACCTGGCGCTCCACCATTTACAAGGCAGCTGTCTCCTTTGAGGACTCTCACAGAGCTAGCCTTAAGGACAAGCGGCTCAGGAGAAAAAACAGAGATGCCGCAGCTCAGAACCCCGGCCATACCTTCCCCTGCAGCCACTGCGGTCGAACCTGCCTGTCTCGGATTGGCCTCCGCAGCCACGAACAAGCCTGCAGACGTCGTGGGCAACTCCTATAAAATCTTCGTTCGCGAAGTCAAGCCAAGAGAGACATTTCCAGACACAATTCTGGAGCATCCTGCTTGCCATATAGTAAATTGCATTCCGAAAATAGTTCTATGTTGTAAGCAACAGGCTTTCGGACCGACGTCGGCTATAGCTGTCCCGTGCCTGCTAAGCCGACGTCCGACCGAGGGCCTGTTGCGTATTATCGAGAAGCGTGAAGGGCTCTTCACACTGACACCTCATGTAGTCAATGCCCTATACTTTTCGGCTGAATTGAATTCCATTCAAGCTGACACCAGAATCAATATGAGCTCAATCTGAAGAACACAAAAAGGTTGATCTGGACAAGCAAGAGGAATAGATTCTCATGAGGCCCTGCTTCTGCAGGTACTCATGTGATTCTATTCCCTTCGTAGGTAGATGGAGCTAAATGAGCGATTGTGCAAGCAATGTTTTATTAGTGATTTCTAGTTATTTTGTGATTTTTATTATTATTATTATTATTAATTTATATTTATTTATTTTATTTTATTTATTTATTTTATTTATTATTATTATTTTTGGGGGGTGGGTGGGTGGGGGGTGGGTGTGGGGGGGTGGGGGGTGGGGGTGGGGGGTGGGGGTGGGGGTGGGTGTGTGGGGTGGGGGTGGGTGGGGGGAATGATCTTTCTTTTCTTCCATTTAAAGATTCGTTCCCGGTGACTTTCTCTGTTTAGGATCAGAGACGTTGATGATGACGGTACCCTAAAACAAATCCTTAGAGCCCCTTGCATCATTGGCACTCATGAGCATCTATGAAGCCTTGCCCAAAAATTGACATTTTCTGCTTCTTTGCAATTTTTCACACTATTCAATTCTGAATAACCACCTCAAAAATGGGTCCAGTAAAGGGGCATAGATCCTCATGAGCTCACGGAAATTGCGGGAGCTCATGAGGAAATCTGCCCTTGCAAACCGATTACAGTCGTTTTACTACTTCAGTGTACGCTAAGCTTACAAACAAACCTTTCTTTGAACAAGAAATACGTTTATACGGCCAGCCAGAAATGTGTACGGATCCTGGCTGTCCCTGCAGTATGTGGCGGCTCACGCGACTCTTGCAGTCTGTATTCATTTATCATAGAATGCAATAACTCATTCGATACATTAACTCATTCTAGACGTGCCGCATTCGGATACGCGGCATAAAGCCGAGTATCCGAATGCTGCACGTCTCGAATGTGTTAATAAAGCAGACGTCAAGACTTTCCATAAATACTCTGGGAAATAGACGATTTACGCTTAATCTGAAGTTGGCCAACAACTCGCGTCTCTTGACGCAGTGTGTTAAAAGCCCGGACAAACATGCGATATCGCATGTATGTTCGGGGAGGGGTGGGGGGTGGTGGAGGGGGGGGGGGTGGGGAGGGGGGGGGCAACTTTTAACCGCTTGACTGTGGGTAGCGCATTTTACCGCGATGATTCCTGCATGAAACATTGCGGTCCGTGGAGGCGGTCCGTGGCGCAGCGGTAAAAGAGGTGCGAGATTCGATACCCGGTTCTGGCGTCGGACTTTTCTCCTCTAGTAAGTGCCACCATTAATTCGGGCGGACCGTCGGGGGTTCTTTCTCCGGGTACTGCGGCTCTTTCCTCCCCCACGAATTTGGTATTAATTTTAGTCCACTTAATCAAATTTCAAAAATATAAAAAAAAACCGATTTTTTAATTTCCAAAAATTTCAGTAGCTAGCTTCAGCTTGCCCTTAGCACCACGTGAATGTTCTGTGTTTATGTACAGTGTGTGAGGGAATGCGCGTGATTCACATGAGCGTGCTTGTTTGGGTTCACTTCGCGGCTATGTCCTGCGCATTGAGTTATATTATAAATATGAGAAATGCGCCATATAAATACTATGTATTATTATTATTATTATTATTATTAAAGCGCCACGGACAGCCAAAAGGGTAAACCGCTGTTTTGGTCATAAACAGTTACGATTTTGACCTACTTCTTATTTACGAAAAACGTTTATTTAGTTAAACTTTTCTAACAGCATATCTTCATGGAAATACGGAGAACACTTCTCCGTCCTTTTACTGGCGTAAAAAAATTTATGTCGAAAAGTAAAACGGAAACAATAACAATTTCAACTTTCGTTTAAAAAATAAATTACTCTAGCACTCAGAAAGATTCAAGCATTTCCGTTAACTCATTCTACCCCAACACCGAAACCCCCAAATTTGCCATTGCCCTCTGAAGACTGCATTGGAGTGTAGGACACAGATCGACCATGATAGTTCAAGGGTGATGCCAGAATAGCTTGGCGCCCATAGGCGCCAAGCTATTCTGGCATCACCCTTGAACTATCATGGTCGATTCATATATTGCTGTGGTGTGTCTGGGGTAGAATGAGTTAACTTGCTTTAAAAGTATTAATAAAACACGCTGAACTATACATGCACACTGACAAATTAATGACCCGTTGGAACAGGCGCTAAAAGTTTCATGCATTTGGCTTTTAACAAAATGACGGCCAAGCAAATATGATTTGTTTACTTTAAATTATGTCCTAGAAGATGCGTGCAATGAACGCAGACAAAAATGCTGAAAGCAATAAACTTTTACGTAGAGGTTGAATGGAAATAATTTACAGAAGTTAACACACACACACAAAATACAAAGCCGCAAAATTGCATGTTTTCTCATTCACAGAGGAAAACCACTTTATTATTGTAACTCCTCGTGGACCAAAAACTGGACAAAATTAAATCATTCCTGAAAAACTGCAGCGGGAGATAAACAAAGCGTGACAGCTCAAGAGTAATGATAATGATGAATATGATGATGATGATGATATGATGATGACCCTAATGCGCAAAAGGTCATCGGGCCGATGTCGGCCGCCCTTGGCCCGCGCACGGCCGTGTGCAGGCCAACTGCGGCCGATGTCGGTCCGATGACCTTTTGCACATTGGGGATGATGATGATGATGATGATGATGATGATGATGATGATGATAATAATAATAATAATAATAATAATTATTATTATTATTATTATCATACCGGACAGTATATAAGCGCTTCACCCCCAATTAAATGAATCTGCTGGGATCTGAACCCAACGCGCACACTCATGCGAAACACTCGCATTCACTCTGAGTGGTTTCAGATGAGCCTGGTACTTCCACAGGCAACCTGGCACTACACGCGAACCATTAGAGCTGATTCATCCACCGAAACTCGTGCTCATGCTCATTCAACAGATGACTGCAACGATATTACGTAAACTTGAAAGAGATGAGATTAGTTGTTGGTTTGATATAAAACACACACACACACACACACACACACACACACACACACACACACACACACACACACACACACACACACACACACACACACACACACACACACACGCACGCACGCACGCACGCACGAACGCACGCACGCACACACACACACACACACACACACACACACACACACACACACACACACACACACACACACACACACACACACACACATAAAAAATGAAGAAAAAAAGAAAAGAAAAGACGACGACAACCATATACCTAAACAACAGTCGAATACCCTAATCTCATTCATACCTAATCAATGTTTGCAATCTTAATTTTAGTAATTCATGTGACAAGTTTAGTCCTAATTTTTGTTTGCGGTGTTGAAGAACTCCCGTTAAAATTAAAATGAATCGTCTGCTGTGGAAAAGCAGAAGTGACGTCAGAACAGTTTCAGAGAAAACTCGAACGAATCTATGAACAGAGACTTAAACAAAGTGAACCGATTCAAGAGAGTCTATCGATAAACTTACACCAGTTGCGCCAAAGGTCATCGGGCCGACGTCGGACACTGTTGGCCCGCGCATAACCGTGCGCGGGCCAAAAGTATACGACATCGACCAGATCATCTTTTGCTTACTGGGCATAAATGGCTGAAATCTTGAGAGCGTATTTGTGTTTCATCAAATTTTCATTCCTTCGGGTATCGGCCGATTGTCGTTACTATTTGTTTTCTTAGCTTTGATTGTAAGGAAGTTCGTTTGGGAAACGCTGTTTTTAATACCAGAGTCGCACGTCTTTCTATGTGACAGTCTCACAGAACAAATAAGCTATTCAGTCTCAGGCCGTTCAGTCTTTCAAAAGATCTCTTAGAACACACCTATTCGATCAAGCCTTTTCGATGTGTGTGTGCGTGTGTGTGTGTGTGCGTGCGTGTGTGTGTATGTGTGTGTGTGTGTGTATTGTGTGTTCCGTGTGTGTTTGTGCGTGCGTGTGTGTGCGTGTGTGCGTACGTGTATGTGTGTGCGTGCGTGCGTGCATGTGTGTGTGTGAATATGTGTGTGTGTGTGCGTGTGTGTGTGCGTGTTCGTG
Organism: Semisulcospira habei; assembly: GCA_036245525.1. Classification (NCBI taxonomy): domain Eukaryota; kingdom Metazoa; phylum Mollusca; class Gastropoda; family Semisulcospiridae; genus Semisulcospira; species Semisulcospira habei. The sequence continues at coordinate 208,530,650 of BTPG01000002.1, read as the reverse complement.
CGCTCATGTGTGTGCATGCGTATATGCACACGCGCAGGAGCACACTAGTTTTTGTGGCTTTTTTTTCGGTTTGTCTGTTTCTGTTTATTGATTGTTCGTGTACTGTATTGTTACATATCAGTTCCATCATCGACAGCGACAATAGATAACGATTGCAAACAAATGCAACATAAGCAGAGAAGAATATAATGAAAGAAAGAACGAAAGAAAGAGAGACAATGAAAAAGAAATGAAAAACACAAAAGGAAAGAAATGAGTTGAACAGAATTAGGATAGAATTAGAAAACACACACACACCTTTATCATAACAAGCGTCACAACTAATATCTCGCAGCAAGCCACGGAACGCTCGCAGTATTTTTCGTTGTATAACTGGCATTGTTGCAGACGGCTCTAAATACCTATATACCTATTCGTGGCACATACCTGTACATGCCAACGGCGTCCTGTTACGGTATCCGCACGCAGTATCGGTGACTTGTCTGGCAGATTTCGCCGACCTTCCAACTCTTCATGCAGTGTGATGCGTAACAGATCTTCGTGAGCCGTGTAACACATTCGAGGCGCCCCGCATCAATAGCTGCGGAAGTATCGTATAGCATTTCTGCCGGTAACGCTATAGGACACTTTAGGACTATTGATGCGGGGCACCTCGAACGAGTTAACAGATTGCAACTTCAGTCCGAAGACTGCATTCAAGTTCGAGAAACAAATCGACAAAGATAGTTCAAGGATGGTGCCAGAACAGCTTGGCGACCTTGATACGCTGAGCACTAGGGTGGAAGTGTCAACATTTTGGAGATGTCATCCGGAGACGGCATTACAGGACTGAGATGGGACATGACACTTCAAGGGTGTTGTCGAAATACCTGCATTTATGTTGTATCACTAGAGATGCAGAGATCGGGGAGGATATTTTTATTTATTTTATTACGACTGCTTAACACTTTCAGTTCTGACGCAAACTGCAGGGGATAGAACCACAGATCAACGAAGGCGCTCTAAAGCTACTCCGGAATAGACCCTAAGCTGTCGTGGTCAACCCATCTCGCGAAATCTGAAAGTGGTTCCACGTCCTGAGAAAGTCTTGTTGCTGTTTGGACGTTAAGCAATGAACCAACTTTAGGTTCTGCAAATACAGACGATCCTACCACAAGAGACATAGATCCTCATGAGCCCCCGCGACTGCGAGGGCTCACGAGGATCTATGCCTCGTGCTGAGTTAAATCATTAAAATTCATACAGCAAAGGCAAATATGTATATATGTGCTCTCTCTCTCTCTCTGTGTCTCACACACACACACACACAACATGCACGCACACACACACACACACACACACACACACACACACACACACACACACACACACACACACACACACACACACACACACACACACACACACACACACACGTGAGCGCGCGCCCAAAAATATCGCGTACACACATATGAAGGCAAAAACATTATACATAGTACATGCGGTATTCAATGTACTCTTGACACTCAGATATTATGGTCCATTGTATATTATATAAAAACAAAAAGAACAAAAACAACAGAAAAAACAAAAAACAAACAGACGCTCTCTCTCTCTCTCTCTCTGTCTCTCTCACTCTCTCTCTCTCTCTCGCGCACACACACACACACACACACACACACACACACACACACACACACACACACACACACACACACACACACACACACACACACACACACACACAGACATTCTCACACACACAAACATTCACACACCTGAACACACGCGCAAGTTATCCCTGTACTGTAATGATTAGATTACGTCAGAGATTCTAGGTGTTTGAAGAGGCTGACCCTAAATGAGGTGAGCGTCTTTGCGTTTTTGATTTCTGCAGGAATAGAATTCCAGAATGAACTTCCCGAGAATGACAAACTGGTTTTGAATAAATCAATACGCGGCAGGGGTACTTTGAAATGGTGTCCATGTCTGGAAGCTACAGATATCCGTTCTGAGAAAAAAGAACTCAAGTACAGTGGACATGATTGCTTGTACAGCTTGTACATCAATACACCTTTATTGAACTGAAAGTGATGGGATAGAGGGAGCATTTTTAAAGTTTTAAGCTTTTCGTCAGTTGAGAGTTCGGGATCGGGAAATATAAGCTTAGCAGCTCTCCTATGTAGGGAGTTCAGCCTCTTCAAATGTACATCACTAGAACCATCCCACACTGTTGATGCATAGTCTATGTGCGATTTGACATGAGCATTGTAGAAAAGAAGACACGCATCTGTGTCAGTAATTGTTTTCAATTTTGACAACATATACAGGCCGCTGGAAACCCTTTTGCACACATTATTAATATGCAGTTGCCATTTAAGCTGATCATCTATAGTGACCCCCAAGAGGCGGTGGTGTGATACTTGCTCAATTTGGCTGTCGTCTATACACAGACTAAGAGAGAGCGGGCGAGAGAGAGAGAGAGAGAGAGAGAGAGAGAGAGAGAGAGAGAGAGAGAGAGAGAGAGAGAGAGAGAGAGAGAGAGAGAGAGAGAGAGAGGGTGGGTGGGGTGGGGGGTGGGAGTGGGGGCAACTTACAGAAATAGCACAAGACTGTTGACGCACGTGCAAACAAAATGCATCTCCCCAAACTCCCCGTATGTTGTGCACGCGAATGCACACACAGCCACAGTGCACCGAAACATACCGTGCCCCTTCTTGCACCTTTCACGGCTGGGGCCGCCTGGGTCTACCATTTCATAAACAGAAGGAGGAGAGGGGATGCGTTTTGAGTCGAGGCACGTGATCACCGCGTGGTTCGATTTTCATGTTACGTGACCACCTTCTGATACGTGATTATTATTTTTTTTTTAAGTGGTGATTTATGAAATATTAATTTCTTTTGAAAAATTCGCTATAGTCAGCCAAAGGGTCAATCGGCATTGACTCAACAAAGGTTTCAGAAACAGACTGCGACCGCTGGCAGTTAAGGGGTTAAGGATGGCGCCTGATGAGCTTTGCAAGTTTTCTTTCGTCTGTTTAACCCATATCATACTGAGGTTAAAAGCTTCAAATTTGTACACTGCCATATGCAAGCCACATTATAGTACTTACAGATAGGATATAGACTTTAGTTCAAAGGTGGTGCCAGAATAGCTTGGCGCCTACAGGCGCCAAGCTATTCTGGCACTACCCTTAAACTATTTTAGTCCAACTTATTTCACACACTGGTGTATTCCGAATGATAACGGTTAATCGGACCTTACCTTTGGGCATTGGGCGAGAAACAGATATTATCTGTGTGATATTTTCTCCACACGTCTGAAAGTATTTTGCCCAAGGTGTCTCAGTCACAGTCAAAAATGTGTGAGCTTTGTTCATTGTCTGTATTGCGTTTTTTTTTTCTACAGAAACGTAACCTGCGTATAACGGGCGAGAACGATGGGCAAAGTGAAAGTGACCACCCCACACATAATGTAGCAAAGAGCAAGGTTTTGTTTTGTTGCCGCTATTACAAGGTCATCGCTACACTAAGGTGTATGCGCTCGCGACATAAACACGCCATTGTTGGTATCGGCAAGGGAAAGGTTCTTCGTCTCTCTATTTACTGGGCTGCCCCCACAGATCTGGTTTAGTTTGTCCTCTCACAAAATCTGCACCTAGAAATGTCATTTTGTGATTCATCCACGAAGAAGAATGTGTGAAGGGTCAGCGGCGGCCATGTCGACGCGATGGCATTTTGCGCATTAGTGTGTGTGTGTGTGTGTGTGTGTGTGTGTGTGTGTGTGTGTGTGTGTGTGTGTGTGTGTGTGTGTGTGGGGTGGGGGGTGGGGGTGGGTGCTTCATCCTCTCACGTAACTGTCAGGTAGTCAGGCCGGGTCAGTTCACTTGCACACTTGTTTGAAAGCTTCAGGTTCTAAAAGTAGACAGATACACACACAACCCGGCCAAGTCAAAACACCAGACCTTTATTGCTCACATTTCCAGCCAAATGCCCTTCGCTACCACGTCAGGCAAGTAAACGCTAATACAGATGCATGTCACCTTGACTTGACTTGCATGCTAACCCCGTGACTGCCAATGACGATACCGCTGGGGGGGAAAAGGCGCGTAACTACGCTTCGTTTGCTCTGAGCGGCATCGTCAGTAGCAGTCAAAGGGTCAAAAGGCGTTTGAAAAAAAAGTTACATGTTTAGGTGGCAAAATTCAGCAAGCGGAACGCAAAATGTAACACGTGTGTGTGCTAGTCCGCGATTGTGTATCTTAGCGCCATAGACTGTAGGTCCCAAATCACAGAGCAGCCACACATTCAACATGCAGAACAAATCACAAGGTGAGGCAAGCGTTGATCTACTGACGAGCAAAAGAAATGTGGCATTTTTGAAATCATCGGAAACACTTCAGTGTTTCCGGTGATTCCGCAACAATGCTGCATTTCTTTTGCTCGTCTGTACAGAAGGCATGTTGCAATGTTATGCTGTTTGTAGAAGATGTCATGATTACTCGAGCGAAGAACACTGAGCAGCTCGTAGGCCTTTATGTACGTTCGTCAGTATCGATTCACTGAGGTATGGAGGATACTGTCAACTGACAATCGATATTAATTTCAGTATTGGTTTTTGCAAGAACATTTGAAATACGTATAAACAGTAGGCGTTTATCATGTCATTGTCTATGTCTCCGAAATCATTTGTAACACTGGCATGCGAAATAGGAATAAACAAAGATTAAATTATGCTTGACTTGAGCAAAAATAAATCACAAGTGCTCAGTTCAGATGCGAGCTTTAGCGAGCATTTTATCGGTTGAACTGAGCACGAGGTATTACATAATTTAATTTATTCATACATCGACGTTTGGAAAAGGTTTTAACCTCAGAATCGACATATTATTTTCTTTTCCAAGTGATGTGGTGCCGCAGCTGAGTCGTTCTTACTTTACTCCGCCTCAGTGGCTGATCGTTCAGTGGTATAGCAACGAAGCAGTCAAAAGTGCGGCGGAGAACGCACAACCTTTATCACTACACGTGACTTGTAACACTTGGTCGGGAAAAATGTGCGATTGGTATAAATAGTATTTACCATGATTTCAGAAACATAGCTATACAGCTATAGACAGTGACATTTATAGCAGGCATTTATCACATCACTGCATGCGTTTCTGGACACATTAGAAATTCATCCCCGACTGACTAGTTAACATGGTTTCAAATTAGTAAACATGTTGTGGTTATTTTCTGTAATTTCGGACTAACCCCAAGTATCAAAACGTCTTCGAGCCCACGACGGCAGCAGTGGCCCGCGCACAGCCGTGCGCGGGCCCAATACGTCCGCCGTGTGCCCGAGGACCTTTGCTTACTGTGACAGCTCCACGCGGTAAGGCTAAAAATCAGAAGACTGGCACACAAAACATTATATCCAAGCTATACGAAAGCTAATTCAAATCACGTGTATGTCATCCGCGGCCTGTGCTTCAGAAAAGTTCTTACACGGAAGTGAGCCTCTCTTTCAACGCAAAATCATTGATAACGCTTCAAGAATAATTTTTAAAAAATCCGCTCTGTGCAGAAAGACATAGCAACAATAGTTATTTTGAAACCTGCACCCTTTCATCCTATATGAACAAAGGTATGTTTTGCGCGTACCCCGCAAACAAAGGTCGTCGGGCCCTCGCCGGTCGCATTCGGCCCGCGCACAGCCCGTGCGCGGGCCGAATGCGACCGGCGTGGGCCCGATGATAAGCTGCGTAGCTGGGACATTGCTTGCAAATTGGCATGGCCTCACCGTTAAAAGCAAGCGCTCGCTCGACGTCATAACTTTGTCAGAAGAGTAATTCAGGAAATGCGCTTCACCGTGCTATTTCTAGTCAAGCCTTAACGCAGTCAGTGCCATTTGACGCATATTGTGTTTTTTGCAATCTTTGTTAATCCAACGCCCCAAAACTCAAGCTGTCCCAGGAGCGTGGACACAAAGTGGTGTTAGCAAGAGGCATAGATCCTCATGAGCCCCCGCAACTGCGGGGGCTCATGAGGATCTATACCTCTTGCGGTTGTGTGGCGTTCACATTTTCTCGGCACTGAACGGGTTAAATTAAAAAAAAGACAACATATTACGCCAAACACGCAGCAGCCTTTCCGTTTGCACGTTTCAAACATGTATAAGTGCGGAAAAGGCTTGTTTCGTTTGGTTTGTTTGTGCTTTGAGTATTAAGCAGAGATTTATGGACGTAAGTCGTGTGATGTTACCTGAAAAATTGGGCTTTTTGTAAAATATGCGCTTTGTTTAATTTTCGATATCTATTTATGTTTTGTTATTGTTTACAGGTTTTGAACGTTTGATGTCACGTGACCAATCGGCTTCCGGTTTAAAGCCTGCCTGTCTTTGATTTTGATCGTGCGTCAGTGTGGAGTTAATATTTGCCACTATTACTTGTATCAAAAGCACTATCTTATCTTTTAGTCGTGCATTTAGCGTAGCTTAAATTGATGATAATTCAATTGTGCAATATTTAACTTAATAACGTAACCCGTTCAGTACTACCTGACGCAGATTGTGCTTATGCGATCTTCGTTAATTCAACATCCCAAACCCAAGCTGTCACAGGAGCATAAATTCAAAGTGGTGTCGGCAAGAGGTGTAGATACTCATGGGCCCCCGCGACTGCGGGGGGTTCATGAGGATCTATACTTCTTGCAGTTGGGTGGTGTTCATGGTTCGTCTTATTAATGTGATTCTGAAACATTCCATACAATTTTGCTATCATTTGTGATACTAAATAGTGACATTATGCTTGATTACTCTTATTTACGCTTCTTCAGGCAGGCAAAGTCAGATAATATGCTTGTACTGTATGGATAATAAAGTTATTAAATTTCTTGAATCTTGAATGATCTTTCTTGCGGCGTCAGATCTTAAGGTCCAAAATCACTGGCCAGCACTCACGTCGGTCCAGACCCTTTCAACCCCTTGACTGCTACTACCCCAGTAAGCAAAAGACCCTCGAGCCGAGGTCAGCCGCAGTGGGCCCGCGCACGAACGTGCGCGGGCCCACTGCGGCTGACCTCGGCCCGAGGGACTTTTTGCTTACTGGGACTAACGATACCGTTCAGCGGATAGGACGCGCAGTTACGAAATCCACCCCCCCCCTCCCACCCCCACCCTCCCTCAACATCTGCAAAGCGTGTAGAATACAGGGAAGAACCCAACGAAAAAAGAAATGCTTAGAAAAGATAGTTATGACACAATTTATTAATAAGTCGGGCTTTTCAAAATAGACTACAAACAAGTACACAATCTGCAACGAATGTTCGCATGTTCACATCACGAAAAGATAAGTTGCAAATTGTGTACTTGTTTATAATATGTTTGTTAATAATTTCACAGCACAGTTATGGGCGGAGTCGTCAGCAATCTGAAAGAGACATGAATTTATATGAAAATGTATACCGCTTGCTTGCTGAATGACTTCAGCTGCTTTTTTTTTTGTTGTTGAGGAAAATAAGGTTAAAGGCCTTGTCAGACGGTACACTTTTTGAAAACAGTTTTCTGAAACAAGAGTTTTCGAAAACTATTTTGCTTCGAGCATGTCACTACACGGAGAAACAGCGTTGTTGTGGTGCGTGTACATATTTTCCATAGTTGTTTCCTTTTGGCGATCTTTTGGTGAAGGGAGTTGTGAAAGGTCCTTGTGTATCAAAATCAGTGGTAGAATCAAGTTCTGACGACGACATCATTTTGATTCAAGCAGCACAAATAGTCATTGAAAGGCGAAAGAGAAGAAAAAGGAGATGGTGGGGGCGATCTTGTGTCGATAGAAGACGCGTGCATGGTGCGTACCACGCACCATGAGGTTTTGGTTGCCGCCATTTTTACGTATTGGTCGTCACGTGATCTTTTGTTTCATGTTGATTGGTTCAAGCAGCAGTGTTTTCCGAAACAGTTGCAGATTTTAGGATCGGTTCTAAATTCTGGAAGCAGTAGGAAACTGTTTTCAAAAACTGTTTTGTGTGCCATGACATTTTGAAAACTGTCTGACATAGCTTTAACGTTTCATAATATATTTTTAGATTGTATATTAACGTTCTCTTTCATATTAATGTTCTTGGTACAGCAGTGCTGAAGAGCTTTACTTTTGTTTGATTATGATGTTGAATGTTGCAAAATGAAAGACTTCTCTTTTTTACGTTGGAGAGTTCCTCCTTTGTGCCCAAGGGGCAACCCGGGCACGTGTGCCGACTCACACGAAATGTGAAAAGCAGAATAGAAAAGTATTAGTTGATGCAAGACAACACTGAGAACCAGTTGAATTGGCGATGTTTAGCAATCAAAACCTGCCATTTCAGCAGATTGCTTTAAGGTGTCGAGTACAACCAAAATGTCTTGCCTCTGTCTTCTGCAGATCCAAGCACAGGCCCAGGGAGCCCAGATTAAGTCCCCTGACACAGGCTCTTACAAAATGTCACTGTCATGGGACTTAACTCGCTTAACCTTTTCACCCTGATAACCCATTGCTTGACATAAATTTGACTATGATAGCCTGGGGCGTCAAGCTATTCCGGCACCACCCTTGAACCAAAACGGTTGATCTGTCGCCTAATCTGTAATGTGGCCTTGATAGGACGACCAAAAAAAAAAAAAAACTTTGAAAAATTGGCTTCAGGATGTAATGGGTTAAGCTCAGCCACGCACCTGTGATCTGAATTTGTGAGAGAAATACATGTATAATTAAAGATGTAACAGATTATCGAAATAATTAACTCTTTGAGCTTTGGTAGCGGTTTTTGTCGCGATCATTCCTGTGGGAATCCTCTCGACAAAAACAGCTACCGACACCCAAAGGGCTAATAAACTATGTCTGTGTTTTCCTTTGCTAAGTGTGTTTCTTTCTCTGTTGGGTATTTCGTTGCATTTTGCACGTTTGGCAGTCACCTGTTTGGGGTGGAGTCCACACGTTTCTGAGAAGATTTCGTACACAAAAATAAAAATAAATAGAGAAACAAGAAGGAAAGGCAAGCCAGAAGGAACATGGCGGAGGGGCTAGGTTTAAAGTGCGTGTTAGGTTGCGTTCAGGGGGAAAAGAGATACTTAACCCTTTTGCTGTCGGTAGCACTTTTGTCGACAAAAAACGCCACCGACAGACACAGTTTTAAAATGTTACAGTTAAAGGTCGGGGTGAAGGGGTGGAGCGGCTACGGTGTCAGGTGAAGGTGGGGTGGGGTTAGGATGAAAATAGAAATAGAACAAAGGGTAGTGGTGATGTTGTTCTTTGATGCTGGCCTACATCATGTTTGTGCTGATGTTGATAATAATTTATGACAACACAACCGATGACAATGCTGCTGCTGCTGATGATAATGATCCGTAGGCCAACGGAGGCTGACTTTGGCCAGAGGACTTCTTGCTTTTCGGGATGATTCAGCACCTCCTAGTCCTACAGCGTCTGCCAAGCAAATAGGCACTGTTTCTGAGCTGTATTTTTTTTTGTCGATCCATTCCAACACTTTAAGAAATACTAATGCATGGGCCATTTACCAGGAAACTACAAAACGCTTGCATGACAACAACTCCCCCCCCCCTCCACCCCACCCAAAACCCCCCCCCCAAAAAAAAAAAAAAAAAGAAGAAGAGGAAAACACACACACACACACACACACACACACACACACACACACACACACACACACACACACACACACACACACACACACACACACACACACACACACACACACACACACACACACACACACGCACGCACGCACGCACACACACACACACACACACACACACACACACACACACACACACACAGAGACTAAAATCCCTACACCAATTTACAACTATATTAGCGTTCAGCACCAAGTTGTCAAGTCCATATTATCAAGGCAAACGATGCAAGACGAGTACGCCACACGACTTCACACCTACAGAAATGAAAAACACCGGTAAAAATGCAATTATTTAAAGGGACTATAAGTATCTCGTAGGGGCAAGGACTGCTCAGAATTATTTGGGAGACTGAGAAGGGGAGAGAGGGGGGTGGGTGGGGGTTGTAGGTGGGAGGAGGTTGGTGGGAGGTGGATCGGAGGTGTAGAAGAGATGATGGAGGAGAGGGTGGGGGTGGGGTGGGGGGTGGGGTGGGGGTTGTGGGGGCGGGGAGGGGGTAACGGCAGCAGAGGCTGGTAAAGGGGCTGGATGGAGCTAAAAAACGCAGTTGTCACGTAACATATGTTTTGACAACCGCCGTTTCTGCGCGTGGAAAAGAAGTCTGCCCGGTGAACAACGCGCCATCGTGGCGACGTCAGCCTGCAGTTTGGCCCGCACACTGTGTATACCTTTTCTTCCCGTGATGCGTTTCCCGGCCTTTGTTGACAGAAATCCTTCTCTTACACACGTCTGCATCTCCACGGGGCTGGCAGCAGTCTGCCAAGTACAGGTAAGAGTGCCTTCCACATTCCAGAAATGCAGCACGCTAGAAATAACACGATGTGTACAATATGCTCTGTGCTACCTACTTACTTTGCAGCATAACTGTTTTTCTCAGACTTTATGATGGTTCTGATAAATTTTACGCACAGATTGTGAAAAGAACGAGCAACTTGATAGAGAGGGATAAGTATTTTGTCTTAGTTTTGTTTGTAAATTTTGTTGCTACATTTTTGGTAGCACCCTCCAAAATAAATCAACAAAACAACAACAAACAAACAAACAACAACAAAAAACCCAAACAAAACAAAACAAAACCCAAACAAGCTAAAGCCCCCCCCCCAAAGAAACAAACAAAAAACAAACAATAAACCCCATTCAAACAAAAACAACCAACAAACAAAGCAAAGAAAAACCCTCAGCTAATTAATATGTATTTTTGTCTTTAGTGAGGACATATTGTTAAACGGTTCCTTATCTGAACCCACAAGTTTTCTTGAGCCGTTGAGTAGAACAGTATTATTATCATCATTATTATGCCATCATCATCATCATCATCATCATCACCACCACCACCACCACCACCACCATCATCATCATCATCATAATCATCGTCGTCGTCGTCATCGCCGTCATCGTCATCATCATCATCATTATTATCATCATCGTCGTTGTCATCATCAACAACAACAACATCATCATCATCAACATCTCTCTCTCTCTGTCTGACTTAGCGGTCACTGCCCCGGAAGATGTGTGAGGGCCGGGTCGAGACGGGTTTCAAGCAAATGACGCCGCAGCCTTCCCCTCCAGCGCCAATTCGGCTCATGCACACCACCTACGTTCCCATCTACGGCGTGCAGGTCGTTGGAGACAGATCGATCGTGATATCTCAAGGGCAGTGCGCCGATAGGCGCCAAGCTAATCAGGCACTGCCCTTGAGTTATCACGGTCGATTCGTCTGCCGCGGTTGTCGTTGAAAGCCACTATCGCTGTTAATAATTCTCATACTGCATCGGCATCGCAAGTGGGGGCTGTAGCAATAGTTATTGATCTGTGGTTTTGTTTCTGATAGTTCGGATCTCACTGAGCAAAATAGGCACGGCTGTGTTGAGCGCGAGCTCAACGTCGGCCCGAGGGCCTTTTGCTTACTCACAGTCGCTGTGATGGGATCGGTCTTGGCGTTTGTCAGTCAGCAGCATAGTTTATAATACGGAATTTTTATTTTTATTTAAGAATATTCTTGTAGGGATTGAGTGCTTTCAATTTGTTTGAATTATTTCTTAGATGGTTGGTCTGACTGATGAGAAATTAAGACCCAAATAGTGACTGTCAAGCGTGTACAGCAATCAAACGACCAAGAAGAAAATTAGAACGCTCCAGTAACATGAGATCGAAGTAAAATCTGCCGTCATTGGCGAAGCCACTATGTTAATATTTGAGAAAAGCGACATTTTCATTGCAGAACAATCAAAATCGCGCTTTTCTCAAAACTGGAGGCACTGGCTCTTGCCACTGAAATTACCGCAGTACTCACTGTTTAAATTGTATTATTTCTCTTTACCTTAAATGTGTATGACTTGTGTCCATAGTTGTATTGCTCACTATGAAATTTGAGAGATCTGTTTGGCCTCGTGATTGTAAAGAACCGGTTTTTTTTTCTTTTGGCTATGACAGTTCGATGAGTTGGTGTGATAAAACACATTGAACGCGTAGGGCTAACGTTTAAAACACATTGAACGTGTAAGGCTAACGTTTAAAACACGTTGAACGTGTAGGGCTAACGTTTAAAACATATTGAACGTTTAGGGGTAACGTTTAAAACACATTGAACGTGTAGGGCTAACGTTTAAAACACATTGAACGTTTAGGGCTAACGTTTAAAACATAGTGAACGTGTAGGGGTAACGTTTAAAACACATTGAACGTGTAGAGCTAACGTTTAAAACACATTGAACGTGTAGGGCTAACGTTTAAAACACATTGAACGTGTAGGGCTAACGTTTAAAACACATTGAACGTGTAGGGCTAACGTTTAAAACACATTGAACGTGTAGGGCTAACGTTTAAAACACATTGAACGTGTAGGGCTAACGTTTAAAACACATTGAACGTGTAGGGCTAACGTTTAAAACACATTGAACGTGTAGGGCAAACGTTTAAAACACATTGAACGTGTAGGGCTAACGTTTTTTGCCCACCACGGAGCTGATTTTAAAGACGGGGCAACAAACATGGTCTGAACAAATTTTGTCCCGAGCTGGATTCGAACCTGCGACATTTCGGACGAGAGTTGAACGTTATGCCTCCTAACCCGATGTTCAAAAGGCCATCGGGTCGACGTCGGCCGCCGTTGGCCCCCGCACAGCCGTGCGCCGGCCAACGGCGGCAAACGTCGGCCCGATGACCTTTGCGCACTGGGAAGCTACCCTAAGTTAGCGTGCTGGTTTTGGTGAATGTTTTCCTCGTTTCCCTGTTGCTGTCACGCACGCGCGCTTACCTGCAATGAAACACGCAACAAAAAAGAAACACGCTTAGAAAGAAGGAGTACAACACAGTGTATTTAACACATTTAGCCCCAATGCACTACATCAGGAGATGGATCGACCATGATAATTCAAGGGTAGTGCCAGATTAGCTTGGCGCCATCAGGCGCCAAGCTAATCTGGCACTACCCTTGAATTATCATGGTCGATCCGTCTCACTACAGCTGGTACTTAGTCGTCAGGTGACTCCTCCAAAATTTGAGAAATGCAGCCTTTGGGGTTAAACTGCGTCCGCTGTATGCGTCTTTTTTAAGCGTTTTTTTTTTTTTTTTTTTTTTTTTTAATTGCATTGTACACGCTTGGCAATCACCTTTGCGGCCTGCATGTGCCTTACCTGCTGTGTTGCTGCACGTTGGTTGACTTGCACTGGTGGGTTTGTTCGTTGGTTAGTTAGTTGCTTTGCGGGTTGCACCACAATTGGTTTAACCCTTTGGTTGTCGGCAGCGACTTTTGTCGAGGCGATTCCTGCAGGAATCGCCTCGACAAATGTCGCGACCGACAGCCAAAGGGTTAAGCATGTGCGCACAATAAAATCCTCAAGAAATTTCCTCGAGAACTTGCTGAGTTTTGTCCGTTTCCCGATCCGTCCGTCTGGTTGAATATGGGTTAATTAATTATCGGTCGCTTGGCTGGTCTGGTCGGTTTATAAATAATAATAATAATAATAATAATAATAATAATAATAATAATAATAATAATACCGTTATTATATAGGCGCATTTTCTCAATTTTGGGGCAAATCGACTCAAAGCGCCGCGAACTGAAACCCAACACGCACACTCACGTAACAGACACGGATTAACGCCATTTAAGACAAACACAGTACAAGACAGACGAAGGGCCAGTTCAGCTACTGAAGTTACAGAGATTTTTGATCGCTTGTATTTGAAATTTGTAAAGTGGCCTGAAACCGGTACCAAAGTGTGGGGGGTGGGGGTGGAAGAACCGGAGTACCCGGAGAAAGAACCCCTGACGGTTCGCCCGAATTAACGGTGACACTTACTAGAGGAGAAAAGTCCGACGCCAGAACCCGTTTTCGAACCTCGCACCTTTGGCATGGTGGCAGGCGCCTTAACCACTGCGCCACGGACCGCCCCCACGGTTTGGCGGTTGGCTGCTGCCCAGTGTGCAAAATAGCCGATTGCGGCCGACGTCGATGACCTTTTGCGCACTGAGTGGTTAGTTACAGACTACGCGCTGAGAGGAAATAGAAAAGAACCCCTCCTGTGAGCTTAAATAGGTTAGAATTTTTTTTTTTTAAATGCACACGCGCACAATCTAATGATCTGAGAAGTAAAAATATGGCTGAGAAGAGCACAAATAAAAGAATAAAACAAAAAAAACAACAACAACCCCCCCCCCCACAACAACAACAAAGAACCCAAAATTAATCCAAAAAAAAAAAAAAAAAAAGAAAGGTATTAATCCCCTCGCTTCCACCGGTCACGAATATAGCGTCAGAAACGACTACATACTGACCGACATTCGCGTGAAGAATGCAGTTGGAAGCGCGACAAACTTAGGCATAAAGATCACAGGACTAACAAAAGACATAAAGCCTCATGAGCCCCCGCGACTGCGGGGGCTCATGAGGGTTTATGTCTCTTGCAGCTGCACAACGCTCTCCTTTCCCCGACTGCGGGGGCTCATGAGGCTTTATGTCTCTTGCAGCTGCACAACGCTCTCCTTTCCCCGACTGCGGAGGCTCATGAGGCTTTATGTCTCTTGCAGCTGCACAACGCTCTCCTTTCCCCGACTGCGGGGGCTCATGAGGCTTTATGTCTCTTGCAGCTGCACAACGCTCTCCTTTCCCCGACTGCGGGGGCTCATGAGGCTTTATGTCTCTTGCAGCTGCACAACGCTCTCCTTTCCCCGACTGCGGGGGCTCATGAGGGTTTATGTCTCTTGCAGCTGCACAACGCTCTCCTTTCCCCGACTGCGGAGGCTCATGAGGGTTTATGTCTCTTGCAGCTGCACAACGCTCTCCTTTCCCCGACTGCGGAGGCTCATGAGGCTTTATGTCTCTTGCAGCTGCACAACGCTCTCCTTTCCCCGACTGCGGGGGCTCATGAGGCTTTATGTCTCTTGCAGCTGCACAACGCTCTCCTTTCCCCGACTGCGGAGGCTCATGAGGCTTTATGTCTCTTGCAGCTGCACAACGCTCTCCTTTCCCCGACTGCGGGGGCTCATGAGGCTTTATGTCTCTTGCAGCTGCACAACGCTCTCCTTTCCCCGACTGCGGGGGCTCATGAGGCTTTATGTCTCTTGCAGCTGCACAACGCTCTCCTTTCCCCGACTGCGGGGGCTCATGAGGCTTTATGTCTCTTGCAGCTGCACAACGCTCTCCTTTCCCCGACTGCGGAGGCTCATGAGGCTTTATGTCTCTTGCAGCTGCACAACGCTCTCCTTTCCCCGACTGCGGGGGCTCATGAGGCTTTATGTCTCTTGCAGCTGCACAACGCTCTCCTTTCCCCGACTGCGGGGGCTCATGAGGCTTTATGTCTCTTGCAGCTGCACAACGCTCTCCTTTCCCCGACTGCGGGGGCTCATGAGGGTTTATGTCTCTTGCAGCTGCACAACGCTCTCCTTTCCCCGACTGCGGGGGCTCATGAGGCTTTATGTCTCTTGCAGCTGCACAACGCTCTCCTTTCCCCGACTGCGGGGGCTCATGAGGGTTTATGTCTCTTGCAGCTGCACAACGCTCTCCTTTCCCCGACTGCGGGGGCTCATGAGGCTTTATGTCTCTTGCAGCTGCACAACGCTCTCCTTTCCCAAGCTATTCTGGCATCACCCTTGAACTATCATGGTCGATCCTTATCTTGCTGTGGTGTGTCTGGGGTAGAATGAGTTAATTCAACATCCAAAAAAATCTCGAGCCGTCAAAAGGACGCGGACACAAAAGCGGTTTCAGCAAGAGGTATAGATCCTCATGAGCCCCAGCGACTGCGGGGGCTCATGAGGATCTATATCTCTTGCAGTTGCATGGTGTTCAATTATTTTTTGGCAATCAAGGGGTTAAATCAAACATGACCCCTCCCCCCAAAAAAATAAAAAATAAAAAAAAAAATCCGATTTTGAATCCGCTTATCAGCTTGACCCGTCACTGTTCCAGGTTTTGAATCTGTAAGTCTTTGAAGCCAAGACATGTTGATCGCTATTAACCCTTTATGCCTGCCTGAGCAACTTGCATGTACAATGTGTATGTGCAATGTGTATGGGTGAGCCGGGCCCACAAGAATCACAGATCCTCACGAGCACCCCCCCCCGCATATGCTGGGAGCTCATGAGGATCTGTGCCTCTTGCATTTGGGTGGAGCTCGCTCGTCCCGGCGGTGATGGAGTTAACGGTGACATGTCTCGTTGTCGGAGGCCAAGAAAGCGTCCGTCTGAAAAATCGCATTTTACTAATGTACATTTCCGTCATTTTGTTCAGTGAGACAAAAAAAAAAAAAAAAAAAGCAACCCCAACATCATAAGCATGAAATCATATTATGCACATAGACTAGTACGCAAAAGACTTTCGAGCCGACGTCTGCCGCAGTCCCCAATGCGCAACGGCGGAACTCATCTACGTACAAAGGAGAAGAAGAGCACTCGGACATGTCCTTCATTTTACGAAATTCAAACTTCATAATCAAACAATGAATCGCATCTTGCCTGAACTTATTTGTCTGCTCTGCTTTTCACAATCCATGTGAGAAGGCGCAGGTAACAGAGGGTTTCTAACGCCTCTGGTCAGAGTCAGTATGTGGAACTCCTCTACGTACAAAGAAAACCACAAACAAGTCTTTTATTTTACGACCTTCAGACTTCATCAGCTAAGTTAGCCCTTGTATCAATATCCATCATTATCGTAAGGCGTACTAAGCACATTTAGAAAGTGAGAACTATTGATCCATTGTCGCCCGTAGCAGGGCACTTGAATTTACACAATTATATAGCCGCTTAACAAGTTCCGTGCCGAATTAATAATAATAATAATAATACCGTTATTATATAGGCGCTTTTTTTCAATTTTGGGGAAATCGACTCAAAGCGCCGCGCCTGAAACCCAACACACACACTCACGAAACAGACACGGATTTACGCCATTTAAGACAAACACAGTACAAGACAAACGAAGGGCCAGTCAGCTACTGAAGTTACAGAGATTTTTGATCGCTTGTATTTTGAAATTTGTAAAGTGGCCTGAGACCGGTACCAAAGTGGGGGGGGGGGGGGGGGGCGGGGGGTGGAAGAACCGGAGTACCCGGAGAAAGAACCCCCGACGGTCCGCCCGAATTAACGGTGACACTTACCAGAGGAGAAAAGTCCAACGCCGGAACCCGGTATCGAACCGCGCACCTTTGGCATTGGTGGCAGGCGCCTTAACCACTGCGCCACGGATTAACCCTTATCATTCGGAATACACCAGTGTGTGAAATATGTTTGACTAAAATAGTTCAAGGGTGGTGCCAGAATAGCTTGGCGCCTCTAGGCGCCAAGCTATTCTGGCACCACCCTTGAACTAAAGCCGTTGGTCTATAACCTTATCTGTAAGTACTATAATGTAGCTTGCGTATGGCAGTGTACAGATTTGAAGCTTTTAGCCTCAGTATGATATGGGTTAATATAAACATTACTCAGCTGCAAGAGGTATAGATCCTCATGAGCCCCCGCAGTTGCGGGGGCTCATGAGGATCTATGCCTCTAGCTGACGCCTCTTTTAAACATCTATTTTTTTTGTCTTGAATTAACGAAGACTGCCGAAACACAGTCTACGTCAGATGGCATAGAACGGGTTAAAAAAGATGGATCGACTATGACAACTCAAGCGCAATGCACGTCAAGCTTGGAGCCGTGAAATTCAGCATACTGTTATACACAACACCTACAACGCCAAAACTGCGCGTTTGAAGTTCCTGAAGAAGAATAATGTACCCACAGCCCAAAGTGACACCTACCGCTGCTACGAGATCAGTGCAAAGTACTTGCTGTCTGATTTGTAAGGCTTTCGGAGCGAGGTGTCAAAATATTCCACCCCCTATCTCTCATTCTCAGTCGTATTCTTAACTAAAACTAACACTTTTTTCATTCTGAATTTGAGGACCACGTGGAACCGATCTTGGTTAGCAAGAGGCAAAGATTCTCGTGAGCTCCTGCTCCTGCAACGGCTCGTGAGAATCTATGCCTATTGCAGATGGCAGGAAATGGTTGAGGAATGTCCGCTCATTCTGTGGTTAAAGATGTACGAGTATGGCTACACAGAAGTCCATCAGTCAAGTCAGACGGTTTGATCAGTGTATACAATCCTGTTCTCGCAGTAACGTTTTCATCTGCCAAAAACATACATCCTCATGAGCCTGGATACAAAGTAGTATCAGCAAGAGGCATAGATCATCATGAGCCCCTGTAGGGGCTCATGATGATCTATGCCTCTTGCTGAGACCACTTTGCATCCACTTTTTTTCTGACGTCTAATGCTCTTTGGCGTAAAATTAACCCAAAGATCTCAGACACAAAATTTACATCCAATGGCAATGAAGGGATTATGCAAAGTTTACGTGACGCCTCACTCACTCATTCATCTAAGATAGACCTGCTCGTCTTGCAGATAGATCACCATTTACGTCTGTCTTTCTCAGACGGAGGAGATGAACGGAATAAGGGCGACGTGACAAGGCAAACCCTATTGCCTCTGAGCGACCCCGACTTGCTGGCACTCAAGCAGCTTTATGAACGGCGAGGAAGCACATAATTCAGCCACATGTATTAGTAGAGCAGTCTCGTTCACAGGCACTGAACACAGAAGTCTCCGGCTCACAGGTCAGCCTCATTATATGGCGATATCTGGGAGCCATGGAACGTTCGCGTTATGTTGTGCGTAGCTCCCATGTGGCTTCTGAAGAAAGAAAACAACACGCAGGAAGCAAACTCAGTGTCGTCCGGCCGAAGTCAACCTCAGCTGGCCTGACTATCTTTCTTGGGCGAGACTGACATACATACATACATAAGTAAGAATGGACTTTACCAGGCAAGAAGTGCGCTTACCGCCCGAAAAAGATCAGAAGTACATTGTATTTCTGTCTATGTCTATTTTGAGAAAATAGAGTTTTACCCCCAAAAGGATCATGTCTCTTTCATTCTTTATTTCTTTCCGGCAGTGAGGGGTTAAAGTGGCCTGAGCTGGAATATGCAAAAGGCATATATCCTCATGAGCTACCGCAACTGTGGAGGCTCATGAGGATCTATGTCTTTTGCGTTTGGATTCATTTCAGTTTTGTTCCGGCAGTGACGGGGTTAAAGTGGCCTGAGATCGCATCTTCAAAATCACGGACTAGCCGCGCACATACTGACATGCTTTGAAAATGACAGGCCTCACCATCATTTCACAACAGATGCCTGTGCATTTTTCTCCTTCTCACTCGCAAAGCTCATGTGTGAAGCAATATTCGTACGTTCTTCTGACAGCAAAAATTGGATTGCACCCTGGAAATGTCAGTTTGCCGCGAAAAATTGGTCTGTAAATTGCTCCACTACATATTTAGTTAGCTCGCAATTTATCCGCATGCATTTTTCACACGCACGACCACGTGGCTATTCGAATTTGTGGCAATTCGTTCACACATAAAAAAGTGCAAATATAACCCAAGCATTGACAAATATATTGTAACGTTGCTTCAACCTGTGTGTATTTACATGTATACTGACGAGCAGATGAAATGCAACATTTTTGGAATCACCGGAAACACTTTAAGTGTTTCCGATGATTCCAAAAATGTCGCATTTCCGTTTCGCTCGTCAGTAATTATATTCCTTATTTAGAAGATGTAGCAAAGGCAAGTTTGAAAACTGATCTTGTAAAAATTAACTTTCACTGTTGGAAAATTGATACAAGTACTTTAACTTCTCAACATTTGGGGCATTGACACCGGGGCACATAAATAGCCCTTTTTTCAGACTCCAGTACTTCAAGAATGACGGCGTTTATTGTTCATCTGGCCATTCAGTTTTTGCACTGTTGTTCCGAAGGAGAAGTATTGCCTGTCCACTCCGGACGGTGTCCATCCTCTGTCGCAGTCTGAATATTACTGACCTTCTGAGGTTGAGAAATACAGATGTAAATGCAGCTGATTCCTGCCAGCAAGATGCAGAGTTCATCGTGCACTTCGCCAGGTCGCAAGGTGACGAAAATCTGTCATGTGCAGATCAATGGAATGGGTTGCCATTTGGACAGGTGTTGTTCACGCTGCGTCTGTCATTGACCTTCGAAAGAGATCCGTTCCATCTGCAAGAGGCATAGATTTTCATAAGCCTCTGCAGCCGCAAGGGCTTATGGGAATCTATACCTCTTGCAGTCAAGGGCCAACCCCGACCTCACTATTCTTCAGACGGAAGTAGTCATCCTCGGTGGCGCTATGTCGCCGTGGGCGAAACTGGAGTTAGTGATCACGCAACGAGTCCCGTAGTGAGAACGCACAATAACCGCCCCTGCTTGAGGAACGGCATCATTATACATGGAGTGAGTAGCTTGAGAAAGCGTAAATCTTGCGCATGCCACTACGCAAGGTGCTCCGCTACAGTGACTTGCGCAGGATTTACGTTCTCGCATCCGACTCAGACGAAGATCTTTTGCAATAGACTCAATCAGTAGAGGCAACATGTCCTGGGAATTTCCCAAGAAAGAAGAAACACGCTTAGAAAGAACATGACAGTACACCACACTTTATTAACTTCTTTTTCAATTCAGATATGCAGACGGAAATGGACTACACGCAGGTCAGTTGTGAGGCCCCGCAAGCCTCTCTCAGCGAGTTTCTTTACTTTACACGCTCGGAAATAACCTTTTTGGTCTGGATTCTGTGTGACACATCCTCATCATCTTTGCCTGTCTCAGATTGGATGCGTTCGCTTCAGTGCATGGCCTGTGATACTGGAATGAAGTCTGCAAATGGTCCTTCCAGCTGGAGGGATGGCATCGTTGCTGACACGCACCTAAAAAGACATAGAACCTTATGAGCCGCTGTGCATGCATGTACATATGTCTCCTACGGGTAAGCTGTGTTCGCTCGCATGCTCTGGGGTGAAATCTGATAGCGTGGACAATTACTACCTTGCTCTATCGGACTTAATTGCCTCCTTTCACCGCTGCTTGCCCAGTCTGGAATACACAGATCGGGAACCCTGAGGCAAGGATTTCATTCACACTCCTAGTAAAGCTGGAGAAGCCCTGCTCTGAGTGTCAGCGGTTCCATGAAGAATCTGCTTGTACATTAGAAGACGGACGTTGAATGCTCGCAGTTGGCGTATGACGAAGGAGATACGTCGACTACGACAATTCAAGGGTAGGTAATCATGCATTATCCTCGAGCTATCTCTGTTGATTTCATCTCCAGCAGTTTGCATCTCTTGATCTCTAAGATATCTCTCCGTTATGAAGATCTGTGAAAGCGAAGTTGATGCACAAGTAATTTTTTTTTTATCGTAGAAAGTATGATACACAACATTAACTTTTTGTGGACTATTAACCACTTAACTGTCTATAAGAAATTGAACACGGAACGCAATAGATAAATAAAATAAATAATTAAGCGCATGAAATAGGCGCTTTACCCAATTGAATATTGGCTCAAAGCGCCGCCGCGAACTGAACCTAAAAAGCACGCTCACGTGAATCACGTGCATTCATTCATAAACACAGAACATCCACGTGGTGCTAAGAGCAAGCTCAAGCGAGCTACTGGAGTTTTTGGAAATTCAAATCGTTTTATTTTTCAAATTTGATAAGTGGGCTGAAATTATACCAAAGTCGTGGGGGAGGAAGAGCCGGAGTACCCGGAGTAAGAACCCCCGACGGTCCGCCCGAATTAACTTACTAGAGGAGAAAAGTCCGACGCCGGAACCTGGTAGCGAACCACTCACCTTAGCATTGGTGGCAGGCGCCTTAACCACTGCGCCCCGGACCGCTCCGGACCGCAGTTGCGGGGACTCATGAGGATCTATGTCTCTTGCTAACATCACTTTGAATGCACGTTCCTTCGTTGGCTGGGGCTCTTTGTCGTTGAATTCACGAAATTTAAGGAAAAAATATGTTGCACATGGCAGTGACGGGACTAATCAATGGCATCGATGCAGTCCAAGGGTCTAGTTAAAAAAACAACAACAAACTGTGTTCCGATTTGTTTATGTCTTATAGGCAGGCTTGAAAAGTAGACTTTGTGACAAACCAGCAGTTAGGCTAGAGAACATCCACAACGTAACGGTATGCAATATGCTGAGCCTCATATTCTACAGTCTGCGCATTATTGGATAATCGCATAAAATCATGATAGAAATAACAGTTAATTGTCCGTTTGCATAACCATATTCCACTGCAAAAGAAATTCCTAAGAAATTAAAATAAAGCATCCGTATAATGGACCAGAATAAACACAATTTAAATTGCCTAAACATATTATTTAGACAGAAATGAAGCTCATCGTCATCACAGCTTATCTACTTCAGTGAGGCGAGACTTAACTGAAGATATGACCCATTGTATTTTATTTTTGTTTTTCTAAAGCACAGAACCAGCAGATATTCGCTGGAACGCCCACACCTCGGTAGTGGGTCACTGACTAGTGGGGCGGTCTGTAGACGTAACGCACCACAAGTATCGGGAGGGGATCGTCCTCCGCTACCACACAAGTGGTTTGCCCACACTGAGCCACAGAAAGGCCCCGCTTTGGAGCCTACTCCGTCTGCACTGGGAATAGATTTTCATGATCCACTGCACAGACTGCCAGAGGCATAGATTCTCATGAGCCCCTGCGGCTGCAGCGGCAGGGGCTCATGAGAATCTATACCTCTTGTTGGTAGGAACCGTCGTTCTTACCATACTCTCTGTTCTTCGGACACGCAGCGGATAATGTCCATCAGCAAGAGACGTATATTCGTATGAGTCCACGCAGCTGCAGGGACTCATGTAAATAATGTGTCAGTCTCTTGCTGCAAGAAGTCGGCTTTCTAACTTTCTTACTAACACCTCTGCTGCCTGGACATCCTATAAGAAGTTGAAGCGATCCGGTAGTTTGCTCATAGACAGCTGCCGTAGTTTCAGCTTAGAGTACCGCGGACCCAGCCAGTCCCTGAGAGCTGCATTGTTGACCAAAAGCCCCCAAAGACTCCCGCAGCTTGAGAATATTTAGACGTACATCGTGCCAGCAGGCGGCATTGATTTCATGGCCTTTTCTGAAAGAGGCATATATTCTCAAGAGCATCAGTAACTATGCGTGTGTGTTTGGGGCCAACGTCAGGCATTCATTTGCCGGCCTGTTTAAGCAAGAGGTTTAGGTCGGCCCCTTGAAGGCAACAGACAGTAAGTCCATTTTTGTGTAAAGCGACATTTTGATTGTATTACAATGAAAGTCGTGCTATTCACAAAATCGGACTTACAGTCTTCGACCTTTATAAAGCGGAGATTCTTTGACCCTTGAGTCAGTCGCATGCGTGAGCTTAGTCCTGCGCCTACCACTAAGCTGACTCATGCATCTGGCCACTGACCCTTTGTAACCTGCGAAGGCTGATGAGTATCTATGCGGTGTCAGCATAAGGCATTGATTCCCGGGCCCTTTCCAGCCAGGGCCCTTTTCAGTCTGCACGGGCTCACGAGAATCTACGTTGTCTGAAGATGTGCGATGGCCTGATGTGACTGACGTGCAAGTAGCATCTTGACAGATATGCCAGGATGGTGACAGCTCAGCAACTACGTCTCCAGAGGAAGGCTGGAAGTGGCTGACCGTGTCCAAACGCGCCGTCAAGGGCACTTGGCGGACACCGTTGAAGATGTCTTGGTGGGCTGCATCGCTGATCAATAGTCGTCTGTCCGCGGACAAGCGCCGATCTAATTGGCCACTGCGCCTGAGCTATGCACACCAGTATTATGATGGTTCAGTTTTCCACGACTTGTAAGTTCTGCCTCAGAGCAAGACGAAACAATGTCACGCTTAGCAATCTGCTTTTCAAGCCGTAAGAGGTGTGAGAGCTGTGTTGTATCAACTTTCAGCCCATCCAGCATACGTGACACTCAGCAGAAGATGGATCGACAACGACAGTTCAAGGGTGATGCCATGATAGGTCAAGGGTGGTGCCAGAATAGCTTGGCGCCTTAAGGCGCCAAGCTATTCTGGCACCACCCTTGACCTATCATGGTCGAGCTATTTTGACTTCAAGGGCTGTGCGTTCCTATGACGATGAGAATTCTAATTATGAAGGTGTGAACACTCGTTTTGCTCCGACGAGAAACAATCTCATTCATGCCGCGCCGCTTGTACACACGAGCTGTTCCAGGGCATTCGCCTCAGGCACGTCCCACTCAGATGAAGGTGATGCCCCTTCACGCCTGAACAGGCGGGTTAGCCGCATGTATCCTGCACTGCTCTTGCAATCATGACTGATTTGCCCCGCAATCCTTAATGAGCAATGATACAAACACAGCTGGTGGTCAGATCTCATTTCTTACGAGTCGAGACTGAATAGCACACAATACTGCTTGCTGGTCTGCAATTTTTAGCTCATTCAGCCTCAAGACACAGACTTCCGTGGATCTGAGAGATGTCCCAGAATGATTACAAATCCGCTGTAGAAGATGGATCGACCATGACATGTTCAAGGGTTGTTCCTGAATATCTTGGCGCCAGAAGGCGCCAAGATATTCAGGAACAACCCTTGAACTGTCATGGTATTCAGGCACCACCCTTGAATTATCATGGTTGGCCCGTTCACTGTTGTCGGGTATCAAGGCTGAATCGATTAACCGGTCAAATTTATCCACAGGCGTAAGTTGATAATCCCTGGCTTTTGTGGTTGTTATTGTTGCTATTTGTCACGTGTCAAACTCTTCAACTACAATATGATCGTGTAGATAGGGAGTCAAACTCAAGTGATCGATCAATGCTGTAATTCGATACGTTCTTTTCTTTCCACCGTAACCTGCGTGGGTAACTACATTTAGCTTCTCTGAGAGACATACAACAATAAAGGTCTCGGAGAGTTCAAACATGTGTAGTCCAAACAGGTGGTTGGCATGGCATATTTATAAAGTGCCAAAAATATGATTCCATAAATGAAAGGAAACCGCTTAATGACAAGAACAACACAATCGTGTTGTACTTGTTCTATCTAAGCGTGTTTCGATCTTTCTCTTATTAAAAAAAAATGTCTGTCAGTCCCAAGTTAACCCTTTCGCGCATGTAGCCTCCGAAACAGCTTACCGTACCGGCGGCTACCGGCACGCCCAGGATTGCTAACCTCAGTGTTACACACAACATGCACACTTACCGAAGGGAGTCTGCCCGCCGACTGTTGCCTCGTTTTTGCTGGCTGTAACATCGGCAGATTAGCATACTGGTCTCCATTTGCATAACAAAGGCGATCATCATCTCTGCACACTCGTTAGAGTTACGTCCCTTGATCTACAAGATCTCCAGCTGTCGAGGCTTTGGAAAATCGGTCAGCCATCCCCCCTCCGGCTTAAAAAAAAGAACCTGGCGAGCTGGTGCTAAGTTCAAAGACTTGAGTACAAAGACAGTAGTAAGAAATAGGCTTCGCTGCCGACTGTGTACCAGGGTCAGTTACCTGACCGTGCTGAGCCTAAATCCTGGTCAAGTCACTGCGCAAGGTACTCCGCGCAGCGGAGCACGTTGCGCAGCGACTTGCGCAGGAACGAGCACCTTGCGCAGTGGCTTGTACAGAAGATGAACACCTTGCGCATTGGTTTGAGCAGGATTGAGGCTCACTTATGACAAATAACTTCGTCTTGAGGACAAGAGAGCGGCCATGTCAAGGCAAGTTTCACACTAACATAATAAAGACTTTCGCCACTTAGTTGGGAGACTTCTGTGTCAGTTTGTGTACCAGCCGTGGGAAATGGATCGTCTATTACAGTTCGAGGGCAGTGCCAGATGTGTGTCGTGAATACCAATATTAGGACTGGTTGTAGTGCTAAAATCGAATGGTTCTTAATTTGTACAATTTTAATGACCAAACCAAACCAAACCAAACCAACAAATAAAATAAACACACACACACACACACACACACACACACATACACACACACACACACACACACACACACACACACACACACACACACACACACACACACACACACACACACACACAAACCAATACAATAAAACAAAAAACAAAACACCCCCCCAAAAAAAAAACACAAAACAAACAAACAAAAAAACAAAAAACAACAACAACAACAGAAACAATATAAAACAAAACGAAAACAAAATAACAACAAAAAGCAAACCTAAAAACAACAACCCCCCAAAAAACAACAACAACAAAAAAAGCCCAAAAAACAAAACAAAAACAAAAACAAACAAAACACACAAAACCAAACAAACAAACAAACAAAAAACAACAACAAAGAAACCAACAAACAAAAACAAAACAAAAGGGAAAAAAACAACAAAAACAAAACCCAAACAAAACAAACAAACAAAAACAACAAAACAACGACAACAAACAAACATAAATCTTTTACAAGTGCACGATGAACAGTTCCTGAAGGCCGCTTGACCTGTCTTTGAAATGCACTTGAAAAATGTACTTTTCGTGTACAGTCGTGTAACTAGGTCTTCTGTTCGTCGGCACATGCAGAGCTTCAGGGAATTAGTTTCGTTTGGTGGTAATCACATGCACCAGGTACAGCAGAACTGTACTATCACTAAGACCGTAGCTAAATTCGGCACACCTGCAAACTGTAGAAGCTTCTTAATACCTGTATTAGTCGTTCTTGTTTGAGTTTGCTGCGGCGTCTAGCGCGTTAACTCCTTCGCTGCCAGAACACAACAAGCCACACTCAAATGTTAGAGGCATAGGATTTCATTAGCTCCCCGCACTTGCGGGGGTGCGTGAAGATCTATGCCTCTTGCTGACAACACGTTGTATTCATGTTCCTTTGACTGCTGCGTGGGACTCGTTGGCGTTGAATTAACATCGGCTCCAGAAGCAAATCTGAGAGGGGTTGACCCTTTGACTGTCGGTAGCGCTTTTGTCGAGATGATTTCTGCAGCGCTGCCGACAGCCAAAGGGTTAACTCTTTCAAGCATGGGCCGTGTTCCGTAAATTTGGAGAACGTCCTGATGTCGAATCTATAGCGGCTGAGGGAGCTGGGTCCCCAAGATAGTTCAAGGGTCGAGTAGCACCATATCTACACGACACAGGAGAAATCGGATTGCTATGTCTTCAGCTCATTCAGTCCTCCCAGTAAGGAAAAGACCCTCGGGTCGACGTCGGCCGCAGTGGGTTCACGCACATTCGTGCGCGGGCCCACTGCGGCCAACGTCGACCCGAAGGTCTTTTTCTTACTGGGCTGGCACTCCGTTTACCAAATGAAAGTTTGGGACACATCTTCTGACAGTGCTAAGTGTACTTATACGTACCAATAATGATAGAATCAGGCTTAATTAACTCATTCTACCCCAACACCGAAAACCCAAAATTTTGCCGTTGTTCTCTGAAGACTGCATTGCAGTGCAGGACACAGATCGACCATCCTTATCTTGCTGTGGTGTGTCTGGGGTAGAAGGAGTTAAAGTTCAGAGTACAGTTCAGTTCAACTGGGTCAAGATGGGGTCTCTGCGCTCGGCAAGGCCCATATGCGCACCACTCCACCCTCCAGAAGTGTCTTCCCAGATTTTAATTTATTTTGGTACCAATATAGGTCTGCTTTACTATGGATCTCTCATGTCCTTTCAAGTCTGCCCAACGCCCGCTCCCTTCCTCCACAACTCTGTTCGGGAGGCGATCGTCTGTGTGGTGCCCTTGGCTCTGTCCTTGGGAAATCCTTTCTCTGGCTTATCACCATGTCTGATCTGCCAGTCTTAAGCCACAGTGTGACCATGTGTGTACGAGGCAAAGTTCCAACCCCGTGCTAGGTAAAAATGGGTATATGGCCATTCTAATCTGCAGTTGGAGTCAGACCTGTGCAAAGCGACCGTCCAAGCGACTATCCAAAGTGACTTCTTTAGACGGGTGGCCTTGTTAAAAAGGATCACCTAAGTAACAGAAAGAAGACCGTGCGACTAAAAATGCCGGATCTGTTTAGACAGGTGGTCGCCGTATGCAGGTGGTCGCCTTGACAGGTGTGATCCCAGTAAGTAAAGGTTCTCGGGTCCACGACGGACGCAGGGCCCACTGCGGCCATCGTGTGCCCTCGAATACGTTTTACTACTGGGGATCGTACTTTTGAACTCTCTTAAGGGTCAGTCCATCCACCTCCCGTGTCAGGTGTGAATAGGTCAAAAGTTGGAACCTACAAAAGTAAATTTGGAGCTAATCTGGTTACTCTAACACAGCCTGAGCACGGTGCTGTGCAGTTTGCACCGAAACGAACCGTTGGCAAATCTGGGGCGTAAGGAGGCATTATAGGTAATTGGTTCATTGCACCACCAAAGTACCCATGACCTTTCCAAGCGAGCGGAGGATGTTTTCAGTTTTCAAGCATGTCAGGTGGAACTCAATCCCTTCACCGCCGAGAACCAGTGAACACCGCCCAACTGCAAGAGGCATAGAAGCTCATGAGCCCCCCGCAGGTGCCGGGGGCTCATGAGGTTCTACGCCTCTTGCCGGGTTTATTTTGAATCCGTGCTCCTTTAAAACGATCTGCCCCCTGATGGGTTTGGGTTCCTACGGGTTGTCGATACAACGGGTTATCAGTGTTGTCTTTTCTACTCTTATGTCTACAATCCGTGTGAGTAGGTACACGAAACAGAGTTAAAAAAAAAATTACTGGCCCTTGTGTGTAACGAAAGAACTCTTCTACAAATAAAGCATAAGAAGACCAGAAAAGTCTTTCTTTTTTACGACATTGAAACTTTATAATTTAAGTAACTCTTTGTCCAACATTATTGTAAAACAGGCTGAGACTCTTTTTAGTACAGTTCTCCCACTTTCATATTTGTGTCTATCTGTCTGTCTGTCTGTCTGTCTGCTGCCTGCCTGCTGCCTGCCTGCCGCCCGCCGCCCGCCCGCCCGCCGCCCGCCCGCCCGCCCTTCTATCTATCTATCTATCATATGTATCTAATCTATCACATTTGTCCACAACCACAATAGACTCACAAGGTCCACCCCCCCAGGCTCGACAAGCGACCGCTGTCCACTCGTCCCCCACCTAACCGCCCGCCACACACTTCCAACCGCGTACGGATACACAGAACTACCCGTCTGTCTGTCTGTCTGTCTATCTATCTATCTATCATATGTATCTAATCTATCACAATTTGTCCACAACCACAATAGACTAGCCCCCCCCCCCCACCACCCCCTCCCCCGCCGCAATCTATACCAGCGCACAAGCCATACTAATAACAATCATAACTTACATATTGCAAACTATTACCCCTTTATTGCATGGAGTTGACCGATTTAAACACATGATTTTAGACGGATTCAGATTTACTTTTGAATTTACAAATTCATTTCAGAAGCGGAACATGTGACCGCGAGGATTGGACTTTTTGTTGAATTGTGTGTGCGTTTAGTATTTTTTTTTGGCGGGGTCCATATCGTGTTCAGATCGACAACAAGCGCTTATTTGCTTATATTTCTGGCTATCTTCAACTCCATCTTTTTAATCAATCCAGACCAAAAAAGGTGACTGCCAAGCGTGTGAAATGCAAAGAAGTACCCAACGGAGAAAGAAACACGCTTAGAAAAAACGGTACAACACAATTTATTAAGTTTCGGGTAAATACCCTTTGTCAAAATAGACAAACAAACAGAGACATTAGCCGCTACTTATCTTCATATGCAGAAGGAATGTTGCCACATTCCTTCTGCATATGAAGATAAGTAGCGGCTAATGTCTCTGTTTGTTTGTCTATTTTGACAAAGGGTATTTACCCGAAATATTAATAAATTGTTTTATACCGTTTTTTTCTAAGCGTGTTTCTTTCTCCGTTGGGTACTTCTTTCCGTCTTTTTAGCTTTCACACAGAATCGTGCTTGTTGTGATTGACCCCTTCGCTGACGAGAGAAAGAAATGAGCACCACCCAACTGCAAAAGATATATATCCTCATGAGCCCCCGCAATTGCGGGGGCTGATGAGGATATATGCCTCTTGCCGAAACCAATGCTCCTTGGGCGGTCCCCTGTTGCTTTGTGATCTTTGAGTACACCAAGACCTCAGAAACAAAGTATACGTCCAGTGACATGGAAGGGGTTAATATTGTTTGATTCGGGACCTGTGGTGGCAGTTGTGTAGGTGACAATGTGCAGTGGTAGTCGGCGGTCGCATAGAAAATCCTAACAAATAAAGAAACACGCTTGAAAAGGAGAATTACAAGACATTTTATGAAATGTTTGGGTTACTGAAGGTGTGACTTGACAAATTCAAAAAACCGTCTTTTCTTCTTCTGGCGAATCAAAGACAAGTAGCGAATTGTTTTCTTGTCCGTGTGTAAATTTGGAGAAAGGGGTTTAATCCGAAAATGTAAGATGCTGTGTTGTCATTGTCCTTTTTAACTCATTCAACTCCGACACGACACGGCAAGACATGGATCGAGCGTGATAGTTCAAGGGTTGTGCCAGAATAGCTTGGCGCCCATAGGCGCCAAGCTATTCTGGCACAACCCTTGAACTATCACGCTCGATCTGTTTCCAGAAGTGTAATACGTCTTCAGGGAGTAACTTCAAAATTTGCGAATTTCGGTTCTGGAGCAGAATGTGTTAAAGGCGTTTCTTTCTTTGCACGGTGCTCGGATTTTGTTTGCATTTTACAAGCATGGCAGTTACTTTACACACACGCACACGCACACACACACACACACACATACACACACACACACACACACACACACACACACACACACACACACACACACACACACGCACACACACACACACACACACACACACACAAGAAAAGCAAACCAATGCGGCACAAACTAAGCAACGAAGCAACCAACCAACGCACAACTGCAAGAGGCATAGATCCTCATGAGGAGCCTCCGCAATTGCGGGGGCTCATGAAAATCTATGCCTTTTGCAAAGGCAAAAGGCAACCAAACTACCAAC
Source organism: Semisulcospira habei (assembly GCA_036245525.1). NCBI lineage: Eukaryota > Metazoa > Mollusca > Gastropoda > Semisulcospiridae > Semisulcospira > Semisulcospira habei. The sequence goes on along the minus strand of BTPG01000002.1, from coordinate 208,499,648 downwards.
CAAACAACCAACCAACCAGCAATACAAAACAAACAATTAAAGCACTGAAAACAAAGGAAACAATTTTTTTTTTCAAATTTAGATTTACTTGCAACGGTTGGCCGGGCTTCGTGTTATTACAAAAAGCTCGCTACATAGTAAAACTCTCAAATTCAAATCATTTCTCTCGCACCCACACATACCAGTAACATAGTATCACGCGTCTGCTCTCTCCCCAAAACTGGTTGTCAAAAAAAAAAATGTCAGTTAGTGTCAACTGTGCAGGAACGTCAAAACAAAAATAATCTGTTAAATATGTTATTATTTGTTCTTTTTCATTTCCAGAGCCAAGCTGATCAAACGTGAGAATCGTCATGTGAGAACAGTGGGCATTTAAAAAAGAAGAAGAGAAAGATAGATTGTGGTAGCTCACGGGCAGAGCCTGATTAGCTTGGCGCCTACAGGCGCCAAGCTAATCAGGCTTTGCCCGTGAGCTATGATAATCGATTTTTTCTCTCGCAGTTGGCGCTGGAAGTGAAAATTTAAAGCAACGATGAACAGAGCAAAAGACGAAAGAAACAATTTGACACAAGACGACATACCTGCATCCTTAGTGTTAACAAACGTTTACTCCGCTTCGGAGCAAAAAATAAGAATTAGTATCACAATTTTTCGCAGCCTCTCTACAAGCTGTATTGCCGATGTGGTTTTAAACAAGGGATCTAAATAAATGTTAAGGTACAAGATGTATCGAACAATCATAAACATTAATGATCCGTGCTTCGTAATCTTCCCCACTTTTCATTTTTGTAAAATATCAGTTTTTGTCCGTGTTTTGGCTGTAGGTAAATATTCATTCGTTTCAAGCATGAGCGATCACAAACACAATTAAAACATAAGGTATCGTACAAAAACTCCACCATAAATTATGCGAGTGCGATCCTTTCATTGGCCCAATTCCTTTAGTTGTTTACTCCAACCGCAAAATATCTAAAAGAAATGAAATATCAGCAGACCGATCCAAGTAAACAGAAACACGTTTAACAAAACCTAAACTCATTTTGTCTTTCGTCTCACAGAAACAACTAGTTTCCAAATCAAGCTTCCTGCAATATGTCTCTTTGCTTTTCGTCGAATTTATCGTGCGAGTCGGTAGCGCTTATAGTCGCGATGATTCATACAGGAATCATCGCGACTAAAACCGCTACCGACACGCAAAGGGTTAACAAAAGTGCAGGAACGGGGAACAAATGTACACGGGGACAGTTAATGAGTGTTTGGCTTGAAGCTGCACAAGTAGCCAAGAGTACCTCATGGCGATACTGCTTGACTGGTAGGAAGTAAACAACATGAAATCTAAACGCGAGGAGCAACTGTACCTGACTTTGACAGAAAAGAGGCATACATTCTCATGAACCTCTGAACCTCAGTAAGAGGTATAGATTTTCATCCAGCCATGCAAATGCAGGGGCTCATAAGAATCTATACCTCTTGAAAGGAAAAAAAAACCCCAACAGTTGTAGCAAGTTTGGGCACTGTGTTGAATATGAAGGAGAGCAAATGTTCTGTACTGTAAAATTCCTTCATCCTCATGATTTTCGAAACATACACTCGCTATAGGGTAGTATCATCTAGTAGGACAACATATACATAAATGTTGCTACGATAATACAACGCAAAACTCTAGCGCGTTGGTAAAATGGTGCGTTAATAAATGGAAATGAAATTATAGCAAATATCGTCAAATACCCTACGACATCAGCGGTATTCAGATCTGAGATTCACAACTTGAAAGAGATAAGACATTCACATCTTTGCGCACTCTGTTGCATCCTTGTCGAAACAGTTAGGGCCGCCGGGATATGACGTACTGCACACACATGACATTGCGTCCATTTGATGCTAATTTGCCATATTGAGCTAAAACAATTTGTGTCGCTTCTTGAATGATGTTTTTCTGCCTCTTCTTCGTGTCCGCCGACCAACCTTCAAACATGCCGAAGGTAATTGTTGGGATTTATGAGGAGCTAAAGAAATGCGACATTTTGGGAATCCACAAATGTCGCCCGTCTTTTGCTCCGCAGTATACATTGTGCCATGTGAAGGGAAAACACAGTACATGGTTTTTGTGAGAAAGGAAGATTTTCGGCATTGTAATACAAAGAAAATCTCGCTTTTCACAGTAATAGGCTTACTGTCATTTGTCTTCATAGGACCGTACTTTGTCTGTTGTTCGTCTTAATGTTTGTTTTTTCATTCAAATTAAACAGAGAACATGGTCATAAATGGACAACACATTATAGCACACTATGTGTGCACGTCACCTCGTATGGGGCAATACTACATCTGGTGTCAAATAGCCAGTGTTTAGTAGTAAGAGAGAGGGAAAATGCAAAGCAAGACATTAGCGGTTCGTCGTTCGCCCAGCGGAATTTATTTTTGCACAGCACTTACGGTCTCTCTTAGTACTCAGCCCTAGGCGATTTGTACTGCAGTCGTATAACGACAGAATTAGTCACCAGCACGCGAAGAGATGATAGACAGTACTTGCAACAGTCGTTTATCGTCAACGTTCAATTTCCTCAACCAAGTCACACACAATGAACGTTTTTATCACAATTCTGTAAACACTTATTTTTTGAACGCGGCAAGAACTCAGACATTTGTTGATCGCACTATGATCATTAACAATTAATGGTCATTAATGGCAACGGTATACGATCATTAACGATAGCATGATCATTAATGGTAACATTACAATCCTTAACCCCCTCGTGCACGCAGCCATCGGTACTGTAACCTGCCAGAGGACGCAACAAAATTATATATCTGAACTCATTGTTAATATAACTCATTCTACCCCAACACCGAAATCCCAAAATGTTGCCGTTGTTCTCTGAAGACTGCATTGCAGTGCAGGACACAGATCGACAATGCTAGTTCAAGGGTGATGCCAGAAGAGCTTGGCGCCCATAGGCGCCAAGCTATTCTGGCATCACCCTTGAACTATCATGGTCGATCCTTATCTTGCTGTGGTGAGTCTGGGGTAGAATGAGTTAAGGTCAAAGTTCCCCAGCCGTCCAAGAAACGTGGACGCAATGCGGTGTCGGGCACTGAAGTGGCATATATTATACATGAGCCCCCGCCATGAAGATCTATGTCTCTTGCAGTTGGGACTGTGTGCACTTTTCTTTTTAAACCGGCAGTGAAAGGGTTAACAGTACCGGTGGCTGCGTGCGCGACGGGGGTTAACAATAACCTGATCATCACTCGTAACATCACCCTCACAGCGATAGGATCATCAACGACAATGTTATCGTCATAAACACCACGATCAATAATGGTAACATTATCATCATGTACCCAGAAAATATCGCGATCATTATTCGTTATGTCATTATCGTTATTGATCACATTATAATGATCATTAACAATGACCTCACCGTCATTTATGACAGCGTCCTCATTATTAAAAGATAACGTTTTCTGACCGTTAACGATCACATTATGACCCATCATTATCCACTGAGCAAAGAACAGTCTTAACCGGGCTCCAAATCCAGGTAACACGTTAACAGTAGCACACACACACACGCGCCGAGTAAGCAAAAGGCCCACGGGCCGACTCGGCCGGAGGGCCTTTTGCTTCCTCGGGCAATTAGCTGCGGCAGCACGGTAGCCTTGACAGCACATTAAAACTGTAACACACGAAGACACAGTCTTCAATTTTTTTTGTAGTTATTAGACACACGCACACGCTTACAATGTTATAAACACAAGAACCGTAGTCAAAAACTAAACTCTGATAAACAAAAATAACTCCGGAAAAAAAAAAAAACCCAACAAGTACAGGCATGTTTGAAACCATCTGGATGTACACAGACATATAAAATAGTATAACACACACGGGTTGGATTACTGCATTCATGATTTGATCCCCACCTTGTGCAGGCAGCCACTGTTAACTCATTCTGCCCACGACACACCAAATCAAGATATGGCTCGACCATGATAGTTCAAGGGTGGTGGCAGAATAGCTTGGCGCCTATAGGCGCCAAGCTATTCTGCAACCACCCTTGAACTATCATGGTCGACCTGTCTCCTGAATTCTAATCAAAATGTGGGTATTTCGATCGGCCTCGGGCACAATGAGTTAAAGTTCACAATACTAGTGGATGCATGTGCAAGAGGACTAACAGTAAACACACACGCACATACACACACACGTGATCACATGAAACTGCGAATATTCGATCGTCATGGATATTAATTATGTGGGCAAAATGGCTCTGACTGGCGCGTCGGGTGCCTTGCCCAGTCAAACAAAATCAGTCGTCACAAAATCATGGATGGGCGTTTGAGCAGCAAAATAATGCACTAAAGTCAAATAAATTAATCGGTATATATATATATATATATATATATATATATAAATAATTATATGTATAGTGATGCACAATGGAAACAACGTGTGAGATTGATGAGGTTACTGACGCCACTCTGAGATTTTTAACTGATTGCTCACTCGTTCTCCCCCCCCTCTCTCTCTCTCTCTCTCTCTCTCTATCTGTCACACAGACGCACGCACGCACCACACAAGCATACATTCATTTGAGTATACACTGGCAGAAGCAAACCCGGTGACTTCTTCAACTCAATTAATTCAAGGTGTCCCGCATATTAATAACTGCGAAAGTATCCAAGTTGCCGCCGGCAACGCTGTACGACACTCCCGCAGCTATTGATGTGCGGCGCTGTGAATAGGTTAAAGAAGTAACTAGAGCCAGTCTCTGCCAGAAAGAGGCATAGAGCCTCATGAGCCCCTACGACAGCATGGGCGCATGAGAATCTATGTCTCTTGCAGATGGATGGAGTTTGGCAACTGTGTAGCCTGTAACCACTTTTCTCACTCAGACCTCTTGACAATTGTGCATTCACACCCATGCCTATGTCTCATTACGCTATAAATACAAATCAATTGATTCGACTCAAGAGGTTATGACTGTGTATATAAATAGAATGACTAATCAACATGACAAACAAACACAAAACACGTAGTTCTGTTGTATTATGCAAGACACTCTATGACGTACAAATCGTTAGTAACATATGCACCTTTGTGTGACCTCACTCTCTCTTTTTTTTATTCTTTCTCTCTCTCCCTCTCTCTGGAAATAATTGGATCTATAAAACACGACACCAATATCTTCGGAAGAGCAAAGTCGATCGATGCACAGTAGAAGTCAAATTGCCAGGGTCGGTGCTATTGCTAGTGAATACAATCATTTCGTTACGAGGAACATAAGCAAAGCAGACATAGATCTTCATAGCCCCATCAGCTTACAAGGGGGGCTCATGAAGATCTGTGCCTCTTGAGTGGATGTCGTCTGCTTAACTCATTCGAGACGTGCCGCTTCCGGATACGCGGCATAATCCGCGTATTCGGAGGCGGCACGTCTCAAATGAGTTTATGGAGCGGCATAGTTTGACAACACCAGCACACACATGGCAACAAAAAACAAGATGAGGATTTCATCCCAAAGTCTACCATATTGTTTGGAGCTCAGATGTGTTTATCTTTTAAGAACATTAAGAGTTGTTAATATTTTAAGGCTTATTATCCTGATCCATTTCCCTCCTCTCTAAGCCAACTTCTGATCAACACACACGTCTGCGCACACAAATAAAGACGGACGCACGGCGCTTCCCGCCATCAGTACGCTCTGTGGGCTCGTGTAGCGACAGGAATCCATCTCTTTCTACTCTAACCCACCCTCTGATCCACACACACTAGCACACAGAAATAAAGACGGACAGACGGCGTTTCCCGCCATTCGTAAGCTCTGTGGTCTGGCGTAGCATAGCTATTCTGAAGAAGAATGATAGCACGAGCAGCAAAATGACGTCACTTCAAGCTTCACGTCATGGCATCATTAGCCCTACGACGCCGTGTTCATAGTGACGACTCGATGTTATACGTCACTCATCGCAGTACTAACATTTGACGTAGCAGAGAATCAACTGTACAATTTTCTTGCTGATTTTCACGCCTATGGCTTACATGTCACAATTTGACCGTAATCCTACTCCAGGGCCGGGACAAACAGCAGGCAAACACTGTTTATGAAAAATCGTGAGGGTATTAATGAGAAGAGAAAAATTAAAGTTGTGTTAGCTGTTTTACAAATGACTCCGAAAAAGTGGTGCAGAAAAATGTTTGATTTTCACACCTAGGGCATACAGGTCACAATTGACCTAATCGTACCCGACAGCCGAGATAAACTGCAGGCTTATGTAAATACCGTATACTAAAATCATGCGATTATTAATGAGAAGATTTTTTTTCGTAAAAAAGATTTAATTGTTTTAAGATTAACCCATATAATTCGTGAAATTAATCCAAAAAACGTGAAAATATATTTTTTTCAAAAAATATTTAATTATCACTAACAAATTCTAGAGGTAGAATGCTGGTTAACGAACTCATTCAACATCTCCCTTTTATCTAGCTATACGCAAAATATCTAGTAAAAATAAGAAAAATTACGGACTCCAGTGTGGATCAACCGGTTTTTGTGAAACGGCATTTTCACGCCAATGAGCATCTTAATCAAAAAGTTTTTAAAAAGGTCCCGAGATCATTCTTTTAGGGACAATATCCTAAATTTTTAAGCTTGTCCGTCCTCAAACGCGGGCTCTAGTCGCTGTTACACACACACACACACACACACACACACACACACACACACACACACACACACACACACACACACACGCACGCACGCACGCACGCACGCACGCACGCACGCACGCACGCACGCACGCACGCACGCACGCACGCACGCACGCACACACACACACACACACACACACACACACACACACACACACACACACACACGTTGGCGCCAAAAAGACGTCCTCTAGCAAGGTTTGCGTAGGTAGACGTGACGTCATTTTTATCTTGTTACTTCTTTCCCAGTATTTCTGCGCCGCACCCCAAAAACGTCATGTGCATGCTCCGGAATGCGCCCCGACCCGTCCCATTTGAAAGTCTACCGTATTTTAAAATACGGTAGACAAAAATTGAGCGATGGATTTCACTGAGAAATGAGTGTGGCGCGGCAATGGCGGGGTGTGGTGGGGATGGGGGTAGGGCACGGAGGACAGAAAGGAAGAGGGTGGAGTTTGGATGCGGAGGGGCCTGATTATACTGGACGGGTGTGTGTGTGTGTGTGTGTGTGTGTGTGTGTGTGTGTGTGTTTGGGGGGGGGGGGCTACCTGTACGTAACTATTTTTGTATTTAATAAGCAAACCATCCAAGAAAGACAACACAATAAACAACATATCTGGATCAAGAAATCTTTGCGTATTGTCCATAAAACGTTTCGTGAAACCTAAACGCATAACTCACTCATTCAAAAAGATGTAACCCCTTCACTGCCGGAACACGCAAACACCAACCCGACTGCAAGAGGTAAAGAACCTCATGAGCTCCCGCAGATGCGGGGGCACATGAGGTTATTTACCTCTTGTTGACCCTATTGACATCATTTTTTTCTTAGATTGTTGTGATTATTCGGTCTTCATTTTGCCATGTTTTCAAAGACATAATTTTGTGTTCACTGGCATTGAAGGGGTTAAGCTGAAGATTTCACATTAACTCATTCGAGACGTGTCGCATACGGATACGCGGCTATAAGCCGCGTATCCGCATGCGGCGCGTCTCGAATGATTTAACATGGGCGGTTTTTATATACACATATTTGCGATTAGGCGGTAGAAAAGCTACCTGAGAAAAGTACATAACTTTTTTTTTCTATAAACCCCCTCCCCCAAAAAACCCCAACAACAACAAACAACAACTAATGATTATAAAGAAGTGGATTAAAAGTGTACGTGCCATCGCTTTAAAAAAAAGAATTTTAAAAGAAATCTGGAGCAGAATCGTTGTGTATTTAATTACGGACCATTAACACTGCACTCTATCCCAGGACAAACAGACCAGTGATAATAGGCGTGATAATTAGCGTATCACTCACTGATGATACGATAAAAATGGGGCCAAAGCAATTTTGCTTCGTTACGCTGCGCCAAATTTGTGCTAAAAAATATTCGTACCGAGGTCAGTTCGGAAACAAATGTGATCCTGCACCCAACTCATGCGTTGCTGGTGGCACTTTAGGAAGAGTATAAACAAACAACCAACGGGAAAACACGCGTAAATATATCAGGGAGGGGTGAGGGGAGTGACATACAATTTTCCGTAATACTTGAGAATATTAATTCAGATAGGAAAAGAGGAATCGAAAGCAAGATAAGTCAGCAGGGTAAGGTCGTAAAAGTAGAGTGGTCACTTTTACGACGAACGACTTCCAAAAATGAACGAGAGCGAAGTCACGAGGGATAACTGGCTTCTACCCTTACCGTAACTCATTCTACCCCAACACCGAAATCCCCAAATTTTGCCGTTGTCCTCCGAAGACTGCACTCTAGTGCAGGACATAGATCGACCATGATAGTTCAAGGGTGATGCCAGAATAGCTTGGCGCCCATAGGCGCCAAGCTATTCTGGCATCACCCTTGAACTATCATGGTCGATCCTTATCTTGCTGTGGTGTGTCTGGGGTAGAATGAGTTAAACAACACTCCAAACATCTCCAAGCAGCATACGTCCTCGTGAGCCTCCGAACATCTCTAAGCAGCATACGTCCTCGTGAGCCTCCGAACATCTCTAAGCAGCATACGTCCTCGTGAGCCTCCGAACATCTCTAAGCAGCATACGTCCTCGTGAGCCTCCGAACATCTCTAAGCAGCATACGTCCTCGTGAGCCTCCGAACATCTAAAAGAGCATGAGCCCAAAGGGCTCATGAGGATTTATCCTTCTTGGAGATGTTTGAAATGTAGTTTGTGCCTATGGCGCAAGCTGGTTATCCGCCGTGACTTCGCTCTCGTGCGTTGTTCGCTGGAAAAAAAACCCAACCCTGTCATGTCACGTAAGTTCAAGAAGGTCCTCAAAGCACTCAGCAACTACCCGCAAACTATCCTAGTCGATCTTCCTCCCTTTGAATACACGAGGAACACGAAGAAAAGTCGGCCCGTGAGATTCAGTGCGAGACTTGAAATAAATAGTACCCGGGGTCGGAGTCACTGTCCGAAGCACTGAAAGGATCAAGGAAAGAATGAAATAAGAACAGTGTCTGCAAATCAGGGACCAGCTAGCTGCGTGAAGAAAATTAGTCCTGCGCCAGAAACTAATCAATGTGCTGCGCTGTAGCGGAGCAGCTTGCTTAGTGGCTGGCGCAGGACTAAGCTCATTCATGCAGCTAATCCCACCACAGGAGCTATGTAAACCGGAAGTACTTCATCTAAAAAAAAAATGCGCTTCTTTGACGCAAATAATTAAATTTAATGCCCGGCGAAACATGAGATATGGCATTTCGTTCGAGCTTTTCGTCCACTAGATTGCGTGGAAACACGCACGTGCAATGTTTACCTAAACCTGATTTCCGAACACTACGTGTACTGAAATTCAGACCTTAAAAACAGTTACTGACAAGCGTGTAAAAATCCAAGGCAACACCCAATAAAGAAAGTAACACGCTAAGGAATTTCAAGCACAAAACGATAGGTCTTTTCAGATCAAAAAGGTTACTACAGAACCCAAACATGTCAAATGCGAAGGAATACCCAACAAACCACCCCACCCCCACCCAAAAAAAACCCAAACAAAAACAACCCCAAAAAACAAACAAACCCCCCCCAAAAAAAAAAAAAAAAACCAAAAAAACAACAACAACAAAACCAAACAAACAACAACAAAACAAGAACAAAAAACCTCAGATATACAAGTAATACATAATTTATTAAAATGTATCAAAATGTGTTGTATTTATCCTTTCTAATCGTGTTTCTTTCTTTTTCGAATGTTTCTCTAATTAACCCTTCGACCGCGCTACCGACAGCCAAAGGGTTAACCGACGTTTTACCTTGATAATCCCGTGAGTATTTTCTTTCCTAGTTGGTTTTCCTTCTACCATACAACCGTTCATTTGTAGCGAGTGTGTGCGTGTGTGTATGTGCGTGCGTCTGTGTGTTTGCATGCCATATTATGTTTAGCTATTTTGCAACTATTGGGAAGGTTGACTGATGTCTAGATGGCTGATTTCTAAGACACTGACAAAAAAAGTGACTTCAAATAAAAAGTGCAGGTAATTGTTAACCATAGTTATCAAATCTTTGTTAAAGAAACTAAATTTATATTGAAACGTAATTTATTCTCATCATAAACTCTTTTGTCAGTCATATGCGCTGTTCTGTCGAGCTAATTCCTGCAGGAATCACCTCTACAAAAGCTCTACCGTCAGCCACACTTTTAAAAGTAATCTGCCATGCTTAGTTGAAACCACGTTTTAGTTAAAAGAGACAACACTGACGTGCAAAGACTTATTATCTATGGCGGGAAATGGCTAAGCATTACAAGCAAACTTTAATTTTCTTCTAGCTGAAGAGACAACGAAAACAAAAACCTTGTTAACTCACCTAGCCCCGAAACACCACAGCAAGACATGGACCGACCATGATAGTTCCAGGGTGGTGCCAGAATAGCTTGGCGCCCATAGGCGCCAAGCAATTCTGGCACCACCCTGGAACTATCATGGTCGATCTGTAAGCTGAATTGCAATACAATCTTCAGAGTAAAAATTGGCGATTTAGATATACACTGTGCTGTGCAACATTTACTAGCTTTTGGTCAAGTTCAGCCACAATGCAACGAATAAAATTATTTTAAAAAAGCCTTTATCACATTGAAATACTGAAGCAGGTGTTGATCTATACACCACAATTTGGAGCAAAACAGTTGAAATGAAAACAACAGGTAAGTGTCCAACATATACAGCTCACAGTAAGTTAAGCACCACCTTGAAAAATGGTCATGATTTGTGTAGACTATGCTTACATTCTTGTCCACAAATTTCGCGACAAAATCTTAAAATTTGACAGATTTATGCTTATTTGAAATATTTTTCAGGGTGTCTCTCAACTTATTGTGAGCAGTATAATATCAATATGTGATCTACTTAACATTACCTCCCATCTTGTGATAGATTGCTTGTGATAGATTGCCTGTGATAGATTGCTGCAATGATAATTTGAATGAAATGTTCTTATAGTGTTTATTAGTGTCTTGTCTTGTTGTTTTATCCAAAAGGCAAATTTCTGTCGTGGTTTGACTCGAACAGACAATAAAGTTGTATTGTATTGTATTATATTGTATATTTTGTCTGGCGGATTTGGGCTGTGGAGTCGCGAAGCCAATCAAGCACTATCCTGGAGCTGTCATGGTAAATGAACCTTCAAAGTTGGACCGGGAAGAGAAAAAGACTAGCCCACAGTTGCAGGCAGAAAACGTTTCCCTAACTGTCTTTCTTCATTGCCGCGAGATTTCTGCGTGGGCTAAATAGCAGCTCAAAAAAAAGCAGTTAGGACTACGAGAGGGTACCAGCTATTGAAAATTACGTGCAACTCTACCCTGCTTCCTAAAACTACCAGGTTTGCGCGTCTCTGAAAAACTGACACCCAACATGCACTGGAAATGACTTAAGAGCAGCGCAGCATGTCAAAACCGATTTATCAGTCTAGCACCCAGCCCTTAGCCGGGCATCTACAAGAAGCATAGATTCTCATGAGCCCCTGCATCCGCAGGGGCTCATGAGAATCTATGCCTCTTGCCGGCGGACATCGCTGTAGTAGCCATCCACAACCTGATAGTGTTATTGTAGGTAATGCGAACGACTGCGCTTACAAAATTTCTCTTACTGCCTAAGGGTTGTAAGGGAAGTAAAATGAAGACAAACTAGTGTCCTGTTTCTACCCTCTCTCTGAAAAACGATTCCGTGGAAGATTAACTGGTGATAAAATTAGCCCGCCCACAGTCGGTCCTATATTGTGACAAAATGGCTCCTGGTTTAAGTTAACCCGCCTTCAAACGAGCCTCCATTGTGATAAACTGACAGCATAGCGGACGGGCTTAGCACGTATTCAAAATGATGTCAAAGTAAAATGGTTCTTCTCACACCCTTCAAGTGTCAAAGACCAGCTGAACTGCTGGACTGACAGCTAACCACCGTGATAGCTCAGTAGTCAGATAACATCGACAAGTCATGTCGAACTTAGCACATGCTTTTGTTTTCTTCTCTTTTCGTGTCGTTTGTTGTGTCGAATTTTACAATTTGTTTTTTTTTTTAAAGTCATTATTGACAGAGTGGATGACTGATATCGGTGCCACCGTGACCGGGTCATGAAGTACTCGAAAGGACTTAGTTGGTTAATAGACTTTAACCCATTAACTGCCGGGGGAAGGCCAGCGCTTCGTATCAGCAAGAGACATAAACCCGTATGAGGCCCCGCAGTCGCGGCTGCTCATGACAGTTTATGTCTCTTGTACCAGTTGATGTCCCATTTACATCTGTGTTCTTCACGCGAACGTCGGTCATGTCAGAAGCGCAATTGGTGATCAATGGCGGAGAAGGTGTTAACGCAGAGAGGCGCGCCCACCATCTCTACGCAGTTGGCGGTGAGAGCGAAAGCGGTAGATCACACGGCCTGTTCCCAGAACTTGAAGCCATGTCAGCCTAATCAACAGTTGGCAATCGACGTAAAAGAGGCATATCAAACACCAGATTTGTGTCTCCTCGCTAAGTGTCAGATTTCCGAAGTTTTCAAACGTCATTGACGAATTGTAAAGCCATCTGGTCGGAGCATAATACTGATTGCAACTGTTGCAATGCCGCTGCAGCGTCTGTGTTCAAAGCCGTTGTTCCAATTCAGCTTTGACACGTTACAGCAGCAGACGGATCGACCATGACAGTTCCAGGAGAGTGCCAGGATGCTACACATAGCTACCATCGCATCTAATATCACTGGTGTCTTTTTTTTTTTCTCTCAAAAGCTAGTAGTCCTATTTGGAGGGAGGCCGATCGCCCATGATAGTTCAAGGGTAGTACCAGATTAGCTTGGCACCTAATCAGGCGCCAAGCTAATCTGGCACTACCCTTGGGCTATCATTGGCGACTCTGATCACGTAACACGTACGAAGTCGAAAGACGTAGCACGCCTCTTCAAGCCAAAATCTCGTTGGTCGGCCTACTTCAGTTACATCTAATTTCGTAATGGCTTTTGCAACATTTTAGAAGGCGTCGATAAAGAGTGTGTATCAGCCGAGGGAACTGGATCGACCATGACGTTATATTCAAGGCTAGAGATGATAATTCACACGTAGCATCAGTCGGTGCAAGTAGTGTGCAAATCCCTGTGCTATTCAGAAGCTAAAAAGTTTCGGGCAATATGATTTGCAAAGTACAGACAAAAGATGTTGTACAGTATACGTGAAGATATAAGGCCCATCAACGAAACGCAGTGCGCAAGAAGTAAAATCGTGGCCTAAAAGATCACACTATACACTAATACACTGATATAGTACATGATTGCTAAGCCAACAACACATGACGGTCTTATTGAAATTTACGTTTTCTGTGGGCGTTCAAATCGATAAAGGTCTCAGTCCAGTCTTGATTAAAAACAAAAACAGCAAAACGTACTATTTTGTAGTGCTTTTATTCCGACACTGCGTCCGAAAAAATCGGACGCCGCCCCAGAAGACACAGATATAGGGGGACACTGGAGTCTTGCAGATGGAAGGCATTGGTTGAAGGTGCGTGTTGCGGATCAATGAATGACCCAGAAATAGAAGGAGCAACGCCTTCGCGGAGGAGAAAAGAAAAAGCATATTTAGTTTCTTTCTTTGGAGTATTTGTCACATAAAATCGACCACGGCGGAGATCTATGCAATGTTCCGAGACACGCGAAGCGGATGTCTGGAGGGGTGATGTACGTCTTCTCGAAACCCCGATGCGCAGAAGGCCATCGGGCTGCCGTCGGCTGCCCATGGCCCGCACACAGCGGTGCGCGGGCCAACGGCGGCCGAAGTCAGCCCGAAGGCCTTTGCGCTCTGGAATGAGCTGAAAGAGTAAATTTGTATAGCTCAAGACTTTCAACAAAAAACAAAAAAAAAAAAAAAAAAGAAAAAAAAAGAAAGAAAGAGGAAATCAATAAAACAAGAAAAATGATTTCGAAATCAACTGCTACGTATTGCATGGAAATTGAAGAAGACGTTTTAAAGCGATCTGATCCATGGAGGACTTTGATTGCCAAAATGTTCCCATATAACGGGTTATCAATGTTGTCTTGCCTCAGCGAATACTTTCCTATCCTTAATTTCGCCAACCATGTGAACAGGCGCACGTAACAGAGGTTTTCCACTGACTCTTGTGCATAAGGGAAGGACTCTTCTGCTTACAAAGGGGAAGAAGAGCAGAAAAGCCTTTTATTTTACGTCATTTAAACCTCATAACGTAAGTGAGCACTTTTTGCATAATATTATTGTAAAACATACTTAGAGCATAAATTACAAAGGATTTTACTGCCTGGGGTATGTCGTTTTTAAATTAACGGCGAATTCGTCAGTATGACCGGGTAGTTCATTTTTTCACGATGGCTCTATTTTTTTCTGATTTAATTTTGAGCATTTGCGAATAACGCTTCCAGTCGCTTTCTTCGTACCCCCTCCCTTCTTCTTAGTGCTAACGCCACTAAATCTATGATAATTGGTTTATGATGCATAATTCTCTCCCTTACTGGTGCTTTTCCTGGTGACATCTTATTATTATTATTATTATTATTATTATTATTATTATTATTATCATTATTATTATTATTATTATTATTAATCAGTTGACCTTTTGTCTGTCGATAGCGCTTTTGTCACGATGATTCCTTAAGTAATCATCGCGACAAAAAGAGCTACTGACAGCCAATCAGTCAAACAGTACAAAAAAGGTGCTGTGCCTCGATGAACTGTGACAGCTCAAGGGTATGACCCGCTGGCCTGGCGCTCTCCAAAGAACAATATAATCATGCACCTAGTATCTTCAGCTGTTACAGAGAAACAAAATGTCCTGTGTCTGGGGCTCACGTTGAAATTGCCGATATGTGGGATAAATACAGTGTTTTTCTTTACTTGACCGACTTGCGTTGTTGGAAAACAAACATGTACATGCACTAAAGTGCACCTAAAAACTCTGACATCTAATAGTTATTGAAACATGCGAGTCCTATACTATACTTGCACGGAAAGAAAATTACCCACACTACACCAGAAACCTTAAACCTACACAACGGTGGAGAACCACTAAAGCGAAAGCACAGGCATAATCCCTAACGTTTACAAGAGGCATAGATTCTCATGAACCCGCGCAGGATGCGGGGGCTCATGAGAATCTATGCCTCTTGCCAACTCGAAGATACCTCCATGTTTGTATGTTGACCGGAATGCATCGTGTGCACCGTGACATTACTAGTGTTAGATCTTTCTCGGTTAAAGGTATTGCGAAGATCCAGTTTATAAGCGAAAGAAATCCGCGTTAGCAGACCATAATTACTCGGGCGTGATTTACCTGGAGTTGTGGATGCATACGTTACAACGTCGTAGGTGTACACGATGTAACGTGTCATTTAACAATCGAACGCAAGAGAATTTTCATCACAGCCTATCCTGCGAACCGCTCCTATTCTTCTTGAAAGGCATAGACTCGCGTAAACTGTTGCAGGCTAGAGGCGCCTATAGGGGTCCATGTGACTTGGTGGATCAATGATATCTATGTTCCTTAACGTAGGAGAAGCAATTCCGAGTGTACGACGATTATTGGATTGGCTGAAAACGACGCGTGTGTCTTGTGCTGCAACATTTCGAAGGGACCTAACCCAGATCGATGCTGCATTTCTTCTTAAACCTCCCGCAAGAGGCAAAGATCCTCTCGATCCCCCGCAACTTGCGGGGGATCATGAGGATCTATGCCTATTGTAAAAGCCAATTTTCACATGCGTTCCTCAAATCTTATGAGTCTACCAAGCGTTCATCGCAAATCAACGTCAAGCGGTAAGAGATTTTCGAGCCACAGTGCAGTGTTAATCCCAAAGTGGGCAAGACCCTAATAGGCTTACATGCAATTTTTTCCTAAGGAGTGTGGTCGTTTTGGGCCGTTATTTTTTTGATAATCGCTAATCCCTCGGCCAATACAGGAGTGGATGAAAACAAAGAGTGAATTTCTGACGTGACGTGCTTGCTCCGGTGTAACAGTAATTGACGGCCAAACACTGGCTTACGAAGGCCAAATACCACCCACTTGGCGTTTAATGTTTCTAATGTTTTTAGTTTATCGCCTTCGCTGCCAGCGAACGCAAATGATGATTCTGAACCATTGCAAATTCAACGCCAAATAATACCAATACCATCTGGCCGAAGAACAGGAATATAAACAAACCGGGCTAGCAAGCACCCCCCCCCCCCCCAAAAAAAAAAAAAAAAAAAAAAAAAAAATGCTTCTAATGATTCCAATGCTGTCGCATTATTTTGCTCTTTAGTGTGCAATGATGTTAACCCGTTGGCTGTCGGTTACGCTTTTTGTCGCCGACAGCTAAAGGGTTAACTCTTGCCAAATTGTCTTTTTGCTTCACATCGTTATAACACCATCCGACGTGGGGAGTAACATGTGTGGGATCGGTGGCAGTGTAAGTTTGTCGACCCAGCGCAGGCCGAAGTCGGCACGCGGCAGTTTTGCTCATCGATCAATTTACAGCGAGTTCATCTTAGCAGGTCAGAAGATAAACATATTTACGATAGATTATTGAGCACTATCTCGCATCGACAAAAAAGAAAAAAAAAAAAGAAGAAGAAGGAGAAAAGAATGATCAGATAATATATATATTTTTTCTTCATCTTATAATTCATGAGACGAGAAAGGTGGTCTTCACTGACTGCTATAGACAGAAATACACACAAAAGTGAAGTAAGAAACAGTTTTCCTCACGTTATAGCCCAAATTGTTGATAACTGTTGCAAAAGAAATACCGTCTACTTCGCTTATAACAAGGTCGGAAATAACAAGCGTCGGATAGACAACACCTTTCAGAGGTCCCGACAACACTGTTTCTATGTAAATTCGTTTCGCTTATAATAAACTTCTTCTTCTTCCAATCAAGTACATCCTTCAATAAAGAACATCACGTGCAAAACAAAAACTTCCGTCATAACGAGAAGAAATATTGGGTCTCCTGGAGATTTGTCACACCCGAAGGTAACTGTGTATTACGTAACAAATACAGAGCTGACTCGCAGAAAAGGTTAGCTATTTTCGTACATCACGTTTCTTACATTATGCATCATACGGGTATTACACTCGGCAGACGGTTCACAAAGCGACATCAAGTGCTTGGCTGAGAATTTTTTTTTTTAAAGCTATTATGCTCTGTGATTCCTCGCCACTAGGTGCCGGCATTCTGTTGTCCCTAAACTGATGTATTTGTTGGCCTGTGATTTGAGACCTAACGCCGTAACCCTTTCACTGCCAATGGTCACAGACTGTCTTTCTGAAATCGTCAAAGACCCCCATGTGTCCCAAAAATCATGAAGTGGCCTCGGCAAAGAGGCATAGATCCTCATAAGCCCCCCGCAACTGCGGGGGCTCATGAGGATCTATGTCTTTTGCGGTTGGGTCGCGTCCTCTTTTTCTCGGCAGGGAAGGGGTTAAGGTACCGAATAACAGACCTTCGCACATCTGGAAGCTCGAGTCAGAGAAGAAGCCACTGTCGCTCGTATCTGCCCTTTGTGCGGTTCTAAGACCCATCTACGGTTGTACAAATCATCAAGACTCAATACACTCGCTGGCTACGTGTGAAAAAGGGATCAAATAAATTTGTCCCGGGTCATTTAAAGGCCCACTACCGCCGTAACTGTTCAAAGATACTCTAATGGCTGCGCAGAATAAATAAGTCCGATTACGCGTGTGCTTTTGTCCCAACTGTTGTTAAAGTTCATTAGGTGTGTCGACAAGGCATAACAAACACAAATGGTGCTGAAATGTGTTTCAGATTTAGGCGTAATGGTATTTTAAACTTTAAAGGCCCACTACCGCCGTAACTGTTCAAAGATACACTTCTGTAACAGATGGTTACGAAACGCTACACACAGGTCTAGTTATGGCTCATTTAGACACAGGACAATCCAGTTCAGCACACGTCGTCTTAATATCAAGTAACCTGACAATGACGCCACTCCGTTCTATAAATACAACGTTATCAGTACGAGAAACAGCTAAAAATAGATTGACACGCTAACGGCAGCGCAGAATAAATAAGTACGATTACGCGTGTGCTTTTGCCGCGTGTCCAAACGGCTGTTAACGTTCATTAGGTGTGTCGACAAAGCATAACAATCACAAATGGTGCTGAAATGTGTCTTCAGATTTATGCGTAATGGTACTTTAACAGATTCTACACAGGCCTCAGGAACTCGTCAGAATCTGTGCCTCACAATACAGAAAAAAAAAACGAGATTTGATGCCGGCACTGAGGACCGTGTACTTCACTCTTTCACAGCCGAGGAAAAAAAACTGAACATTGATCAAGTACAAGAGACATAGATCCTCCTGAGCCCCCGCAGTTGCGGGGGCTCATGAGGATCTATGCCTCTTGCTGACACCCCTTCATTATACTTGGACTTATATTCTTCAGTTTGGCGTTGAACTGACAAAATCTTTCAGGAACACAATCTTGGCTTGGCCATGATCAGGTTAAACGTATTTTCAAGACGACGAGAATGAGGGCTGGTGAAGTGGTCTCAGCAAGAAGCATAGATCTTCATGAGCCCCCAACTGCGGGGGCTCATGAGGATCTATGTCTCTTGAAAGCCGTCAGGTCAAATATCGCACACCCAGCGCACAAGCAACTGTATACAAATACGTATCTATTCAACGCTGAATGCCTTCTTTGTGACGATGTCACCGCGTTTCAGAACAAAAACCGTTACTCAGGATGTAACCTGACGATCATTGCTCATACACTACAATGGTAAAACCCCCGCCTATAAGTACGATGCCGTCTGCGGCGTTCGCGCGCACGCGTGCACATGTATGCACAATTTTATTCACTTCCTTACGAGTGCTTTTTCCTACATACCTCTCGCCCTATTCCGGAATATCAGCGCCAGCACTCACCCCTTTTTAAATTTGTACCAAAAAAAAAAAAAAAGGCAATACGCTATGAACGCTTAGTAAACGTTGTACTACGTATCCAGTGTGATTTTGTACCGTGGTAATACGATAGATTTATTTTGAAATCGTCAATGGGTATAAAAATGTGTAGTACGATGACATTTTCAGATCATACGGCAGTAACAAGGGACTTGTATCTTTCAATCCCAGAGCTAAAAAAAAAAAAAAAAAAAAATTTTAAATAATAAAATAAAATAAAATAAATAAATCACAAGCTATTCTAAGCATATCACGGTACGTGTTAGGCGCAACTGATTAAGACATGTGAAGGGATGGGCTAGGCTACGCTAGCGCCTGTTTTAGATCATTTCCAAAGCCGAAATGTCGTATTGTGTGACAATGACCCCTTTTCACTGGCGAGAAAACTAAAAGTGAACACATTCAATCTGCAAGAGACATGGATCCTCATGAGCCCACGCGACTGCTGAGATCAATTTGTATCCATGTTTCTTGAACTGTCTTTTTTTTTTTTTTTTTTTTTTTGGGGGGGGGGGGGGGGGGGGCAGTTTTCGACCGACTGAACAAAGATGTCAGAAACAAAGTACAGTGAAGGGTATGGATTCTTACACTAAGCACGAGGGGATATGTATAGCTGTCGGTGGCAGACGGAATTGATCATCAGAGCTCTAGGGCAGTGCCTGGAGAGGCGCCACACTAATCCGGCACTACCCTTGATCGAGCTATCTCAAGGCGCGCGGCTATCAAGCGTCATCCATCAACCAAAGTGAGTTTTTGACGGACGCGAAAAGTGATGTGTCCTGATCTGTCATCTTGAACCTTATGACTTGAAGTTGCTAGCACACAAACACGATGGGTGTGTTCACACCGGTTGCCTCGCGGTAGCGAATCAAGAGAGACATCCGGTGTGGGGT
Organism: Semisulcospira habei; assembly: GCA_036245525.1. Lineage (NCBI taxonomy): Eukaryota > Metazoa > Mollusca > Gastropoda > Semisulcospiridae > Semisulcospira > Semisulcospira habei. The sequence goes on along the minus strand of BTPG01000002.1, from coordinate 208,479,627 downwards.
GTGCCATGCCTCAGTGTTACCCACAGCACTAAACCCAAACCACACGTAAACTCTAAATTCTTTTGAATTGACAACTGGTCTGACTCAATAGGTAAGGGAAAGCTTAATAACTTTATCTAACGCAGTAATCCATGCGGAACATTTATGACGTTACGAATCGAGACAGCTTAGAAAGACACATTCCTTCGCTTTCACAAGAAACAATCACAAAAGTAAGCAGTGATACGTGTTTCCGGTCCCAATTCACTCTCTTCAACGCCTTTGTCCCTACATGATTTCGATCGAAATGAGCGCGCCAGAAGCGACCAAAAACTGCTTCAGATCCAAATTTACACTATTCATCTGAGATATATACCGTCTTTGTGGAGCTATCGGTAAAAAAATGTCATCTCATTTAAGCCTGTACATAAATATCCCCCCCCCCCCCCCGTACCCCCTCCCCAAACATATTACTCGACGAATGTGTTTTTTTTTCTCATTTAAAAGTGTGCTAAACCCCTTACTGTCGAAAAACACACACCCAAAAAAACAACAACAAACTTCAAAAGATACTTTGCAAGAGACATAGATCCTCATGAGCCCCCGCAGTCGCGGGGGCCGGCTTATGAGAATCATGCCTCTTGATCGCACCACTTTGTATACGTGACATGTTCTTCGGACGCCTGGAGATCTTTGACGTTGAATTTACAAGGTTTCAGAAACGCAACCTGCTACCACTGGCAGTAAAGGGGTTACAAACTGTTGAACAGTCAGCCAACACGCCTGTTTTTTTTGGGTTTTTTTTTTGATATCTTATTCCTTCTTCTGTTAAAGATGTTTATAATCCCAAATAAATTCTACAACCAGACATGAGAGCACACGCTAATTTTCCGTCGCTAATTGTGTCAGCCTGACAAACCATACACACCAAGTGTCAACATAAAATTATTCATCCTGTTTTGGGAACACTTCTGTAAATAGCTGGTAGGTAAACACCCCAGACCAAACGTGTGCCGGTCTGTGATTTTGGACCTTACGACCGCAGGCCATAAGGTTCAAAATCACAGACCGGCACACACATAATGGTCTGTCACGTAAGAACAGCTAAAAACTTGGAATATTACACAACGCGCCTAGCATTACCTAACAGAAACATGGAGTTACAGCTAGCTATCCGCTGTGCTGTGATTAGTGCTTGTAATTGCTGGGCTGGCATTTGCGAGTAATTCTAGCAGATATTTCCGACAACTAGCCCCCCTCCCCCCCCCCCCCCCCCCCAAACCGCTCACACTGAACAAAAGAAAACCCACACTGCTATGCCTTTAAATAGCTCTTACAAAGCCGGCTATGGATTCCCTACCGTACCAAAATTTGGAATTCGCCAAAATTCTGGCGAGTACTTCAACCAAACGACAAAAACATGCAACTTTTAAACACCAACCTTGTTAACGTATAATAATAATATACGTGTGTATCCACTACATCCTTCTCCTAAACATTACAGGCTTTTCGCTAACCGACGTCGGCGCGAGGAAGTTTTGCTAACCCGGGATTGTCAAACCACACTCCTCTTCCAGTCGTGCCGCATGCGGCGGATACGCGGCGAACAGCCGCGTATCGGTAGGCGGCACGTCTCGAACGTATTCTGGCACCACTAACATCGACCGAAATAGTAACTGCGATTGAGTTCTGATGCTTTCTTTGCTAGTTTATTCTTGTTGTTTTGTTCTGTTGTGTTGTTCGCGTGGAAGAAAAAGAAGAAGCGAGTACCAGTATGCGAGTATATGCCACTCCTTATGCGAGACCGCAATGGAACCTAGTCTTGTACACAGGGAAAAAGAGGGCGTAGGACATTGCTGATCTGCGATTTTGGACTTACGGCCGACAGGCCGTAAGATCCAAAATCACAGACCAGCACAGCGGGCACAATGGCGAGGGGTTGTCAGTCCACACACACACACACACACACACACACACACACACACACACACACACACACACACACACACACACACACACACACACACACACACACACACAAAGCCGTCTGGTTACGAGGGCATTCAGTCTTCCGATCGTATCTAGCGCCAAAGAACGTGCAGGCACCAAAAAGAAATGCAGTAAGTATGGCAGGGGCCATACATCCATACTATAATTTGTTTTGTTTTGCTAATGCACAAATATCTCTTGAATAAGCAAGCACAAAGTACATGAGAAAAAGCGAAAGATGTGTGTGTGTGTGTGTGTGTGTGTGTGTGTGTGTGTGTGTGTGTGCGAGAGAGAGAGAGAGAGAGAGAGAGAGAGAGAGAGAGAGAGAGAGAGAGAGAGAGAGAGAGAGAGAGAGAGAGAGAGAGAGAGAGAGAGAGAGAGAGAGAGAGTGCCAGAAAGCAAAGGGCTCTTGGGCTGATGTCGGCCGCAGTGGGCCCGCGCATGTTCATGCGCGGGCCCACTGTGACCGACGTCAGCCCTCGGATCTTTGCTTACTGGTATTGCACGTGGGGTTTGTCGTAGGCTGGGATATGGGAAGAAAAAAAAACTTTTCCACAAAGCGTATCAATGTACAACATTTAATTCTTCCAGTCACTGTCGACAAGACAAGGTTTTGGGTTTTTCTCCCCGCACAGCCAACAGAAGACAAAATACTGTACATTGACACACAAGGTGAAAATCAAATTCTTTCTACCCCTGCCTGCGGGGATTGCAAACAACTAAAAAAAAGGAACTTGAGTCTCCTGAAAGCGGCAATTGGGGGGGGGGGGGGGGGGGCGGGAGGGGGGGGGAGGGGGTAGGGGGAAGGGGGAGGGCGGAAGGGGGGATGAGGGGGCGGGGAGTCTTCATTCAACAGCACAAGTAGCTATAGGAAAACTCGACAGGCTTGCAAACTGGCAATGCATGACATGAATGAACTAACAAACAAACAAAATAACAACAACAAAGCAACAAACAAACAAAACAAAAACAACAACAAAAAACCCCAAACAACTGTTTATGGCCTGCTGCTTGGAACAATAGCGACTGATGCTTCATGCAGCAACAAAAGATACAGACTGGGGGCATTGCCTAGATGCTGGCAGCCAAACACTGACAACTCAACACAGGGGGAAAAGAAGAACACTTACATATGGTGCCACTGAAGTCTAGAAAATAAGACAGAAAAAAGAGTTGAAACACCAGCAAGCATGAGTCAGGGCAACAAGACATCCAGACCTGCCGCGCAGAGAACGAAGCACAAATGCAGTTAACGTTCGAGACATGCCGCATATGCGGCATGTCTCGAACATTAGCTGCATTTATCTCGTTTCCGTGTGCGGCACGTCTCGAATTAACTTTATGTTCGAGCGTTAACTTTATTTGATGCGTATTCCTATGCGGCATAACCCGAACGTTAAGTTTACTTTACACGTATCTCTATGAGCCATGCCTTGAACTTCAAGTTTACTTGCGCCGTATCCCTAAGTGGCATGACTCGAATGTTAAATTTACACGTATTCTTATGCGACATGGCTCGAACGTTCACTTCATTTAAGACGTATCCCTATGCGGCATAACTCAAACGTTAACTTCACTTGACACGTATCCTTAAGTACGATTCCATAAGCACGAATCTGTTCCATAAGCACGAATCTGATACGAATACGATCCGAACCCGACACGGTGATGCAATTTTTCGTCAAAAATTGCGTCATTTTCGTTCGAAGCCGGATGCGAATTCGTGTCCGCATCGGGCTTATGGATACACACAAACATGAAAAGGACTCGCACGAACCTTCCTGTTTCGGACCCGCTTCGGATTCGGATCGGATTCGTGTTTATGGCGGGTTGGCGCCTTTGACATGACTCGAACGTTAAATTTACTTGATACGTATCCTTATGCGGCATGACTCGAACGTTAATTTCACTTTACACATATCTCTACTCGGCATGACTCGAACGATAACTTCACTTGACGCGTATCACTGTGCGGCATGTCTCAAACTCGTTCAGCCCTCATACACAACAGCAAGAAGGTGATAGAACATGGCAGTACAAGGGTAGTGTCAGACTAGGCTTGGCGCCTGCATGGCACTACCCTTGAACTAGAACGTTCGATCTATCTCCCGCGCCCATAAAGAGTGCGTCCTTCACACTTGTGAGAAACTCGGACTAGAGCTGTTCAAGTTAACCTCTTCGCTGGAGGCTACAAAATATGTCTCAGGAACTGGCATCGCCAATTCACCACCGAATTTCAGCTCAGAGTGTGTCAACTGAGATGCACACGGATATGAAGTAATGCCAGCAAGAGGTATAGATCCTCATGAGCCCCCGCGGTCGCGGGGGCTCATGAGGATCTATACCTCTTGCGGCACGTGGGTGGTGTTCGTTTCGTTCAGCAGTGAAAGGGTTACATCCCTCTCAGACACAAACAGAAGCCTTAGTCAGAGCTGACATTTTCAAGAGATCTGAGCCTTAGGCCTAGAAGTTTCACTTAAAGATAAAACTATAAAACTTGTGTTCTGTTTCAACTGCATTTCCCAAACATTCCATCCCGCTCCCAAAGTAACAGCACCACCCCCCCCCCCCACTCGCCACCCACCCCCATCAAACACACAGTTCCCCAACACACAAAAAGACAAGAAAAACCGTTAAGCAAATTATCTAATCATATTGCAACTGATGTAGTGATACTATAATTTTTATTTATTTTTTAATGGAAGGCGCAGTGACATCGTGTTGCTTGTTCGTAACTTAAAAGTATGCTGCCACAATTGAACAGTTAGGACATAAAAAATATTTCTGCAAGAAACCTTCACACGCGTCTGGGACAGAAACGTACACGCACATGTCTCGTTCCCCCTCAAACAATTGACAACATTGTCCCGTAAAGTCATATCACATTTTCCATACCCGTTTTCATATATCATCACATCACAGATTCATCGACACAATTTAATACATTTAACCCTTTGCGTGTCGGTAGCGATTTTTCTCGCGATGATTCCGACAGGAATCATCGCGACAAAAACCCGAAACCGATACGCAAAGGGTGAAACTAAACCGTTCAGATTTCAAATTGAGGCGTTTGAATTTTAACACTTTTTGACACTTGAGAACAAGAATTAACAGTCAAAACGGTGGCAAATACAGGGTTAACAGTCTGCAGTCACACAGAAATGTATAGAAAAAGGCGATCAAAACCGTGATACTAATAAATAAACGCACCCAAGTATGGCTCAGTTATTACAATACAGTAAGTGTGTCCGTGTCATGTGCCTATGACCGTGGGACCGTATCGACGTCTGCTGAGCTTTCAGCTCTCGGGAGTCTGATAAACTGTTTGCATGGACTGGACTGTGATTTTGGACCTTACGGCGTGAAGCCCGAATGTCCAATACCAGAGAGCAGCACGGAATTAATCTCCTGAGAACACAGTGCTACTTTAACGCATTCAGCCATGGTACTCTGTAACAGCAGGCCAATGAACCACGATAGTTCAAGGGTAGTGCCAGATTAGCTTGGCGCCCTTAAGGCGCCAAGCTAATCTGGCACTGCCCTAGGACTATCATCGCTCACACAGTCATCTCCTGCAACCCGTCCATTTTTCTTCACAGCGCGCATCGCAAATTAATTTTGTGGAAGTCGGTCTGACGCTTGGAAGAGTTAAAGACTCACGAGGACAATGAACAGAACAAATCAATTTGTCCGGTTTTACTGTACCACGGCGGCCGCGCGGGCTGAGTTAAGTGAATGCCAGAGTTCCATAGATTTTCAGGAAATCCCCCCCCCCCCCCCCCCCTGCAGTTTTGGTGAGTCTCGTGAGGATCGACGCTTCTTGCTCACGAGTCTTGTTTACAGCAAAACCATTCTAGCCGTGTTTGTCTCCCTGTCCCGCAAACATTGTCCTATACGTTTCAAATTCAAAGGAAGGGCAAACTTGTTTCAACGTCACAGGAAACGTGGAAGAAACAGGCCGTAAACACAACAAGAAATGAAGGTGCGTGGGAGAAAGCTCATCAGTTGCTGTGCTAACAGCGCTGGATACTCTGACATTTCTCGCAATCATCGCGGCACACAATTAAATGTTCACGTATGTAGTTTACTGCAAGAATGCGAACATTGCTTGACAGCTGCTGGTTTTTTAATTTACTGCCAGTGGACCCCGTCAAAAGGCACAATGGTTGTCTCCCTTGATTCGCTGCCGCCAACCGCCAACCGCAGGATACAACCAGAGTGGTTACAAGACCGATTTGAATGGAGAAATCAATAAACTTATTTTCCAGTCATTGAATAGGAAATTTTAAAACAAAAACTTCAAAACGATTAACATCTAGGGAGTGAGTGAGTGGGAGAGACAGGCGGGAAAAAACAAAAGGAATAACCTAACATAATACAAAATCTTAACCCTTTGCATGTCAGTAGCGGTTTTGTCGCGATGATTCCTGCAGGAATCATCGCGACAAAAGCCGCTACCGACACGCACAGGGTTAATAAATGTGATGAGATTTTGTCTTGGCATAAGGAAAAGGCTGCCTTTTATTTAAGGCTTGTGCGCTTTGGCGCGGTGGTTTTGCGACCTGTACAAAAAGGTTCGGGTATTTCATTAGTTCTTAAGTTTTAACCTCCGTGCTTCGCATCACAGCATTAGACGTGTAGGTTAGACTGCCCTACTGCTTGTTCGGTCACAGTTATGACTTAAACATTTTCCATAATGCAGTGGAACTTCAGATTAGCCTAGAATGTGTCGGAGCACCTTTCACTCAAATGTGTGCTAGTCTGTGATTTTGGACCTTACGTCAGGAGGAAATATTCTGTAAGCTCATAGAAGGTGTGAGAGTTAGCGAGAGAAATCTCTTTACATACACGCATACAGTGTTCCCTTCCCCCTCGGATACATGTTTTCTTCGGCGAGACAGCCCGTAAACACTTTACAACAACGGCACAAGCCAAACACCCACAAAACACTCCCTAATAGCCTCAACACCTTTTGATGGAAGGGACATAAAATTCAATATCGCTTTTGATCACAGTTACTGCCGGTTCTATGATTCGTCTGCACACAAGTCATATACACTCGATCCCGCGGCCAGCACATGTATAAGCCAAGGAATGCCGTCCTTAGAACGCTGGAGAGGGGCTGGGATATCAGAGAATGTGTTTAGACTGGCGGTAAATAATAATAATAATTTCATAGTCATCAGCAGTTTGGGCTTGATCGTATGTATGGAAGAACGGGCATGCCAAAACAGTACTGTTATTCTAAATTTAACCCAGTTACCCCCACTCTCTCTTTCTCTCTCTCTCTTTCCAATTTAGGAACGGTAAAAAAAAGCGGATTTCAGACAGCAAAAGGTGTATCATTATGTCTACGCTTTAAAGGCATAAGACGGGAAGTCTATTTTATTGTGACAAGCGATATTTTTCATTGTGATGCGATGAAATCCTTGCATTTACACAAATGCAGTGAAAATCTTGCATTTCACAGAAAATGGAATGAAAAATCTCGCTTTTCACAGAAAATGCAATTAAAAATCTCGCTTTTCACAGAAAATGCAATAAAAAATCTCGCTTCTCACAAAAATGGACTTTCCTTTCTTTCACCTCACCAGGGTCAATGTGTGAAGGCATGTGATCAGAGGAACAACGCAACACAGACCAGCACACAAACATACACGTATTCCCCTAAGTCCATGAGAGTCCATGCCTTTCCGCAAATGAGAAGGGGAGGATTCCCTGCTGGACCCGTGAGAACCTGCACATGCATGTACATGTCATGTGTCCCTGGCGGATGGGTCAAGCTGCGCCCAATGCGCACAAGGTCATCAGGCCGACTTCAGCCCCATGACCTTGCGCGCATTGGGCACTGATGTTTGATTGAATGAGCCATCGCGGTAGGACGACAAGGACACCAAGGCGAGCGTACAGCATCCACATACATTTTTGTAGACTGGGATCGGAAAAACTGAAAAAAATGTAGTAAGAAAAAGCCCACGGGCCGACATCGGCCGCTGTTGGCCCGCGCACAGCAGTGCGCGGGCCAACAACGGCCGACAAGGTCCTAGGATCTGTTTATCTTGTTGGAAATACACTGGGTAGACAGACGATTATTTAAAGAAGATGTGTGGAGGGGGAGGAAAGGGAATGACGGAGGGGTCTGGGAGAGTAGGGTGTGTATGCGGGGGTGGGGAGTCGGGGTAAGGGGGTGGGTGGGGGTGGAGGTAGGAGGGGGGTCGGGGAGTTGGGGAGTTGGGGTGGGTGGGTGGAAGCGCATTGAAAATGATGACTGGAGTGCAAAGACAACTGAGATAACGATGGGGAAAGTCGATCAAATCACGTCTACAGGTCATTCACACATCCAGTTTTACCGTACCGACAGTTGTATTAAAATGTCACAGACTGCAGGGCTACGTTTTGCAAATCTTTTGGTTTAAAAAATCCTACCTTTATTTAATTTCAGACTATACAAAACAGAACGTTAAAATCGAGCTAGAAATATAATTCAGTTCGTTAACCCCTCTAATGTATGCGGCTAGACCATTCTGAGAACATCGTGAAATAGACTTCCGACTATCAGGGGTAAAATGATTTCATTGACATCAGCAACAAGCAGAGATCCTCATGACCCGACGAGTCTGCTCAGACTCATGGCGATGCTTGCCTCTAGCATTTGGTTGTTCTTGGATGAGCCTCGAAAGAGGTTAAAAATGTGCTTTTGTATACAAAAGGGGATCTAACTGTTGTCTGTCCAGCGCTGTGATTCCCCTTGGTTTGCATACTTTTGTATACACCTACAATGGCCAGTTCACCACGCATTCACGACAGCAATCAGTACAAAATGTCAGTTGTGTCTTGTTTCCGAAGTTCAGAGTTGCCGTGAAGAACGCCTATTTTTGCACTGACCTGTACTATTGACAGGTCAGTGTACTGACCTGTGTCTATTTCTGACATGACTTTAACCCATCAAGCCTGGAAACGCTGCGACAGGATGTGGATCGACCATGATAATTCAAGGGTGGTTTCAGAATAGCTTGGCGCCTGTAGGCTGTTATGGAGACAGGTAGACCATGATAATTCAAGGGTGGTGTCAGAATAGCTTGGCGCCTGTAGGCGCCAAGCTATTCTGACACCACCTTTGAATTATCATGGTCTACCTGTCTCCAGAACAGCGACGTGGAAATCCGAGGATTTCGCAAACATTTGATACCTTTGTCCCCAGGGCTCAATGGGGTTAACCCCTTGACTGCGACCGACGGTACTGCTTGGCAGTATCGTAAATCGCTATCAATGGGTTAATCATGTACCCATGCCTATTTTGCCATGACTTTACACCTGAACCGATTTCTACTGGATAGCTTTCATGGACTGAACAGTGCTACAGTAGAAACGTGTTTTGAGCAGCCGCTTTTTTACGGAAGAAAAAAATGGTCTTGAAAGAAGTATACTCTCAAGAGAAATCTTGAGAAGTCTTGAAGGGCAAAACTGTCACCTGTCCTTAAGTACCATCATTTAGGTGGATACAGCCACCTAAATGATGGCATTTAATGACAGGTGATCTGTCATGAGGGTGGTCGCACACGACAGGTTCTGCTGGAACACGTTGCAAGGTAGGTATACATGTATGAAGAAGCTCCCTGTTGAGGCAATATGGCATGACACGCTGTTACGTGTCCTTGGAGTCTCTCACTGATGTTTGTTATTAAGTACAAGGCTGCGGTGATCTGCATCTGGCATTTCACGATGCACCGTGATAAAACAAACTGTTGTCCTTTGGTAAATTTTGTGCGAATACAATGTACCCCGCAATAATAGATATTTGTGATAACATTAATACATATGACCTTTAGTTTCCCTATAACACGTGACCGTGTGGCATCATCAACTGTAATATCTTTGTAACAAATGTCTCGGGCTGAATGGCGTAGCTGTTAACGTCAATAATAATTAACCGTCAATATTAATTATGAGCAATACTGTTATCAAGTTAATACACATTATCTTAGGGGAGGAACAGATGGGTCGGGCAACCATTTTCAAAACCAACACAGGAATAAAGTAGCACAATCCGCTGACGACTTATAAATACTATACCACGTGATATGCACTATATACAGGTAATCTCCTTGGTTGGCAGACTGCGAGCACCAATCAGACCCTTTAAAAACTCGTATACCACGCTAGTATATCACTACCACTCCTTGATTTAACCCCTTCGCTGTCAGCGGCCAGACATCCACTCAAACCACCATAGAGAATTTCGTCAGCCTGATGCATATTGCTATGCATGAGGCCAGCAAGAGGCATAGATCTTCATGTGGCCCCCGCATTTGCGGGGGCTCATGAAGATCTATGTCTCTTGCATGTGGTTGTTGTTATCTGTGTCCCGGCATAGAAGGGGTTACTAACTACCTGGCAAGATGTCACAATACTGGCATAATAGTAACAAGCAACAACACACAAACATAAAGACGATACACACAGAAAATAATTTCTAAAAAATCCAAGGTGATTAAAAAAAAATCCCAATAATTTTAAATTGTCAGTGCAAGTGGCATGGTAGACGTCAACAAGGTATTCATCATTGGATCACAAGTCATAGCTTTTCAAAAAGGAAAAACAAAATATAAATTAATTCACTACGACTTAAATATCTCTGGATTTCACTTTGAACTGAAAAATATGACGATCATAATCATATGGACAGAAATGAACTCAAATCATTTCTGCCAAAACGGAATCAAATGTGAGAGAGTTCCAACAACAAACTCATAAAAATGTTTTTACAAAAATTCAAACGCCCAAAACAACGCGCGCATTAAATGAATTATTATGTCTCGTACCCGGACTGAGATTTGGCTGGGCCGCTCCGCCGAAACAAAGGGAGCATTATTGTCATCTGGTACTCGTAAAAGAGTATCTGTTTTATCCCATACTCGGAAGAGTATCTTTTATTTGTCTCGTAAGAGTTCAGTTTCAGAACTCAAGTTAGACCGAGAGTCCAAGTCAGCGAAAAGGTTTCGGGCCGACGCAGGCCGCAATCGGCCCGCGCACGTCGTGAGCGGGCCGATTGCGGCCCACGGTCTGCGTCGGCCCGTTGACCTCTTATTTTGCCGATTGCGGCCGACGTCTTTGCTTACTGGAAGCAGACCTGGCTGAGGCGCCCATGAGACCATTTGAATCGATACCAGCTTTGATTCGGAGGCTTTTGTCTTGGGCTCGATTTCGACTGGCCAAGCAAGCTGTATCGCAAGCCGCACGCTCGTACAAAAAGCGTATCTCGGGCCGCGTCATTTTGGACTAAATATCGCGACATCATAGGACGTACGCACTGTCTGGAAAGCCCAAATGACCCGATTGCTATGTACCTAGCATCAGTATGTTTGGCCTAAAGCTTCTCAAAGGTAAAAAGTACCCAACTGAAAACCTGATCATATCTTGGACTCGGATTGAGAATTGGCTGAGCCGTTTCCAATCTGAACGACAGTCTGTCCTTGACTATTGTACCTGACCACCGTCTCCGTCGGGGGCCGTAAGCTGTCACGATGCGAGGGACCCTGGCCCAGACCGCCGCCGTACTGTTCCACGTAGCTCTCCGAGCGCATGCGCACATTGATGCCCCTGCAGCGGAAACAGAGGATCTCTTTAAATGGAGTCCTGAACTCTCTGTTGAAGCGCGCGTAAATGACGGGGTTGAGGAAGCTGTTGGCGTATCCCAGCCACCACATGATGCTGTCCAGCGTGGGCGGCACGTGACAGTGGGGACAGAATGTCTTTAACAACGCCAGGATGAAGAAGGGCAGCCAGCACAGCGTGAAGCAGCCCATGATGATTCCCAGCGTCTTTGTAGCCTTCCGTTCGCGCGAGTTAGACAGCGGGTTGTTCTTTTGCTTGCCGGGAATCAGCGAGCGGATAGTGAAGCGACGCCGCTTTAGTCTGTCATTGTCACCACCTTTAGGAAGGATTTCCAGCGAAGCATCGTCCACGTCGTGCACACTGAGGTGATTGTTCTTGCCAAGTGAGCCGTTGGGCAAAAACTGGCTCTCGTTGGAGTCTCTGGAGGCGCGGCCCACCTGGAACTCCACACCCTTGTCGAAACTACCCACTTTTGAGCGCGCCTCCGCTTTGGCGATCTTGGACGACACCAGCCAGATCTTAAAGTAGACAAAGATCATGACCAGCAGTGGCAGGTAGAAAGAAAAGAGAGTTGCATATATTTGGTAGCCGATCTCCAGACTGATGTAACAGTTGAAGGGCATGTGCGGACTCTTCCAGCCGAAGACGGGCGGAATGGAGACGACGGCTGACGTGCCCCACACTATAGCGATCATGATGCCCATGCGGCGAGGCGTGCGCTTCATGGCGTACTGAAAGGGCCGCGTGATGACGAAGTAGCGGTCCACGCTGATCATGCACAGATTGAGGATGGAGGCGGTGCACAGGAGAACGTCTGTGGTGGTCCACATGTCGCACACAGTCTCACCCATCACCCACGACCCGTAGATCTGCAGCGTGCCGCCCAGGGGCATAACTAGGATGGCCACCAGTAGGTCGGCCACAGCCAGCGACACGATCAACAGGTTGGACGGCGTCTGCAGCCGCTTGACGATGGCCACGGAGATGCACACCAGGCAGTTGCCGATAATGGTGCACAGGATGAGGAGGCCCAGGATGACGGCGATGATCACCTGACACACACAAACACAACGCCGTTAGATAGATAAATTATACAAACGAACCCTGCGGCCGTCCTTAGTGCTTTTTATCGAGGCGATTCCAGCAGGAATCGACAAGATAAATCCGCTACGGACAGCCAAATGGTTAAAGCTATTTTAGCCTCTTCACATTGAAACGATAAGTAGCGAATTATATACTTGATTGTCTATTTTGAAATATTAATAAATTGTGTTGTAACTGCCTTTTCTAAGAGGGTTCCTCGTTTATTCATTGTATTACCGATATTCACTCCTGGGACTGATTTAGCAGTACGAATTACATCACCATCACCCCCACCACAATGATGATGATGATGATGATGATGACGACGACGACTAAACTGGTGATGACAATCGCCATTATGATCACATGACCAAAAGCATTACATTTTTAAAATAGCGATTCTGATCACATGACAACGATGAACGCAATGCTAATGACCACTATGCCATATTTATCTTGATCCCTTCCATGCCCCTGGGCGCATATCTTATTTCTGAACTCTCGGGTTTTTTTTTTTAAGACAAAAAGCTACAACCGCCTAAGGAACATGGACACAAAGTGTTCTCAGTAAGAGGCGTAGATCGTCGTGAGCCCCCGCATCTGCGGAGGTTCACGACGATCTATGCCTCTTGCAGTAAGACTGCGTTCATTTTTTCCCGCGGCAGTGAAGGGGGTTAATTGACCTTTATATCGTTATTGTTTTCTTTGAATGGTTTGTAAATCATCACAGTGTGCAGCTGGCTCTGGGAATGTCAAGCGATTCAGCGAAAGAAAAACGTAAGGTCAAACCACTGGTGCACAGATTAAGTGAATTTCCCGAAGGAAGAGCAAAGTGATAAAATTCTTGACATCCACAAAAAAGAAAAAGAAAAAAAAGTGGTATTTGCACAACACATAATGTCGCCAATGCTTGTAATCCCTTGACTGCTACTGACGATATTTTCGGCGGAGGAGACGCGTGTAACCAATTACCTGTCTTTTCCGCCAAACGGGATCGTCAGTATAGCAGTCAAAGGGTTACCACACTGAATCCTGCTGTACCATATGCTGGAGGCACTAAGCTAATAAACTGTCATGGTCGATCCATCTCCCGCCGTAGTGTGTTTGATAAAGACAAACTAAAGCTTGAAGATTAAACTTTACACTGCCGGGGAGAAGGGGGGGGGGGGGGGGGCGGCATACTATCGCAGACCTTCTGCAAGAGGCACAGATCCTTATGAGCACCCCGCTGAAGCGGGGTCTCATGAGGATGTTTGCCTCTTACTAGCGTTATATATATATATATATATATATATATATATATATATATATATATATATATATATATATATATATATATATATATATATATATATATATATATATATATATATATATATATATATATATATATGCAAGTGCCTCAGGTAGACTGGTGATCCGGCAATGAATTAATTTGAGATGGCTTTTGAACCGCGTTAATCGTGGCAACTAGCACTGAAAGGGTCAAGACGACCTGGGTCCTAATGTGAATGCCACACTGGTTGTGTCCCTCAATTCGCTACACGAGAGAACCAGTGTGAAGTGCATGACGCGAAGTGTGTACACAAACTCCCCAAAATGACTGTGTTCCCATTTACACGCTCAACCCCAAAAATCAAAATTCCCCCCAAATTGCATCGATCTGCTGCTCCATGGCAGGCTTGAGTTGTTCAGATACAATACCGATACAACGAGTTGCCCATGTTGTCTGGCCTAAACTCAGACTTTTCTAGCCTTTATTTCATATCCGTGTAAGCAGGTTTACTATTACCCCCCCCCCTCCCCCACGCCACCTCCCCCCCCCCCCTCCTCTATGCGTATAAAGGAGAAAAAGAGCTGAAATGTCTTTCATTTTACGACATTTAGAATTTAAAAGGTAAGTTAGCTATTTCGTCCAGCATTATCTCATTCTGCCCGCGAGTCACACCACAGCAAGATATGGCTCGACCATGATAGTTCAAGGGTGGTGGCAGAATAGCTTGGCGCCTATTGGCGCCAAGCTATTCTGCCACCACCCTTGAACTATCATGGTCGATCTGAATCCTGAATTGCAATGCAGTCCTCAGAGGATAACTCCAAAATGTGGGTATTTGGTACCTCGGGCACAATGAGTTATTGTAAGACACACTAAGGTCATTTATAAAGAAGATATTGCGCATTCTTGACCCTTTATGGTCTGGTGCAAGGCCCTTCTATGTGAGTTGTCCTCGGAAAACTACATGCCAGTATAGGAGACATACGGACAACGATAGTTGTCGGGTGGTGCCAGAATAGCTTGGCGCCTATTGGCGCCGAGCTATTCTGGCACCACCCGTCAACTATCATGGTCGATCCGCCGCACCCTGTTATAGTATGCCAGAGCTCAGCTGGTAAAAATTGATGGTCTTTCGCTGGCACCAAAGCGCTAAAAATATAATGGCAGTATTTATTGTATTATCGCCTGTGTAACTGCCTGCAAATTTGATCGAGAACTGCTTGAAGGCCCGCCGTCACTGTTCATAGATACACTTCTGTAACAGATGGTTACTTAACGCTACACGCAGGTCTAGTCTTGCTTCATTTAGACACAGGACAATCCATTTCAGCACACGTCATCGTTATTTGAAGTAGCGTGACAATGACTCCACTCCGTTCTAGAAATACAAAGCTTTCATTACGCGAAACAGCTAAAATAGATTGACTCGCTAACGGCAGAATAAATAAGTGCGATTACGTGTGTGCTTTCTTTTCTGCGTGTCCAAACGGTTGTTAAAGTTCATTAAGTGTGTCGACAAGGCATAACAAACACAAATGGTGCTGAAAAGTGTCTTCAGATTTATGCGTAATGGTACTTTAAGAAAAAGAAAAAAAAAAATCGAGCTCATTACTCGAGGAACAAACTATCATCGGATAAATTGTGTTTTTACTTTAGCAGTTCTAAAGACATTTATTTTTGTAACTCTAAAACTGTACATGCAGCCTCCTGTTCAGTAAACAGTAGCTGTGGCTGCAGCCACAGAAGGGTTAAACCGGTGTCACTAGTTCTCACAGGTGTTCAGCTGACTCTAATGTTTCTGACTCCTTCGCGTCCGAGAAAAAAACTGAACATCATCCAACTGCAAGGGGTATAGATCCTCATGAGTCCCTGCAGTTTGCGGTGGCTCATGAGGATCTACACCTCGTGCTCAGACGGCCGCTGTGACTACATCTTCCCTGAACGGCTAAGGCTTTTGGTCTTTGGATGAATAAAGATTTGAGAAGCAACATATACGTCCAGTGGCAGGAAAGGGGTTAACCATATCATACTGAGGCTAAAAGCTTCAAATTTGTACACTGCCATATGCAAGGTACATTATAGTACTTACAGGTAAGAATATAGACATATGGCGTAGTTTAAGGGTGGTGCCAGAATAGCTTGGCGCCTAGAGGCGCCAAGCTATTCTGGCACCACCCTTGAACTATTTTAGTCAAACTTATTTTACACAGTGGTGTATTCCGAATGATAAGGGTTAAGTGGTGTTTGAGCGTTGTGACACACACACACAACCCTTAACCCCATCCCTGCCACTGTACATCATGTTCGTTTCTGAAATGTGTGTACATCCAGAGACCAAAAGCCACAATTAATTAAGCGTCCAAGAAACACGGACACAAATTGGTCTCAGCAAGAGGCATAGATTCTCATGAGCCCCCGCAGTCGCGGGGGCTCATGAGAATCTATGTTTCTTGCAGCTGGCTCGTGTTTACTTTCTCTTGGCGGTGATGGATTAACAAGATACTGATTATCAGTATGAATCTGATAACCAGCGAGAAACTGGAATATCTGCAATTAAATTCCTTCAAGGTCAGAGGTTAATTATGGTCTGCCTCACTGAACCTCAGACAAACGGCCTCATCAGCGTTGCGTGTAAGGAACGTAGAATACGAATGAAGCCAGTCAAGAGGCATATATCCTCACGAGGCGCCGCGAACGCGGGGGCTCGTGACGATCTATACCGCTTGCAGGACTTGATTGCATTGCCTTTTGTGTGTGCCTTGCAGCTAGGGGCTGAAATAACACCAGCAGTTACTCAGCACCTTTTCTGCACAAAAAAATTGACACCACCATACTAAGTCAGATTTCGTAGCCCCACCATTGTGTCATGAGGATCTATGCCTCTTTGTATCCATGTTCTTTGACGACTAAAATTTACAATGATTTAAAAACAACAATGTCTGCGCCCACCGCCAGCGAAGGGGTTACATTTTTTTTTTAAATGCAGAAAATGCACAATTTAACAAAAAATGAGCACATCTGGTTTTGGTTTGAAAGAGCTGTAATCCTAGACCTTTTTTAAATTTTATTTCTAGTGACCACTTTTGTCACTGTTCTTTGTTTTATTGAGCTTTGGGACAGGGAGGAACCTTTGCTATTTACTCACAATCACTTTGGGACATGAGGACACCTTTGCTAAATACTTACAATCAAATTCCCAAAACATGTGTAAAACCCGAAAGAAAACAAATTAGGCTTCAAAAAACCTCACCAAGGCTGATCTATTTTAAGACGTCAACAGTTAAGCCCCTCCTAAGGTTGAAATTCCTGAGAAGACTACATAACAGTTTGTGACAATTCAAGGTTGGTGCCAGAATAGCTTGGCGCCTCTAGGCGCCAAACTATTCTGGCACCACCCTTAAACTATCATAGTCTCCTGTTGGTACCAGTGTGTCAGTGTCAAATTCAGTAAAATATGAAATTTCAGTATCAGAACGACAGAGCTTGAAATTCCTGTGAAGACCACATAAGACCTCCTAAGTCATACCAGCTCGGAGGACCAACCACACCAGTTCAAGGTTGGTGCCAGAATAGCTTGGCGCCTACAGTTGCCAAGCTATTCCTGGCACCGACCTTGAGCTGTCAGGGTCTTCTGTTGATGTCTATCTGTGCAGAATGTGGTAAGTTGTGGAATTTCAGTCAGGTCCGGAAAATGCACCTAAACTTCATATGCAAGAATAAAGGAAGCGTAACCGAGTTTGTCTCAGTCTCAGGTTGACAGTTTTTTTCTCTTTTTATGTGGGACGATAACATCGGATGTGTGTGCATGTCAGTTAGAAGGAACGTCGTCTTTATCTTAGTAGGTATAAGGGCCCTCTATACATATGTCACATTGTAAATCGGTGGATGAATATATATTTTGTTCAATACGTGTACTGGTCTGTAACTTTGACCCTTACAGCTTGCAGTCGTAAGGTTCAAAGTCACAGGCCAGCATACCAGCACCGCCCCTGAACTATCATAGTTGACTACTGTCTGCACGACAGGATTTTTTTTTTTAAAGTTGAGAATTTTGATCTAATGTGTTTGAAAAAGTGGAAAACTGCCGACCTGTCCCCACACGGGGTATGGTGACTCTGGCTGTTGCGGCACTTCTGCTGTTGTAGTGTTGTTGTAGTCGGCACTACCGTTGCCGGGCAGCAGGGTGGTAGTGGCTAGCAGGGTGGCGAGGTGGGTAGCCAAGGTGGTGCTGGCGTTACCCTGACGGATGGCGGCCGGCGTCATGCTAGATGTGGCCTCTGTCACCACATCCACCAACACGTCCGTCACGCTATTGTTGACCCCCTCCCAGCCGTACCCGCTCCCCCCTCCCCCTCCTCCCACGCCCCCTCCCCCTCCATCACCATCGGCATCAGCACCATTCACGGCCACGACAGCAGCGGCGATGGCGGCGGCGGCGACAGCAGACATGAGCAGAAGGATCACAAGCGCGGAGAGGAGGAGGACGCGGGTCGGGAGGCGGCGGGGGTCGGCGGGAGGGCAGGAGGGGCGGGGTGAGGCTGGAGACACGGTGCCGGTACTGGGGGGAGCCTGATTGGCCCCCGTGCTCTTCCCCACACACACGGACAGCGTCAGCCTGGGGCTGTGTCAGGGTTCCCACACGGGACTGCAGCAGGACGCTGGTCTTGAGCTTGTCTTCCTCGTGAAGGGCTACTGTGAACTCAAGTCACGGCAGCCTGCAGTAGGACTTCGAAGTAGCTTCACTTTTGGGTTAGCGCCTAGAAGAAGGCAGACTTCAACCATGTAGTACTGGTACCGGCAGACTCACACTTTCTACACAATACTAGGTAGACAATCAGTCGATATTAGAAACACGTGCTACTGCAAACAGGCCTTCTCTGTGCGTCTAAAGTCAGGCTGTAGACAATGGTATCATAAAGCAGGAATAATATCCTCAACAAGATGACCACCGGTGTACTTGTGCTTGTTTCAGAAGCTGTCCCGCAGCTTCAAACTAATGTTGGAAGATTCTCTTTGTATATATTCCACAGTTCTGTAGACAATACTGCTGATAAAGATGGCACAGATCTCAGCGACTGCTAACACACACAGCAGCCTAGTTGCACTGGAATCACAGACACCAACACACCAGCAGGACAAATTTCCTGGATAGAACACTACTCACGACCGTCTGGAGGCAGTGCCCGGATTGAGCTGATACTGTCAGTCAGTGGCCGGCTAATGCCACTCCTGCTGCTAAGAATATTTGACAGAGAAGCGTACACAAGTCCCGGGAGACGAGGTCGTGCGAATAGGATTCCGGGATAAGTGTCACCTTGAGGGGGACAGTGGAGATTAGTGGATGTTGGCGGCAACGTGATGGGGGCGTGATACAGTACACAGTACCAAGCCGTTATTGACGTTCCACTGATGATTTACGCACGGTATTCCTCCACAACACTTGCACGATATTCCTTCTTCAGACACGTACTACGTTCCCAGAAGTAATAAACAGGTTATTCCTTTGAAAAGCAGGTGTATTATTGATGAAGTAAATTTAGGATAACTTGTAAGCACGTGTGATATTCCTTACTAAGCAAGGTGGTGTTTTTAGTACACTTATTACATTCCTTGGAGAACATTACATTGCTTCATAATAGTTTGGTACTCCTGTGTTGTATGTGGTTTGTGATCGACAATATTCCTGTATGAATACGTTCACTTGTTATGTCCGGTTTTTTTCTTCTCCAGGATCCGTAGAGTCTACAAGACTGTGTTTCTCATTTTGATGTTGTAGTGTTTCCACACCAAACAATTCACAAATAGTCCATGGAACTCCAAAATAATGTTGCGTTTGGCGGAATTACATAGATAAGCATCTGCACTCGCAGGTTTGGGAGAGAAAATAATAATTTTCACAGAGACTCAGGATCAGATAATGTTGCAGCATTCCAGCACACAGTTAGTGCAAAGAATTCTCATGAGGCGGTGGGAAAAAGCAATCATCCGCTTATGCCAGTCAGACCGAGTTTCCACACTCGGAACAGTCCAAATCCTCACTTTCACACTTTTACTCTGTATCGGATTCATGTTTTTTCTTCCTCCCTGGAAGACTCACTCACGCAATCTGTTTGGCAGCTCGACGGCAGGCGGGCGGCGGTGCCAGCACTCCCAGGAGGTGTGCGTCTACTGGGCCAGCCAGCCAGTCAAGAGCCCACCGAGCAGGGCCGACCTCTCTTCTAGCGGTTTTGTCCCTTGGCCCGTCAGCCACGGGCTCGACTGAATCGCTCTCGCTTTCTCTCTCTTGCCTTCACCCGCACAAGTCTTTCACTCCTCCACTGGCATTCACTCTTAGTCCTGGCGGCCGCAGTGTCGCCGTTTCATCGATGAGTGCCGCCAATAGGCTTGAGTCCTAAAAAGAAAGAGAAAGAAAAAAAAAGAGATCTAAGGATCGAGTTGACTCTGACTCCACAGTTTCCACTGACGGCTTCGCTCCCACCCAGTGAGCAAACGATCCTCGGGAGGGCCGACATTGGCCGTGGATGACCCGCGCACTGACGCGGTGGGCCAGCCACGGCCATCGTAGGCCCGAGGACAGTTTGCTTACTCGGCAGTTTTCCCTTCTTTAGTGTGCGCGTGCCAGTGTGTTTTATACTGATACAAAACTGACGTACACCCCCGCTTCTCAACCTTCGCACGCAGACTCAACGTAAAAGAGGCAGCTCGGAACGGTGGACCGAGGATCATTTGCTCTCTCTCTCTCTCGCTCGCCGGCGTACCTCCTGTGCTCAGTCTCGTCACACGAAGACACAGCGGCGCGCGCAAGGCTCGTCACAAAGTGAGACCCCGCGAAGGCGGAACGCGGCCCGGAGGACTGAAAAGATCGATTGGGACCGGCGTTCGATCACTGAGCATATATCGGCCGTACCGAGACCTCGATCCCTCCCCCGATCAACTAGCAGCACGAGGCCTTCAGAAGGTCGGGAGAGGGGGAGGAGACCGGCACACGCTGGGCAGGGTCTGAGAGTTTAGACTGCACCGCTGGTTGTCTCCCTCAGTTCGCTACCGCTGATATCAGCGGTAGCGAATCGAGGGAGACAACCAGTGTGAACGATACAGATCGGTCACAGTGACATAGATCATGTTCTCACGAGCCCAGTCTAGCCCTGCCATCAGCGCACACTGTAACAAAGCGATGACGGTCCGGCAGGGCGCTGGTCAGACAATCGGCTGAACAGATATCGGAGAGTAGAGAGATCCATAGTGCCGACGCTGATGAGCCTTTTACACGTCATCCCGCCGTGAGATGGCCTTAGTCGCCTGCTCAGCGTTAAACCCCAAGTTAATTTTACACGTCACGATACGCCAAAGCAAGAGAAGTACTAATAACATTGCATTTTTGTCTCTATGTCCATATTGAACATTTAATAAACTGTGTTGTGGTTGTCCATTCTAAGCGTTTTCCTTTCTTTATTGGGATTGTTTTCTGGCCAACGCTGGTATCATATCCAAACAAAGCTCCAAGAAGACTGACATGTATACATTATGAGGAGTAGGGTGGAGCGCGTACATGATTTCAACTTCCAAGCGAAGCGCAGAGATCTCATTTCAAACTGACCTCAGTGAACTGAACTCGGTAAATAAGAGGCACAGATTTACATAATCGACTGCATTGGTTTATGTAAATCATTGCCTCTTGCATCAACTACAGGATAATATTTAACTCTTGCGTCTTGCTGTGACGGAGATTGAACCTCACTCAGGTCGCACGCAAGGATGAGCACCGTTTTGATTTTCTCCGGCTCCTATCGGCTCGCAGCAACCCGGAGCCCGAGACGCAACCGAGCGGGGAGGATGGGGATTGAAGCCGTGGAGCACAGTGGAGAGGGACGGAGTGAGGGAGAGAAGACAACGATCTGGCTCACAAGCCTGCGCCAGATACTGGCAAAGTTTTCTCAGTAATAATAGCCCCGCTTTGAATTCCACACGGATCGCTGCGTGGTGAAGCGTATCTTCCGCGTGCACTTGGACTCGGCTGCACGAACGCGTTTAAATTCTGCGCAAGATGAGCGTGAATCCTCAGCAGGCGACACTGAATACGCAAGGTGAGTTTAATTTAACCCGGTCAGTACCGGCTGATGCAGACTGTGTTTCCGCAATTGTCGTTTGATTCAACTCCAAAAAAAGCCCTAGCTGTCCCAGGAACATGGACTCGAAGTGGTGTCAGCAAGAGGTATAGATCCTCGTAAGCCCCCGCAAATGCAGGGCTCATGAGGATCTATACCTCTTGCAGTTGGGTGGTGTTCGCATTTCCTCGGTGCTGAATGAGTTTAACCCTTTGTCTGTCGGTAGCACTTTTAGTCGAGGTGATTCCTGCAGGAATCACGAGCTGCCGACGCTCTATCGACAGCCAAAGCTGAAAGGGTTAGTCCTGCGTAAACGACAACACATTGCTTTCCCTGTGAACTGCACGATGAGGTCGATTCACTCCGCAACAGCACAACGCCTTGTACAGCGGTTTGCGTAGGAATTAAGCACACTCGTGCAGCCGGTCGGGAAGCAAGAGGACTTTGCGAAATGGCTTGCGCATGATTTAAGCTCAGGAAGCACCGTGCGTATTAATCTACTAAATCATGAGGCTGATTAAAAAGTTGCTTATTGTCCTATGAAAGCTACATCACTGATTAGTAGACTAGAGATCAAGCATTTTAGTTCAAGGGTGGTGCCAGAATAGCTTGGCGCCTTAGGCGCCAAGCTGTTCTGGCACCGCCCTTGAACCATCAGTCTAATTTATTTCAAGCAATTGGTGTTTCAGAATGAAAAGGATTAAGTAGCTTGCGCAGAATTTACGCACACGCATGAAATTGGCACCCAAAATCCTGCCGTGCTACTGGTTGTGTGTTACGTGAGCGTTACCGCGCACGTGAACGTGACAGTAGATGTTGTATCACAGACCGCCGAGCGGGTTTACCTGGTCCGCGCAAAGTTTACCTACATGCGTGTTGCCGCGTTTAGGGCCAGGGCCAGATGGGGGATCAGGGCGTCCCTGTGATCTCCCTCCCAACATAAACACCAGCAAGCAGCTGCAGCAGCCGGAGATGAGGCCGTGTTATGACACTGCACGCCAACGTACGTCTGTTTCAAGACAGTCTTCTAGTCTTCCTAATAGTTTATTACAGTATAGGTCTTCCCAGTTCTTCGCCCCCCCCCCCCTCCCCCTCGCGCCCCCCCCCCCCCCTGTGAAAACCAGCAAGTCCATTTTTTGGCGAAAAGCGAAATGTTCATTGTATTGCAGTGATAATGTCGCTTTTCACAAAAACGGACTTTCTGCCTTTTGCCTTCACAGGGCGGTTGCAGCTAAAGTCTTCCTACCAGCAGGCAAAAAGACGTTCAAACAACAAAAGGTCATCAGGCCGACGTATTCCGCGAGCTGTTGGCCCGCGCACATGCGCGCGGGCCAACAGCGCGCGGCTGACGTGGGTACGATGGAGGTTTGCTGACTGTCTGAGCCGAGGCTGGGTTGACTGACTATCTCGTTAGGCTCATAAGCCTTCCAATTTCTATCCTGGGTTCACCTTCAGAAAAGTCAGGGCCTAGCAGCGGGTGTCAGTTACACGAGCTACTTTTAGATGTGAGCTCGCAATGCACCGCCTCTTCACCCCCCTCCCCTCCCCCCTCCCCACTTTCAGACTCATTGCCAGGAAAATGCGAACACCAACCAAGTGCAAAAGCCATGTAGACTCTGGCCCTCTTGTGCCCCATGAGAAATCTTTGCCTTTTGTTTGCTGTACATGACTGATTTAACTGATTAGTTTGGGGTTGAACGTCCACGGCATAGGAGTGATAATGGCCGGCCCTGAGGAGCGGGTTAAGGGGGTGGGGGGTGGGGGGTATTGACCGCTACTGCCTGTGGAGGAGTACGACCTGAACACTGATCAATTTATGCGCACTGCAAATGTCCCATTTCAAAGGCCACGATGTTGAACAAGCCCGTCTTTTTTTCCCCCTGGATGGCCGAGCGGTACATATACAGTCGACTTTGCTCATGGATATCAAGGTCGGATATAAGAAACGTCGGGTATATCAGCACTTTATGCCGTCAGTACTTTTCTATACATATGACTTTCAAGGTCGGGTATAAGAAACGTCGGGTATATCAGCACTTTATGCCGTCAGTACTTTTCTATACATATGACTTTGCTTATAACAAACGTCGGATATAACAAGGAAAAGAGTTGGGGTCCCCCGGTTAGTTGCTATAATTATTATCCGAAGTTCACTGTATTTATGTACCCGTGTCTCTCAGACTGATGTTGTTATCTGGCGTTAAATTTGTCGTGAATTCAAAAAGACAATTCGTGTCCGCAATAATGACGGGGTTGAACCCAGGCCATTAGAGGAACTTGAAGAAACTAGCACGACACTCAGTGATATAAGCTTGATTGTTTGCTGCTTGACGTTTCCCAGTCTAACTCTTTAAGTCGACCAAGGAACCGTCATGACAACATAAAGTAGTGTCAGCAAGAGGCATAGATCCTCATGAGCCCCCGCGACTGCGGGGGCTCATGAGGATCTATGCCTCTTGCAACTGGATCGTGTTCGGCACTTCTCCGCAGTGAAGAGGTCAAAAAAGGACCTGTTCGTCTGAACTGACGTACTCGCCAAATGAGTCTTAGTTTCGGCCCAGCAGCCCGGTGGGCGAGAAGGCAACCTTATCTTTCCAGCGCGAGGAAGAGGCGAAAATTGCCTATCGCAGACGAGATCTGCATCGCGCCCGTCATAATTGCAGTGTTTATCTGTGTGTGCACTGGAGATTTTTTTCCCCCTTCCACTCTTCTCGCTAAAGACAGACGACAGAGAAACTTGAAAACACACACACACACACACACACACACACACACACACACACACACACACACACACACACACGCACGCACGCACGCACGCACGCACGCACGCACGCACGCACGCACGCACGCACGCACGCACGCACACACACACACACACACACACACACACACACACACACACACACACACACACACTGCGCGCTAAATGGGTAGGATGTTAGAAGAAGATTGCAGCAGGCAAGCCTCCCAGCAGGCGAAGGCACCGATTGTTTACGGTCAATAGCAGGATGACAAACGCCTCAGTCAGCAGACACAAGTTCTTCGGCCTGCAGACGGATCTCCGGAAAGACCTTGCGCTGCATGACTGTGTATTGGGCCGCTGACTGACAGCCTGGGTGACAACACATCGACCTTTGCCATCGATCTGGCCATGTTCCGCCGTGTCCAGGCGGGACGGAGACGGATTGCGTCAACCCTGTACTAGACTCCTTGTTTTTTCCCCCTGCGGATTGTAGTCAATCCTGCGGCGGCTATCACTGACATACGACGGTGCGCAAAGCAGTATATCTAGTTCTCAACGGTTAGCGTCTTGACTGCCGAGTTAAACTGAACGCAACCCAAATGCAAGAGGCATAGATGCTCATGATCCCCCGCATTCGCGGGTGCTCATGAGGATCTATGCCTCTTGCTGACACCACTTTCAGTCCATGTTCCCGGGACGGCTCGGTTTCGTCCGTATGCAATTAACGAACGATTTCAAAAACACAATCTGCGTTAACTGGCAAGTAAAACGTGATAGACTTAACGTCGTGTGGCACCACGAAGGTGACTGATTTCAACGACTGGCCGGCGGGCACTGACTGAATTGAAAGGGGTCTAAGCAGGTTTGGACCCAGGCTGGGTTCGAACCCGCGACCTTTCGGACGAGAGTCCAATCAAGGGTCAATCGCCCGAACTCCCCAGCTCCAAAACTGAAAACGTTTCACCCTTTCACCGCCCAGCTACAAGAGGCAAAGAACCCCCTGCGCCGCCGGGCAGAACTGCCGGCCGACCGACATCGGCTCGAAGACCTTTTGCGCGCTGTGTACATTTGACCAACTATCGAGGCTGAGGTGATATGTGCGTGTTGTAAAAAAGCCAACGTCTTTGAAGAATTAAAAGTCAGTTCGGCATGGAGAGGAATTAACTTGCTACAAAGCGAATTGTGACCTCTCTCTCTCTCTCTCTCTCTCTCTCTCTCTCTCTCTCTCTCTCTCTCTCTCTCTCTCTCTCTCTCTCTCTCTCTCTCTCTCTCTCTCTCTCTCTCTCTCTCTCTCATTCATTCATTTTCTCTCTCAAGCCACGCGAGCTGAGTTGAGGATGGATCAGACAGCACAAATATTGTTGGATTGCCCCGCAAAGCTGGAGGTTATTCAATCAGCGAATCAATAAATCCGTCTTGGCTTTTCTTTTTCCTCGCCACGGACTGACTGCAAAGCGATTACTACTGACTTTGACATTCTCGGGTGTACTCATCCGCGCGCGGCGTGAAACTCCTCGACCGATCATCGCGGGTGGCAAAATGTCCTCGGGCCGATGTCGGCCGCCAGCTTTTGTCTCTCTGATGAAGTCTCTTACTGGCTGCTGTCACTTTGAAATGGCAGAAGAAGCGCTCTTGTAACCAGGCTACGAGTAAACAGCAAGGCAAAGCGAGGCGCGTCTCTATATAATTTAGCCTACGGAGTGGCAAGGAAAGCAAAGTTCTGTACATATTTTAGTTAGATGAAAAGGACCGTCGTTGTTGGCAAGAGAGTGATTAAACGACCTTGCCCTTTAAAGCCACACGAGATTTTTATACTGGTCGCACGGCTTTTAACCGCCGACCTTCTTGGCTCAATTTTAACCTGCCCCTACCCCCCCCCCCCCCAAATCCCCCCTCTTAACAAATATTTAAACGTGATAGTCCCTCATACTAGTCGTAGTAAGATAGGGACAGTAAGCCAGATTCAAGAAGAAAAGCAGACGCCGCAGCTGAACCGTGGGTGTATTAGATTGGACGTTGGAATCAGGTCAGTTCGCCCAGGATGAAGCGGCGAGACAAATTCGACTGCGGCGTTCGAGAAAGGACGGCGTGCGCAGTCCAAGCGTGAGATACGATGCGGATATGTGCACCTGGGAGATTGGTTGTACATTGTTTAACCCTTTGCGTGTCGGTAGCGGTTTTAGTCGCGATGATTCCTGTCGGAATCATCGCGACTAAAACCGCTACCGACACGCAAAAGGTTAACGCCCCGAGAGAAACGAGACTCTCAGGACGTGCCTGCGCTACCTAAACAAACAAACAAACAAACAAACAAACAAACAAACAAACAAACAAACAAACCAACAAACCAACAAACCAACAAACCAACAAACAAACAAACAAACAAACAAACAAACAAACAAACAAACAACAAACAAACAAACAAACAAACAAACAAAATACAACAACCACACCCCTAAACAGAATATTGAATGTTTCGCCGGTCTAATATGCAAAATAAACCGAAGACATGCTAGGAACGCTGCATCTTAATGCTAACTTGTCGTGTCCTAGTTTACAAAAAGGAGTAGAAAATCAATACAATTACAAAAAAAATGTACAGGGAAATGATATAATAAAGCATTAACCGCAAACACGTAACTCATCATCTCTTAGGTGCAGCAGACCATTTTGTCTCTCTGATGAAGCCAGTATCATTGACTACAGGCAGCGCAGACAGTAGGGCGAATTTTAAAAAGGAAAATACAGGTGAATGGACCAAAGGTAGGCAGAAACATATGTCCAAGAAAAAAGATAAACCCCCACCCTCCTGGGCTAAATAGGTGACCACCCTGGGAACTAAAAAGTAGTAAACCCCACCAAAGTCGCCATACGTACATGCATTCAGACAGACAGACAGACAGACATATAATATGCATCATGCATAACGATATACAAGCATCGGTCCTATTGAAGCAAAAACAGTAAGTCCATTTTTGTGAAAATTAGATTTTTTATTTTAATTCAATGAAAATCTCCATTTTCAGAAAAGTGGACTTGCTGACTGTTGCTTCGTAGCGGGGCTAGTTGTTAACTCATTCTGCCTGAAATGTAAATCGGTCCTCAGAGGAGAACTCCAAAATGTGGGTATTTCGTACCTCGGGCACAAAGAGTTAAAATTTATACTACAGCGGGCTTTGGGTATACCAAAACTAAAGAGGACCATAAAGTTCGCGTTGTTATGTCCGAAGTGTGTTAAATAAATAATGTACAGAGAAAAAGTGAAGTCTAGACCTCCGGAACGTGTTGTTATAATCGACTTTTGTTATATTAGTGGGGCCCCTTATATTTTTCTCGCTGCGCTGAATGTAACAAACATAAGATGCATACAGACTTAGTGTACACATATGTTACATTCATACTGGCGAGGGAAACACGTGTACAGACCCTTAATTGTGGTACAATAATTAATTAAACTAATGACATCGCTGTATTCTGAGCACAACGGGTTTCCATACCCTGCACAGCGAAAACGCCGTGACCGTCACCTGTCATCAGCCTAAATTTTAATTGTTGCCGGCGCGAGGGCAAGTGCGCGGTCCATACGGCAACCGTGTTTAAGTGCACATAAAGCCGACGTTTTAAGAGGTATTTTAAATTATTTCAGGTAGTTCACAAATCAACCAAAGCATAGTTACATCGGTATCTCTTAAATGCACTATTCTGATGAGGTATTTGTTGTTCGCTGTGTAGTCCTACATTCTTCGCCTAGACAGGTTTACGTCAGTGTGCGCTGCGATGTCGGAAACTCGCATAGGCCGCCAAAATGCTCTCGTCAGTCTGCGAGAAACAGCTGCATATTAGGTCAGCTTAAAGCATATAGCCCCACGATGCCCTGTGTACTACAGTTGCTTATGAATATCTGTGCCAGTTTGCTGCCTTGCGGTGTCATTTGTGATTAGCGGTGGTAATGTATGGTAAACCAACGGTGTTAAAATAGATAGAATTTACTTTATAGTTTCTCGCGGCGTCCAAGCTAGATGACTGCTGGTTTTCAGTATCTATCCTATTAATGTTTAAATACTTTTATTTTCCACAACTGAATTGAGAAAAGTGACTTAATTAATG
The DNA here is from genome assembly GCA_036245525.1 of Semisulcospira habei. Classification (NCBI taxonomy): domain Eukaryota; kingdom Metazoa; phylum Mollusca; class Gastropoda; family Semisulcospiridae; genus Semisulcospira; species Semisulcospira habei. Next base: position 208,450,727 of record BTPG01000002.1, on the reverse strand, counting down.
ACCTTGCCTAACAAATATTATAAAGTTAATGGCCGGACAAATCAGTACCGTGCCGGCTATTCCACTTGATGTCGATTCAACATTTGTGTAAATCCGTGTCCAAGGAAGTGCACTTTTCCAGTAATGTAACACAACTGACACTTTTTTTCAAACTGTATGAAATTTATTTGGGTGTAATTCCCACAGCAATGTACTGCTGTAAAGCTAGATAACAAACTTTATTCATGTATTTTCAATGATAAAGATTTTGCGACGACACAAACTCACTCAGTGACAAGGGATGTCGTCCTTAGTGATGACAAAACAACCGCGCCAGTGTTCAGCATGTGCTGTATAGTGAATTCAGGACAGCGTGAAAGTGTGCAGTTACCTTCTAGCCGCCCTAGACAGTAGTTACAGGTAACCACTCCTGACCTGATTTTAACTGTGCAAAGAAAATAGTACGTTCTTGTCTTTAGGAGGCGCCCTGGCCAACGATGCTGGACTACCTAGACGAGAATTTATTACAAACGGGCGAAACATTAACGGGATGTCAGTTCTCACAATGCTTAGTTACATGATTTCCTGCATTTTCAAGAAGACGTCACATCAGTTGTAGCTTTTCAACTGTCAGCTACTACGGGATGTCCATCACGAGGATCTCCCAAGCATGCAAAAGACTTTTGTCAGAGAGATGAAGGTTGTGGTTTCTGTCTTCCGAGAAGTGGGAGACCCATTTGTGGAAGACAGTGGGTACCTCATTGCACTGGATACCAAGAACGTCATGCCAGAAGAGGTTGTTGACACAGTCAAGAACATCCTCTACATCGGGCAGTCTCAGCACAATGCCTTTGTGCGGGAGAGGCTGGTAGAATGTACCAAATCCCTTAGTCAGCCAATCGAGAAAAACAATCTGCCATGCTTTTCAAAACCAAGCTCAAAAGGCAGCGTTTTAAAAACCAGCATTGCAGCACTACGTTACGACTGCTCCTTGTTTTCTTGCCTATACATAGCATGACAAAAAAGGGATGGAGACCTCGACAACTTTTTCAGACATGAAAACCAGCCGTGGCCGCCGTCACTATCAAAACTTGGAGAGCTGAGAACAGGCAAAAGGGCAGACCTTCTTGCATGCTTAAAACCGACAGACATAGCTGCACAAGAGCATTCGGAGCCTGCTGACGCCGTTGAAAGCGTAGAAGATGGCAGTTTTGAGTTGGAAGATTTACAGGATACAGTGGTTGATGAACTAGGGGCAGACCTTCGTTTCCTATACCTGATGATTTGATCGACGCAACAGACACGCAGAGAGATGGAGATGCAGAGACCGTTGCAGAGACAGACGGAGACACTGTGATGAAGCCGGCCAGCATACCCTCTAACACATTTGCAGAGGGTACCCCAAGAGTTGACGCAAAGATCTATGATGGTGCTGCTCTTGTTCATAATTATGTTGCCACCCAAACTGGTTAAGACATTTCAGGAGTATGCAGACACGATCTTCATCCTCTACATTCTTCATCAGCTGGAAACAGTTACCAGAACTGATGTCGTATGGGATGTTTATCTCAAAGACAGCCTCAAAGCGTCCACAAGGGAAAAAAAGGGTATCTGGTCAGAGAAGAAGAGTTACATATACGACTCTCAATCCAGGGAACTGACACAGTTTTCTTAGGGTCAATGATAACAAAGAAGAGCTGTTTGCCTTCCTCGATCAAAATCTTGCAAAGCTCGATATCACAGTGAAGATTGTCATCAGCACCCACTCAAGTCATGTCCTTGCCCCGCCAGGCTTTCAAACGTCGTCTCTGCAACCGTGTACACACGAAGAAGCAGACACAAGGATTTTGTTACATGCAAACGACTGTGTGCGGAAAGGTTTCATGAGGGTCATGATAAGAACTACAGACACCGATATTTGCAACAGAACTCTGGGTGGTATTTTTGGTGCCGGAAAGCAGTTTAGACACATCTGCGTCTACGACATTGTCCAGCGGCTTGGGCCAAAGAAAACGAAAGCTCATGCATTTTTTCATGCATTCACTGGTTGTGATACCATGTCATGCTTTGCCGGAAAGGGTAAGAAGAGAGCCTGGGGAGTGTGGAGAACAAATCCACAAGTCACAGATGTTTTCCTTGCTTTGGCAGATGGTCCTCAAGCTGTATCAGACTTGGATGGAGACAATAGAACGCTTTGTTGTACTCATGTACGACAAAACAGCCAGCTTGTAAAAGTTAATGCAGTAAGACAGGCGCTTTTTGTCAGACAGAGTAAAGAAAACAGGACCCCCATCCGCATCCGCTTCTGCCTCTACTTGGGCTTCAAAAGCACAGTATGTGCACACTAAAAAGGCATGTTTCAAGACAATGTTGTGCGTATTAACTAATGCAGAAGCAAACTTATGTGAAATTAGGTAATGGTGACCTAATTAGGTACAGTGTGCTTACTAACTGCCTGCAGACGACGTGGGCAAGCCCTATAGAATCTTTGTTCGCGAAGTCAAGCCGGCCCAAGAGAGCTTACTAACACTTACTGTTGACGACTAATTACATCATTAGAAAAATAAAATATATGGGAATGCATACAATTCAACAGTTTATATAATCTGATTTTGTCTCCACTGAAAAAATAGTAATTTCCGTGCACTGGCAAAGCTATTGGAATATTACAGTGACCTACTTTAGGACCCAGCCACGCCCATTTCCGGTTGAGCAGCAACGTGTTTCCCTCGCTCATATGAATCACTCATGTCCAAAGTACAATATACAAAAGAGATTTTGCTTGTTACAAGACGTGCAGCGTAACCTCGAATATCCACCTTAAGGGCCCTGACTATATCCGACCTTGTTAAAAGAAAAGTTTTCTGTGCTGAGTTTTTTTTCTCGCCCAGACTTGCGTCGTAAGCGCAGCGTGATTCAGTTAAATCTGCAGAGATTTTTTTTTTCAAATATTAACGCCTTCAATGCCCAGAAAACTGTTAAAACGATCCAGCTGCAAGAGACATGAGTCCCAGCGACTGCGGGGGCTCATAAGTATCTATGCCTCTTGCTGAGACCAATTTGTATCTATGTTCCTTGGACGGTGTTGGCTTTTGGCCGTTGAGTGAGCCAAGATGTCAGAAACAAGAAACCTATACATAGGTCTTTTGCATCTAATTCGTTTAACCCTCTGGCTGTCAGTGTACGTACAGTAGCAGAGAAGGGGTTAACCACAGCACACTGTTTCTTAACCCTTTGGCTGTCGGTAGCTCTTTCGGTCGCGGTGATTCCTGCAGGTATCGCCGCGATCAAAAGCGCTACCGACAGCCAGAGGGTTAAACGAATTAGACGCAAAAGACGTAGAGAAGAGAAGTGACGTAAAATTCCAGCTGAATGTGAGATAAAGATGATTTAAAATCGGATCCTGTAAGTTTCCGATGAACTTAGGAAGGTCTCTTAGTTGGACAATACAGGTCTGCCTCAGTATTACGCGAATCCGAATATCGCGAACTTGGATATAACGCGGTCAGGTATGTGGCTCCCAAGCAGATACCTGCCCCCCCCCCCCCCCCAAAAAAAAAAAAAAAAAAAAAAAAAAAAAAAAAAAAAAAGAAAAAAAGAAAAGAAGAAAGAAAAGAAACAGACACCTTGACTTCCTCGAAAAAAAAAACCAACCGGATACAAACAAAACAAAACAAAACAAAACAAAACAAAACAAAAAACCCCACATGCAACACCGTAATGCTTCGAAAACAATACACACAAAACATTGCAAAGAACAGAAAGAGACACTGTGATGCTTCGAAAGAACACTCACAAAGCAATGCAAAGAACAGAAAGAAACACCGTGATGCTTCGAAGGAACACGCAACAAAAGAGTACCAAGAAAGGAAAGAAACACCGTGACGCTCTGAAATAACACGCCAAAATATACTGACGAGCAAAAGAAATGCGACATTTTTGGAATCCAAATTTTTGGATTCCAAAAATATCGTATTTCTTTTGCTCTTTAGTACAGTACAAAGAAATGAAATAACACCGTGACGCTCCGAACAGAACACGCACAAAACAGTACTGTTTTGTGCGTGTTCCAGCGAAGCGTCACGGTGTCTCTGTCTTTCTGTGTTTCTTTGCATTTTACTCTAGGCAATCACCTTCTTGTTCTGGATTTCTTGCCACAGTGGGAGGACCAAATCAGACGCTCATCACGTCAGGCCTCTCGGGGAGAAGTAGTGATACTCCATTCTTGAAAGTGTCTGATGTGGCACAGTTTCACTTAAACGATGCAGTTGTTCACACACATAAATAAGACGAATCAGAGGAGAATTGAAGTCTGTCCTGCAGGAAGACACTGTCTGGATAAAGGACAGGACATCCTGACAGTGCACATCTAGTACACGAGGTTAATCCAAGGCGACACCTGCCGGCTTGGGAATACATCCTGAGTCACACCTCTGCACACAGTCACAGTTCATAGGAGGGTTTCTTGTGATTTACGGGAAGTGTTTTCGCACAAAACCCAAAGCTCTCACGAAAGCTGGCGGCTCTAAACACGCACGAACAAAATCCACGTCAGTGTCACTACAATAGTAATTGGTGTTAGCACCAGGTAGTCGACAAATAGTTAAAGGAAAAAAATGTCGCCGATTTGTTTGCTCACTCGTGTATGTTGTGCCCTTTGATTCTGACATAAAGCACAAAACTGCCCATAGCTTTTGCTTTATCGTGGCGCTGTTGACACTTCTTTATTATTAGCCCAAGAACAATTTCGCTAAAGCGTTTCCAATTGTCGTATTCAGCTGAACTAGGCAGGTTCTCCAAAGTCCTTGCGGGCAGGCAGGCAGTGGTCTCGGAAGCTCAGACAAGCTTGATACACCGGCCAGGCTAAAGTAGAAGGCCGGTTAGGTCCTCGACCCGCGTTTTGCACAGCTAGTCATGTACTGAATAGCTTCCAACCCTCTCAGTTGAGGACCACAGATACTGACCGCTCGTTCCTCTTGCTACACCCACAAATTGATGAACCTCTGTTCTTTTTGTCAGTCCGGCACTTGCAGCTGATCGGCTATGCGCTTTGGCCAGTGAGATGGAGCTCCGGGTAGATTACGGTTTAGCTCGGGTGGTTACGGTGCGACTATGGCGTGAGCTGCCAGTCCCGTGGCGACAGGCCAGCCGGTCCTCTGGTCACTAGTACCTGCACCCGACCCACAGAAGCGCCTGGAAAAGAGAAAAGAGAAATGCACTTCGGGTGAAATCGACCACGCTTCGACGAGCTCGAAAGGGGTGCGAGAGGTTTATAATTATACGCCTTTCACGCCTACGTCCAAATAGTTGGCTTACTTATCTTGCTCACTGTTGAGATTACCAGCTTTTTGCTCGTTGTTGAGATTACCAGCTGTACTCCATGGGCAAGTCATTGCAGATGGCCTCATCCTGAGACGTTGTACCAAGGTACTTCCCCCAGTACCAAAACGTCTTCGGGCCCACGACGACCGCAGTGGGTCCGCGCACAGCCGTGCGCGGGCCCACTGCGGTCGTCGTGGGCCCGAGGACCTTTGCTTACTGGGCAGTAACTAAGTACACTTGATATATATATAAGCCTATCATGGTCGTTTCAGGCCCTGAGATAATCAGGCGGTGCCCTTGAGAAAATGACATTACAGCCGCTCTGTCTCCCGCAGCTGACATGACATTGGAAGCGAAAGGGATGCTGCGCTTGGTATTTTTAGCGCCTTGATTCCAATATACACTAGGGAGAAACAGATTATATACCTGCACTACAGGTCAGCCTCAGTATTAGCTCACTCCAGTATTACCCGCGGTATCGTGCTATAGCGAGGTTCCGTTTGGAAACGAACGACTCTCCAAACACTCTACTAAACATCTCCAAGAGGCGTAGATCCTCATGAGCCCGGAGGCTCTTGAGGATCTATGCCTCTTGGAGATGTTAACTGAGACTGCTGTCTCGGTTCATGGTCGAACCTGGTTATCCGCCGTGACTTCGCCGGCTCTCCTTCCTTGTCGAGAGTCGTTCGTTGCAAACGAAACCTCACGATGAACGCGCACAGGTTTTTCGTGACTCCCACTGGTCCGCGCACAGCTAAAGGCTGACGTCGGCAGCGCAGGAACTTGAGACCTTTAGTGGAATTTTTTGACAAGTCTATTAGTAAATTCAGCACTACCCCAACGACCGCCAACAACACGGTCTGACCTGATGGCTCTCGGGTACCGCCAAACACCGAGAGATCACCTCAAAGAATCGCTCGGGCCAGCTTGTACACGCCTCAGCTGTTTAACTCATTCAAGGTGCCGCGCATCAATAGCTTCGAAAGCTCCCCGCCACTGGTACTCTGTATACACTACTGTTGGCTGCGAGCACGATGAGATTATAAACGAAATCGCGTACCATACATAAACCACTTCTAGGTACACATTAAGTAACTCACGTTGACCAGAAATGGGTGGACAGAGAAATCAGAGTGTTTTTAATAGACCTCAAATTGATCTAGCATTTCTTTTGCTTGGCAAAAATACTCAGCTGGAGTTCAACGCACTGATTTGCTCTATGTTCAATAATGCCCATTCAAGTGAACGCTAATTGTGTTTATTAGTATTTTTAACCAGCAGGGGGGGGGGATGGCGTTTCTTGTTCCAGATAACCCACGAAATGAATCCGTCTGCAAGTGACATAGATCCTCATGAGCCAGTAAACTGACTTGCTCGACTAGCCGCCGTAAAATGTCGGTGATGTATTCTTTTTTTAAGTTAGAAGAGCAAATGTAAAGGATATTATTTGTGTATGTGTGTTTGTGTGTGTTCTTAGCAATCAGTGCGATGTGTCTTGCAGAAGGTACATACCCTCATAAAGTCCCTTGCTGCCGGCCCGAAGTCGGTCGCAGTGGGCCCGCTGTTCGCGGGTCCACTGAGGCCGACGTCGGCCCGGGGGTCTTTTGCTTACAGGTGACGACCCATGTGTCTCGTCAGCGCGAGAAAAGGCTCGCACACCGCTTTTGTGCGTTCAGGCCGCTTAACCCTTATCCTACTGAGGCCAAAAGCTTCAAATTTATCCACTGCCACATGCAGGCTACATTACAGTACTTACAGACAAGGGTACAGACCAATGGCTTTAGTTCAAGGGTAGTGCCAGAATAGCTTGGCGCCTAGAGGCGCCAAGCTATTCTGGCACTACCCTTGAACTATTTTAGTCAAACTTATTTCACACACTGGTGTATTCCGAATGATAAGGGTTAAGATGCAAAAGGTCACAATAAAAGGTCACTCGCTTGGGCGTACGTCGGCCCGTTGATCAGTCAGTTGTGTGCGGGCCCAAAGCCGGGCCGACGTCGATCCGAGGACCTTTTGCTCACTGTGAAGGAACTGAGCAGTTGGCGGCTGAAGTACACACCCGACCAATATGCAAAAGTCATAAGGAATTCCTGGTGAGCCCAACTTACCGCAGGAGAAACTGTACTTATTAATGTCAGTTGAATACTTCACATGACACTGGACGCATATTTCTGTTTCTGAAATCTGCGTCCGTTGAACGATCAAAGGTCGCAACCGGCGTCCAAAGGACATGGATTCAAACTTGGTCGCAGCAAGAGGTATAGATCCTCATGAGCCCCCCGCAAATGCGGGGGGCTCATGAGGATCTATATCTCTTGCAGTTGGGCAACGTTCGATTTTTGTTTCGACATGTGTTCCTTCAAGAAAGGCCGCCTGGATTTCAAGGCCCATAACCTGTGTCTAAACGCCATACTATTTCTTTTTCGCAAACCAAACACAGGACATCTAGAAAAGGTAAAAGCTATGTCAGAGAACACGTACACAAAGACTATACAAAGAGCTACGACAAGGAAAGGCGACTGAAAACGAAATCACGTATAGAAGTTAACTCCTTTCCTGCATCAAGTGGACGCACACTGTGTGTCACAATAAATAAATTCAGCGTCAATGGTCCGCAGCCTTTAAAGAAACAAGGACACAAAATGGTTTCGGCAAGAGGTTTAGATCCTGATGAGGCCCCGCAATGCGGGACCTCATGAAGATCTAAACATCTTGCTGTTGGGTGTTGTTTAATTTATCTCGGCAATCAAGGGGTTAAGAAAAGGCAGAGAGAGAGAGAGAGAGAGAGAGAGAGAGAGAGAGAGAGAGAGAGAGAGAGAGAGAGAGAGAGAGAGAGAGAGAGAGAGAGAGAGAGAGAGAGAGAGAGAGAGAGAAATATTCGTCGCGGGTATGGAATGGAGAAGAAAAGTGCCCATTCTTCATGCGAACAACATGGGGAACGGAAATGACGGCGCAGTGCGAATTGCTTATTATGCTTCTTAAAGCAATTGCAGATAAAGAGTTTAACTAAAGCCATCGGTCTATATTCTTATCCGTAAGTACTATAATGTAGCTTGCATATGGCAGTGTACAAATTTGAAGCTTTTAGCCGCAGTATGACTTGGGTTAAACCGGACTCCAGCCGCAAAAAGAATAGATCTAGGGCGCATACTAATCTATATCTCTTGCTGACAGTATCCGCCTCTGATGATCGTCTGTGCTCCTCATATAGGAGAAGTTTCCTTCGGTTCAAACTGAAGAGTCGAGCGTTTTCACACTGAGAGAACTTCAAAGTTGAAATCACATGCTAAAAACTCGGAGCAACTAGCAGCAAATGGATCGACTGTCACAGCTGAGAGGTAGTGCCTGGTGAGCTTTGGCACTTCTCCTTGCGTCACGCTAATCAGGCGCTACCTGTGATCTATCACCAGTCAATTGGCTCCAATTGACGCCCGAAGCCAAAGAGACATTCTCTTGTTTTGAGTCACCCTGGACACAGCCGGTATAGCGAACGAATTTTCTGTACGCCGTCGAAAATAAAACCTCTTAAACCTTCTACATATGAGGGGGTATATGTACGAATGCCATCGCTTTCAGCAGGAGGCATAGATTCTCATGAACTCATGCGGCTGCAGGGGCTAATGAGAGTCTATGCCTCCTGCATGTGAGATAAATCTGCTCAGAGAATGTACATTGTGGAGTAGGAATGAATGCGAGGTACTTTCAGCAGTGTGCAATGAGTTTTGACTGGGAGTGTAATAAACGTTGAGAACATAAAAGAGTTTCTGACTTGGACTCCCAGTCAGCGCATACGCCTAATGCTACCGACGGTGACTATTTACAAAAGAAAACATGCGATCCATATCAATCCAACGGACGTTTAACTCATTCTACCCCAACACCGAAATCCTTACATTTTTGCCGTTGTCCTCTGAAGACTGCACTGCAGTGCAGGACACAGATCGACCACATAGGCGCCAAGCTATTCTGGCATCACCCTTGAACTATCATGGTCGATCCTTATCTTGCTGTGGTGTGTCTGGGGTAGAATGAGTTAAAATTATCCGTGGTTAACCCCTTCACTGACACCAGAGGACGCAGGTGTTGCTAAAATCATCGCAAATTTAACGTCAAAGATCCCCAGTCGTCAAAGAAACATGGCTGCATAGTGGTTTTAGCAAGAGCCATAGGTCTGTGCAAGAGCTGTATCTCTTGCAGACGGATTGTGTTCCATTTATCTCGGCAGTGAAGGGGTTACAATTAAACACCGGCTTCAATGTAACTTAAAACCTGTTCGGTCTAGCAAGTACGATGTCTTTCTTCATAAAAGCGTATTTAATACGCCATAAAAAGAAAAAAAAAACAACATCTGCGTAAATTATTAGATTCAGTGGGCCCGTACTTTAACCCATATCATACTAAGGCTAAAAGCTTCAAATCTGTACACTGCCATATGCAAGCTACATTACAGTACTTACAGATAAGGATATAGACCAATAGCTTTAGTTCAAGGCGCCAAGCTATTCTGGCACTACCCTTGAACTATTTTAGACAAACGTATTTCACACACTGGTGTATTCCGAATGATAAGGGTTCATAGTATCGGAATATGCATTACATTATACATTAAAAATCTCTCGCTCGCTCACTCGCATAATCAGTCATAACTTGTATAGAAGAAAACAAATGAACCGATCAACAGACAACAAAACGATCGACATGTGAAGAAAAAAAGTGTTAAGGGAGCAGCTTTGTGATAATGAGTAAGAATGGCAAAAGCTCCTGTTACGGCAAACGTTAGGCTTTTTTTTTTTTCATTTTTATTTAATTTTATAATTCTTTCACAACATTGCGCATACACGTATGTGTGCTGGTCTGTGATTTTGGACCTTACGGCTGAAAGCCCCAAGATCCAAAATCACAGACCAGCCCACAGAGCGGCCTAAAGGGCAGTGTTCAACTCCGCCACGGAAGGAGGGAGTCGTTAGACGTTCGAGCTACGACTGCCAGCCATGCAGAGTTCGCGGGTCAGTCAAGAGGTAATCCGCTTTCGTTTAGCCATCAAGTGGAGAAATAATACGCCCTAAGCCCCCGCAGGCCAACTTATGACAAGTGCAAGCATGAAGGACAAACGTAACATAAAAGAGACGAGAGAATGAACACGAAACCAGACCCGGTGAAAATCAGATCACGTATCAAACGGAAGAGCTGGCCATGTTTGTATTTTGCATTTGTTAACTTGACCTCCTTGTCTGCCTGAGGACAAAGTCAGCAGGATCCAAACGCAAGAGGCATAGATCCTTATGAGTCCCCGCTGCCGCTGGGGCTCATGAGAATCTATGCCTCTTGCTGACACCAGTTTGAACGCATGTTCTTAGGACGGCTTGGGGGATCTGGCGTTGAATTAGCGGAGATTGCAGAAACACAATCTGCCTCAACTAGAAGCAGAAAGGTTAAACAACAAAGAACTGCACGACGACCAAAATATTCTGAGTAAGAATAGGAAACGCAAACTAATAAATGATTGTATTGCCCAATGTGATTACAAACCAGCGCAAGCACGCGCCAAAGGTGAAACCCTTGTCAGAAAGATGTCTTGCGCTTCCTTTTTTTTTCATGAATCCAGCTTCTTTGATCGTTTTTGGGAGTCATGCTATTTTTTTTTAGAAACAATACAAATTGGATAGAGAGAGAGAGAGAGAGAGAGAGAGAGAGAGAGAGAGAGAGAGAGAGAGAGAGAGAGAGAGAGAGAGAGAGAGAGAGAGAGAGAGAGAGAGAGAGAGAGAGAGAGAGAGAGTCACCACTGCAAATAGCTCTTCAGGTGTCGCTATCAGTCGCATACTTTGACAGGTAACTGCCTCCGATTTCTGCCAGCAGGTTCAGGTCATATTACATAGTCAAATTTGGCCAGTTGAGGCAGTGCAGGGACCGGTGTTTTTAAAAAATAATTTTTGCCTTGTTTGAAAATTTGTAGTAGGGCTGAATGTTAGAATTTGCTGGAAATTTCTGGTTAGATGAGAGAAGATATGTTTGGTGCTTTGATTCATACCATCCTGAGCTTATCCAGTGGACAATTGTGGGCCTATGTTGAGTTGCCGTTGACGTAGTGATTTGAGGGGCACGCTGATTTCAGCTGTGCTTGGGTGTGGGGTTGGTAAGGAATCAGGTTCATAGCCAAGAAATGAGACTGTCAATGTGCTGTTTTTATTGTTATTTTGTGCATGACAAATGTGCAGCTGGTGGGCAGTAGTTTTTTTAGGGTATTGAAATATTAAGGGATGCCTGGGACTGGCTATGGCTAAGAGACTGGACAGTACGGAAACGGCACTGTGTTCCGTGGCCTTCAGGCTAGTTAGGGGTTTCATGTCCAAGGAACCCGAGTGATAGTGGAAGGCCCTAACGGGTGGGTTATGGGGGACTGGCGCAGCCATTGTCTATGGAGTACGACCTGAACACTGATCCATTCGGGCTTACTGCAACTGTGCCACGTTGATTTACCAGGACCTACCAGCAACTTTTATATTACATTCTCATAAGTCAAGAAACATCCCCATAAGCAAAAGATTCTCGGGCCGACATCGGCTGCAGTGGGCCCGCGCACGGCTGTGCGCGGGCCCACTGCGGCCGATGACGGCCCGAGGATCTTTTGCTTACTGGGGCAGAAACTCCGGGAGTCTAAACCTCTCGCAAGGTGGAAAGTCAGTGCTTGCCCCGGGACCGCTGCCATGACGATGAAGGCGAAAAGACACCAAGTCCATTTTCTCGTGAAAATTACAGTGAAAATGTCGCTTTTAACAATAATAGTTTTACCGTCTTTTGGGCTTCACAGGGCAGACTGTATACATCCCCTACCTTGGACAAAGACCCCCCTTCTACTCCACGAGCACCTGCAAATCTGTGCCTCGTCTTGCTAGGAGACACTGGAGGGCGCCCAGTTGCAGGAAACTTTTCACTACAGGCCAGTAACTGCCAAAGTAATATATATACTTTTTACTATTTTAAAATATGCCACACCATCTCTTCACATTTAATAACCAACACGGTCCTTGTATAGGGAAAAAATATAATTTATTTTCATATTTAACATCAGGATTAAAATTCAGGACCACCTATGTATAAAAATAAAACGTTTAAGAATTGGTATTTTAAGTCTATATATATATATATATATATATATATATATATATATATATATATATATATATATATATATATATATATATATATATACACATCAATTATGATTACAAGGAAGTTAAAACAAGTTTAAGTGTTCTCAGTAAAAGGTGGGTTTTGAGAAGTGATTTAAATGAGGAGAGCGTTTGACAATTACGGACCGGGGCGGGGAAGCTGTTCCAAGTGGCGGGGCCAAGATGGGAGAAAGAAGGCACGACCGCCACGTGTTTTACATTTGAAATTGGGAAGGCGAAATTTACGTGTGTCAGAGGAAGAGCGGAGGGTGCGAGATGGAGCATGTCAGAGGTATAAGCAGGAGAAGTCAGGTTGATAGAGTTGAAGCACATACAGGACAGTTTATACAGAATGCGTTCTTGTACGGGCAGCCATTGGAGTTTTTTGAAGGGCGGGGCGGATATATATATATATATATCACTGCAACACCCCATAAAGCTTTAGGGATGCAATCCACGCTGGACTAGTGGTTGCTACCAGTCAAATTCTGGAGGCGGCTTCTAGTATATGCGTTGTGTTTGCAATTTCAGGTTACGCCGTATGCCTACCTGATGAGACCCACCTTGGGTCGAAACCGGTCGTAGGCGGCAAAATCTTAAATCTATCCAGCAGGTCCAAGATCTGTTTGGGAATATTCATGCACTAGCCTCCCCTCTCGGGGGGAGGACTGGATATTCTCCAGCGGGTTGCGGGACGCCTGGGGGTAGTCCCTATTACTTTATGTAGTAGGTGTTCAGTGGAAGGCTCAAAAGATCTAATAAGCGATGCAGGCACAAAAGGACAGCTGATGTCCTGATGACACAATGCAAGCTTACCAGCCTGGATTTCCATGGCATTAGCACAGCATTCTCAGAATTTATTGAAAAATTATATATATATATATATATATATATATATATATATATATATATATATATATATATATATAATATATATATATATATATATATATATATATATATATATATATTTTTTTTTTTTTTTTGGGGTGGGGGGGAGGGGGTGGGGGTGGGGGGCTGGGGGGGGGGGAGGTTGGGTGGGTGGGTGGGGGGGGGGTGGGTGGGGGTTGTTGCGTTGGGCTAAAAACAACTCCAAGCACAATCGCTAGGACTAGGACTAAATGCAGGTACTGGCTATTGCAAATGTCGCGCAACTCAACCCTGGGCTTCAGACAAACCTCTGCCCCTTGCAGGAGAAACAGGGGCAGAGAAAAAAGGGAACGCAGTCCAACTGCAAGAGGCATAGATCCTCATGAGCCCCCGCAGTTACGGGGGCTCATGAGGATCTATGCCTCTTGCTGAAACCACTTTGTATCTATGTTTCTTTGATGGCTGGGGATCTTTGACGTTGAATTTACCGTGATGTCATAGGAATACAGTCTGTGTCCACCGGCAGTGAAGGGGCTGAGGAGCGGGTATTAGTGACGAGAGATATCAAAAGAAACGACGAGGCGGGACTCTTTGTATAACCACCGTCTGTGCTAAGACCTCAGTGCGTCCTTGCGTGGTCATTGTCGAAACTTGACAGTAATTTTGTTCTTGAACGACCTCCCCAAACCGGAAAAAAACCCACCAGATTGTCTCTCGCTTTTGTGATAGGCTTTTGTACAGATTTTCTCAGTCTCATTGTAAGAAAGCCTACAAAGTTGCAAGCCCAAAGAGAAAAAAAAAAAAAAAAAAAAAAAGAAAAAAAAAATTCCATTTTGGTGAATAGCGAGATTTTCACAGTAATACAATGTAAATCTCGCTTTCACAAAAATGGACTTGCAGCGGTGTGCTGCCGTTATTTGGCAAAACCCAGCATGTCTCATTTTCTTAAAAAGCGAGATTTTCATTGTAATACATAGCTTTTCTCAAAGTGGGCTTACAGCTGTACTAGCTTTTCCCAGCAGTGTACTAGACAATGATTTAAAACGTGCACGGCAAATTGATTGATTGATCGATTGATTGATTGATTGAATGATTGATTAATTGATTGTGTGATTGATTGATTGTGTGATTGTGTGATTGTGTGATTAATTGATTGTGTGATTGATTGATTGATTGTGTGATTGATTCATCGACAGATTTAATTACTGACTGTACGACTGACTGACCGTCTTGACTGACTGACTGACAGCTTCGTGTTGACTTGGCTTTGCCCTGCAGCACAAGCAGGGAAGAAAACATCACCACCGAAAACTCGCAGTGAACAAGAACCTTCGTGCCCTATCAACAAAATATTCTCGACATTGATCCTGCCAGCCTGAGGGGTGGCCCGCCGGAGGATCAATAGCAGTTTCTCCCCGCTGACGCATCCATTTTCTCGGGGATCGATCCGAACGATGGCTGGCTGATTCCTTCAGTCGTTCAGAGTCCGCCATTTATTGAGGGATTCCTGGAGCCATCCATAGCAAAAATCCTCCCGGAAGTGCACGCTCATGGCCAGCCCAGCGCCATCTGCAAGAGGCATAGATTCTCATAAGCCCCTGCGGCTGCAGACCGCAGGGGCTCATGAGAATCTATGCCTCTTCCTTTTAGAGTTCGGGGATCACTTGCTGGCGCTTCACACGAAGCGAGGTATAAGCCCTATTATGTAAGGAAATCCTTAGCCAGCCTCTCAGACCGGCAGTAGGTTCTTGTACAGTTGTGACACGATGCATATACGGGGGGTCTAATGAACATCTATGCGCGTTTCTGGTAAGGGACCGACTCTATTTATTTAAATCCTTGCTTTCCAGAGGGAGAAACTTTTACAGACGCAAGCCTGTGACTGTTAGAGCGCGCGCGCGCTCCAACATTTTTTTCCTGTTCCAAGTCATAGTTAGCGACAGCTAAAGTTAGCAGCGACATCTATTCAGGCAAGGGAGACAACTTTGAGAGAACTGCTGCCAGTTTGCCGGCTTAACCCATGAACTGAAGAATCGCATTCATGATGATGAAAACTGTCTTTGGCATTACAACAAACATTGAAAAGCAATAAAAGGTTTCTAACAAACTGAAATAAAATGCACAAGTATATATAGGCAATAAGTCAGAAAACGAAAGAGATAAGTCGACTTTGCTTGTAGGCTAACACTGGGTCGGAAATAAATAATAAATAAATCAACGCATTAAATAGGCACTTTACCCAATTAAAACTAACGGCTCAAAGCGCCGCTGCGAACTAAACCCAACAAGCACGCTCACGTGAATCACGCGCATTCATTCACACACTGTACATAAACACAGAACATTCACATCAGTGGTGCTAAGGGCAAGCTCAAGCGAGCTACTGAAGTTTTTTTTTGAAATTCAAATCGTTTTATATTTGAAATTTGATAAATGGGCTCAAATTTATACCAGAGTTGTGGGGGAGGAAGAGCCCGAGTACCTGGAGAAAGAACCCCCGACGGTCCGTCCGAATTAACGGTGACACTTACTAGAGGAGAAAAGTCCGACGTCGGAACCCGGTATTGAACCTCGCACGTTTAGCATTGGTGGCAGGCGCCTTAACCACTGCGCCACGGACCGCCCCATATAACACAAGTCGGATATAACAGGTCGGATATAACACAAGTCGGATATAACAGGTCGGATATAACAGGTCGGATATAACACAAGTCGGATATAACAGGTCGGATATAACAAGTCGGATATAACAGGTCGGATATAACACAAGTCGGATATAACAGGTCGGATATAACACAAGTCGGATATAACAGGTCGGATATAACACAAGTCGGATATAACAGGTCGGATATAACACAAGTCGGATATAACAGGTCGGATATAACACAAGTCGGATATAACAGGTCGGATATAACAAGTCGGATATAACAGGTCGGATATAACACAAGTCGGATATAACAGGTCGGATATAACAGGTCGGATATAACACAAGTCGGATATTACAGGTCGGATATAACAAGTCGGATATAACAGGTCGGATATAACACAAGTCGGATATAACAGGTCGGATATAAACAAGTCGGATATAACAGGTCGGATATAACACAAGTCGGATATAACAGGTCGGATATAACAGGTCGGATATAACAGGTCGGATATAACACAAGTCGGATATAACAGGTCGGATATAACAGGTCGGATATAACAAGTCGGATATAACAGGTCGGATATAACACAAGTCGGATATAACACAAGTCGGATATAACAGGTCGGATATAACAGGTCGGATATAACACAAGTCGGATATAACACAAGTCGGATATAACAAGTCGGATATAACAGGTCGGATATAACAGGTCGGATATAACACAAGTCGGATATAACAAGTCGGATATAACAGGTCGGATATAACACAAGTCGGATATAACAGGTCGGATATAACACAAGTCGGATATAACAAGTCGGATATAACAGGTCGGATATAACAGGTCGGATATAACAGGTCGGATATAACACAAGTCGGATATAACAGGTCGGATATAACAGGTCGGATATAACACAAGTCGGATATAACAGGTCGGATATAACAGGTCGGATATAACAGGTCGGATATAACAGGTCGGATATAACAGGTCGGATATAACACAAGTCGGATATAACAGGTCAGATATAACACAAGTCGGATATAACAGGTCGGATATAACAGGTCGGATATAACAGGTCGGATATAACACAAGTCGGATATAAGAAAACGTTTCAGAGGTCCCGACAACACTTCCTGTACACATGATACTTATAACAAATTTCTGATATAACTCATTCTACCCCAAGACCGAAATCCTCAAATTTTGAAGTCGTCCTCTGAAGACTGCGTTGCAATGCAGGACACATATCGACCATGATAGTTCAAGGGTGATGCCAGAATAGCTTGGCGCCCATAGGCGCCAAACTATTCTGGCATCACCCTTGAACTATCATGGTCGATCTTTATCTTGCTGTGGTGTGTCTGGGGTAGGATGAGATAAAGTGTATTTGTAGATAACTTCCGCTTTTAGTTGCAGATTTTTCTTTTGTGTGTGAATATTTACGTATTTCGCCTAATATTTGATTTATTATGGTCCGGTATAAATCGATTTTCACCTTCGATAGCCGCGCAACAGGCCAACTAAAGCTAACGTCGGCCCGAAGACCCTTTGTTCATCGGGACAAAACTTGTCTTTCCTCATTTCCTCGTCAATTATTACAGATAATCCTAGGCCGGTCCCACCAATCTCACCCCAGCGAGCAAGAGATGTTCAGGCCGGCGTCGGCCGCAGTGAGCCCACTGCGGCTGACATCGGCCCGTTGGATGTTGCTTACTAGGACGCGCAGTAGGCTTTGGCATAGCTGATAATAGGCTTCATCGATCACCAAATATAGTAGGTCAGGAGGATACAGACGCCATGTTTAATTATGGAGGCACGCTCTCTACTAAGGTGATCAGTAAGGAAAGAAGTCTTGCATTATTAATCCTACCGTGTCTGGATGCATCCCCGGCGCGTGGTAACAGTTGTCTAAATAGTCCTCAATTGGGGACTCGATTCACGGTACGGCACCCACGCTTAACACGTTTTGAGTCGGAACGTGGAAATTTCTAGGTAATTTGGGATTTGCCCCCTTGAGACCTGCATAGACTATCTGTTCAGGATCCGGAGAAAGAGCGACAACAGGAAAGAGTTTAAGGTTAGTGCCAGAACAGCTTTGCGCTCATACAGAAACTCATTCGAGATGTGCTCCATGCGAATACGCGGCAGAAAGCCGCGTATTCGTATGCGACAGGCCGTCTGGAGTGAGTTAATTAAACTTGAGTTTGGTAGTGGAACAGACGAGATGACAGTTTGATGCTTGTTACACAAAGGATTTCTATATTATATTTTAGTGTACTTAAGTATAATTATGCTTAAAGACCCACTACTGCCGTATCTGTTCAAAGATACACTTGTGTAACAGATGGTTACGAAAAGTGCTACACACAGGTCTAGCTATGGTTCATTTAGTCATAGGACAATCCAGTTTAGCACACGTCGTCTTCATATCAAGTGAACTGACAATGACTCCGCTCCGTTCCGGCTAGAAAAACAACGCTATCAGTGCTAGAATCAGCTAAAAATAGACTGACACACTAACGGCAGCGCATAATAAATAAGTGCAATTACGTATGTGCTTTTGTTACGTGTCCAAACTGCTGTTAAAGTAAATTAGGCGTGTCGACAATTCATAACAAACACAACTGATGTTGAAAGGTGTCTTCAAAGTTAGGCGTAATGGTACTTTAACTCATTCAGCCCGGCGCACGTATTTCCCAGATTTTGGAGGCGTCTTCCAACTACTATGCACCTGTTGCACGAGATGGGTCGACCATGATAATTCAAGGGCAGTGCCAGATTAGCTTGGCGCCGACAGGCGCCAAGCTAATCTGGCAATACCCTTGAATTATCATGGTCGACAAATCTCCTGTTGTAGTGCGTCAGGGCTGAATGGGTTAATGTTTATTGAATTATTAATTAGTGTGCACTAAAAAAAAAAAGCAAACAAACAAACAAACAAAACCCAACTGTTTCTCATTCGTGGAGTCCGAAGTCTCATCCATACATGCCGGAAGTCAAACATCCTTGTTTTGCCTCTTCTCTGCCTGCAGACGCAAATTTGTGTTATTGAAATCATTTAGTGACTCCAACGTCAAAGATCCCCATCAAAGGAGCGTGGATCCAAAGTGGTGTCAGCAAGAGGGCGGGGGCTCATGAGGATCTATACCTCTTGCAGTTGGGCGGCCTTCAATTTTTTTCGTCAGTGAGGGGGTTACAAATTAATTTCCTCTTTATATATAGCTGCCAATAACCCCAGAACAACGAAGCCATTACGCAGGCAGGAAGCTTTCAGTGACAAAGACTATTGTACTGTAGTACTGTTGTGCGACTGTGCTTCGCACTCATTAGACTAAGCAAAACTGACAAAGACTGTCGACAGAAAAGCATCTTCAAACAGGCAAATGAAACAAAAAGTAGAGTTAAAATGGAGAAATATTTAACACAGTCACTGAGAATTAGTTCAGTCTGAACCCATATCATACTGAGGCTAAAAGCTTCAAATTTGTACACTGCCATAATTATGCAAGCCTACATTACAGTACTTACGGCTACGGATATAGACCAATGGCTTTAGTTCAAGGGTGGTGGCAGAATAGCTACTACCCTTGAACTATTTTAGTCAAACTTATTTCACACACTGGTGTATTCCGAATGATAAGGGTTAACCTATTCCGTGCCAACTGACGTAGACTGTGTTTCTAACATCTTGTGTTTCAAACTGATTTAATGCCAAAGTTCTCCCACCGTCAAAGAAACGTGGATACTCATTGATTTCAACAAGAGGCATAGATCCTCATGAGCCCCCGTACCGGCGGGGGGTGGGTGGGGGTGGGGCTCATGAGGATCTACACCTCTTGCAGATGGATTTTGTTTACTTTTCTAGGCATTAAAGGGCTTAACCCATTCAGCCCTGATGCCCTACAGCAGGAGATGGGTCGACCATGATAATTCAAGGGTAGTGCCAGATTAGCTTGGCGCCGACAGGCGCCAAGCTAATCTGGCACTACCCTTGAATTATCATGGTCGATCCATCTCCTGCAACAGGTGCATAGTCGTTAGATGACGCCTCCAAATGTGATTTGGGAAATGCGTGCTTCGGGCTAAATGAGTTAAAGAGATACGGGGTTGTAAATCTGCAAATAAGCGAAGAGATTTTTAAACTGTGGACAAGATAATATAGCTCCATTTTTCCATGGCGTTGGCGTGAAATCCCCTTAACTAACAATTTTGTGCTTCGGACAAAAAAGGAAATAATTTTCTTGTTCATTTTGATCAGAATAATTATGTCCTTGGAGTCTTTCATCACAAGGCAATTATAAACATTCCCTGTTGAACTGCAGGTGCTTCGACTTCGACAAAAGATGACAAATGAAAGAATGAACTAAGTTTCAGTTTTTAATGTGACCAAAAACAAAAACGCACGCACGCACACTCGCAAGCACGCACACACACACGCAAGCACTCTGAGTACGCACACGCACGCACGCACACACCGAAAAAAACACACATCCACCAAAACACACACACACACACACACACACACACACACACACACACACACACACACACACACACACACACACACACACACACAACACACACACACACACACACACACAATCACCTTTGTGGCGGACAAAAGACGTTAAGCCATAACCTTTTAAAGTACCATTACGCATAAAAATTTGAAGACATATGTCCGCACCATTTGTGTTTGTTATGTCTTGTCGACAAACCTAATGGATTTTAGCAGCAGTTTGGACACACAGCAAAAGCACACGCGTGATCGCACTTATTTATTCTGCGCTGCCCTTAGTGTGTCGGTCTATTCTTTAGCTGTTTCTCGCACTGGTAGCGTACTTGTATTTTTAGAACGGAGTAGAGTCTTTGTCTGGTTACTTGAACTGGATTGTCCTGTGTCTAAATAAACCATAACTAGACCTGTGTGTAACATTTTGTAACCATCTGTTAGAGAAGTGTATCTTTGAACAGTTACGGCGGTAGTGGGCCTTTAACTCATTGGAGACGCGCCGCATACGCGGCGATTCGCCGAGTATCCGTATACGGCACGTCTCCAATGAGTTAAAGTTTTAACAACCCACAGAATATGATAAATGGTAATAATAGATGGATGTTCTAGAGATTGGCATTTCTCTGTTTAACTCGCCATAGCCCCCGTCATGTTGACGGTTATTAGTACGAAGTGAAGCAAGAAGCATAAATCCTTACAAGCCCCAGCAACCTGCACGGACGCATAAGGATTCTCTACCCTGTGCCGATGGAACTGGCTCGCTCAAACACTCAACAGGTTTTTCAATTTATTTTCTTGATGTTTCCCTTATCCCCTTCGCTTCCACTCACATGTTGTGTCAGAAACTATTGCTCAATCAACACAAGCGACATGAACGCAAATTCGGTCTCAGCAAGAGGCATGGATCCTCATGAGCCCCCGCTGTCGCGGGGGCTCATCCTCTTGCAGTCGGATCGCGTTGAGCTTTTCTTGGCAGTGAAGGGATTAAAATCGTTAGCGGTGCTCCGATTGCTTTTAATCAGTTTTTCAGCTGTGAATGAGCGGGCAAAAAGTAAACGCTATACGTGGCTCAACACAGGACCGGCGGCAACTTCTCTATTCTTTTTGTGTCATGGAGAACAGGGACTGTCTACACTAGTCGCCCCCCCTCCTCCATTCGCTACCGCTGTTCAGCGGTAGCAAATCGAGGGGGGGGGGGGGGGGACAACCAGTGTGAGAATTATCTTCACAAATGGCTATCACGGCACAGGGGCCTGTAACGTACAGGTTGTACGAGGGTGACAAATGTGGCGTCCAAATGTTCACAGACGGCCGATACGAATCGTATCTCATTAAACTTTAAAGCAAACATCCTGTTCCTTTCTGGAACTTCCTAAGACCTGTTGTCGCGACAGGCTTCAGTGTTAACACCTTTACTGCTGTAGTGGCTGGAAATAGAGGTAGAAGTAGTAGCAGCAGTAATAGTAGTAGTAGTAGTTGTTGTTGAAGTCACAGTAACAATAGTAATGGTATTTTTAGTAATGGTATTTAGTAAGAGTAATTGCAGTATTAATGGTAATTAGTAGGTCGCTTGACTTTATTGCCCCCAGAGGGGAAACTGGACCTGCCTTCCCCAGGGACGACGTGTCGCCGCAGTGCAGCGCCACCCGACATTTCTTTAACTCATTCTACCCCATCACCGAAATTCCCAAATTTTGCCGTTGTCCTCTGAAGACTGCATTAGCAGTGCAGGACACAGATCGACCATGATAGTTCAAGGGTGATGCCAGAATAGCTTGGCGCCCATAGGCGCCAAGCTATTCTGGCATCACCCTTGAACTATCATGGTCGATCCTTATCTTACTGTGGTGTGTCTGGGGTAGAATGAGTTAACCCAGACACTGCCACTGGACGTGATTTCGCATGTTTGACCGATCTTCTAATACACTGTTTTCGTCGAAACACGTGTAGTTTCAGCCTACTCCTATTCCTGATCAACATCTATTGTCTATCCGTTTCTATCCGGCACTGCAGTCTGCGTAAATTTAACACCCCCAAAAAACTAGCTGTCCGAGGAACATGGATTCAAAGTGGTGTCAGCAAGAGGTATAGATCCTCATGAGCCTCCGCAAATGCGGGGGCTTATGAGGATCTATACCTCTTGCAGTTGGGTGGTGTTCAGATTTTCCTCGAGAGGGTGAAAACCATAACGGCAAGTTCATTCTACTTATAAAAGTGTATACAAAAATACTACGTTTTTTTTTGTTTGTTTGTTCCTCTAAATGTGCGTGGATTCAGTGACACACCTGACATGAAGGCATACAAGAGAGTCAACTTTTTGTTAATAGCCAGAATTTCATTGTATTACTTTTAAAAAAATCTCGCAGCTTTTGACACACACACAAAGAAGAAGAAGAAGAAGAAGAAGAAGAAGAAGAAGAAGACGAAGAAGGTTGATTGATTGATTGTACATTGCTTAACGTCCCGACAGCAACAAGGCTTTCTCAGGACGTGCCTGCACTGCTTGTGAAAAAAAATAAACAGAACATTGAATGTATGTCGCCAGCCGGTCAAATACATTAAATAAACCTAACACATGGGGCCTAAATAAAGCTAAGACCATTTAGCAACACACATCCAATATCAAGAGCTACAGGCAGTGCAGACAGTAGGGAGAGTTTTTAAAAGGCAAATACAGGTGAATGGACCTCGGGTAGACAGAAACACATGCCCCAGAATAGAGAGAAAACCCCACCCTGTGGGGCTGACCAGGGTGACCCTGGGAACTAAAAAATACCTAACCCCACCCAAGTCCCCCAGGGCAGATCCGGGTGGGGTAAGACGAAGAAGGAGTGACTGACAATCTCAGTATGTATGTAGACGTAAGTTTTGTGCTGCGTGTTTTGTGCGTGTGTATTTGCGTCATTTTTTTATTTTTTATTTTTTTTTTTACATTATTTTACGTCATTCTGAATTTTCTCTATACAGGATGACGTCTTTTCTTTCTATCGTGTGTTCTTTTCTGTTCTACGTTGTTTCCATATCAACCAGAAGAAGGATCTTTGATCCGAAACGTCGTGTTCCATGTATCTAATTTAAAGCGGCTTCAACCTTTATTTTCTGTTTTCCTTTCACATCAAACCCTTGCGCAACAGTGTTATTACAGACTGACAATCTCCTTCGCCTTCCGGCCTGAAGCAGCTACTGCATGCACGCGTCTTGCTAAAGGCCAGTGTACATTAAAATTTCTTTGAAGAGGGACAAATACGATTAGTATAAGCCTAATATGCTAGAAAGAGCTGATTCACAAGCAGATGTAAATAAATCAACTCGCAATAATTGCGTATAGAAGTCGCTGGCGTCGACTGCATCTAATTTTCCGCAGTCAGTCGGGATCAGTGAGCGTCTAGACATTAATTACCCAGGAAAGAAAGGTCCTCGGACCGACGTCAGCCGAGTGGGCCCGAGCACGGTCATGCTCGGGCCCACTGCGGCCAACGTCGGCCCGAGGGTCTTTTGCTTTCTGGCGTACAACACATGCAACAGATGTAATCAATATGTGTCCCGTAATTTTGTGTTGCGACATTGGAGAATTAAACACTGCAGCGGGTAAGGAGAGACTAGTCGGTGAAAAAAGGAGCTGGCCTGTTTTTTAAACTAAATGTACACCCCGAGGAAACGTAAAAGAGAACGCCGATACATCCGAGATCAAATTCAAGACCGCGAAAAACCAGAACTGTAGCCGCCATCTCAACCTTACTGCGCTGTCGGTAATAATGTGATCTGACTTGAAATGGCTATTTAAAATGACCTGCCCCACTCCAGGGTTAATAGTTCGCAATATCAGCTTTAAAAACGTTCTTGGTATATATGTCTTACATTAAATGCTGGACAAAAGTTCTGACTTAAAGTACCATAACGCATAAATCTAAAGACCTAGTTCAGCACCAGTTGTGCTTGTTATGCCTTGTCTGCACACGCAATAAACTTTAACAGCAGTTTGGACACGCAGCAAAAACACACGCGTAATCGCACTTGTTTATTATGCGCTGCCGTTAGCGTGTCATTCTATTTTTTTTAGCTATGTCTCGCACTGACAGCGTTGTATTTCTGGAATGGAGTGGAGTCATTGTCTAGTTACTTGATATAAAGACGAAGCGTGCTGAACTGGATTGTCCTGTGTCTAAATGAACCATAACTAGACCTGTGTGTAGCGTTTTGTAACCATCTGTTGCAGAAGTGTATCTTTGAACAGTGACGGCGGTAGCGGGCCTTTAACTGACTTTCCTGCTCTTCTTCTTCTTTTTACGTATAAGAGTTCTTCGGGTGCTCACAAAAGTCAGTCGAAGACCTCTGTTACGCGTGTGCCGACTCACGTGGATTGTAAAAGGAAGGGTAGGAAAGTCTTAACTGAGGTTAGACAACATTGAACACCCGCTGTATCGGCAATATTCTTTAGCAATGAAAGCCTGTTACGGAGCAGATCACTTCAACTTACTCAGCCCTGACAGACTACAGCAAGACATGGATCGAGCATGCTAGTTCAAGGGTGGTGCCAGAATAGCTTGGCGCCCATAGGCGCCAAGCTGTTCTGGCACCACCCTTGAACTAGCATGCTCGATCTGTCACTAGAATTGTATTACAGTACTTCAGAGGGCGACCTGAAAATCTGGGGATTTCGGTCCTGGGGTAGAAGTTGTTAAATCCGGGTAGCAATGATTATAGTTTTAACACGGAGAAAACGAAACACGGGCTTACCTCATCCATCCAGGAACAATGGTCTCACAGTATCTTGAGACTGAGACACGAATTCCTGTACACACTGAGTTCAAGCGTCAACACACATGTACGTAGTATATAACGTGTACGACCAACCGAAGTTCCATCTGTCAAAAGAACACAGATTTAACCAAGCACTAGGCGCACCTTTCAGCCCCGCGCGTTTTTTCCGGGTTCGCTCCCGCTAGCTGACAGTCTATTTGACGTGTGTGTCGCCCGCTCTTGAACACTGATCTGCAAGAGGCGCAGATTCGCATGAGCCCCTGCATCGTTACCAGCTCATCGTGTCTTGTCTTGTAATGGCAAGACAGCTTTAGGGTGGCAGTTTCTATGTCTCTCCCGCCACCTTTCACTATACTTCACCCGCTAAAGAAAACACCCACCCGGGGTAGAGGCAGTGGGGCACATTTCCATCGAACCGCTCCGCCTCTCAAGCGCACTCGCCTTGAATGGTGTAGTCTTGACCAAACGTGAGAACGCTATAGGGATCGGGAAGCTGACGTATCACGCTAGTCGTGGCGGCCATCTTGAGAGGATACGCGATTCATGCGCTCATCGGGAAATCGCTGTCAGGACAATGTCAGGAAAGTCCTGACGTGCTATAGGTAATAACAGCAAGTCTTGCCATCACCGTAGGGCTCGGGAAGTTCCCCGCGTTGCTAAGGAGCGTCGGCTGCCGCGCCGCCATCTTGAGAGGACACGATAGACTTCAGATAGTAGCGAAGTAGGGTTTCAACACGTTTTTCTTCATGTTTCTTCCTCTTTGGAAACAAACAAAAACAGATTCTGGTTAGCGGTTTCCTACGGTGATGGCAAAACTTGCAGTTATTGCCTTCTGTGGAAAACCTCGCGAAACTTTGATGGAAGACGAAGAATTGAGAACAATTCGCAGCAACCACAATTATCGTTGCGATAGTGAACAGACACGAGTCTGGACGAGAAAATGGCTACTTCGATGTCCGGTTTTGAGAGCGACGTTTGTGCCAGAGAGGTGTGCGTAAGATCCACGCAGCTTACACAACACAATGAAGTTCTCAGCCGCGTGAAACGACTAAAGAGCAATCGCTGACTAGACTATCATAGGTGTGTGGTGGGCCTGTACTGCCGGGTGGTCAGGTTGCGACCCAGTATAAGCAAAAGGTCCTTGGGCCGAGGTCGGCCGCATTAGACCCGCCCCTTGCGCAGGCCCAATGCGGTCGATCTCAGACCGAGGATCTTTTCCACACTGGTTGGCTTGTCACCCTCCCCCCCCCCCCTACACACACACCCATCGATTCGCTAAGTAACGGATGATTGCAGTGAGTCGAGGTAGACAACGCAAAGAAATCCAGGAGGACGAAAGAAGCACGCTTTGAAAGACCGAGCTTCAAGCACTGTTTGATGCTCGTCTTTCAAAGCGCATTTCTTCGTTGGTTTGTTTCTGTACGCTTTAAGAGCCATACCGACAAAGGATAACAGAAACTGTTCAATAATTTCCTAGTATTCTCTTCAACAGCTACAATGATACAACAGAAGAAGAAAAAGTTCTTTTTCCGCTTAATCAAATTTTTGGGCGCGGTTGTTTCATTGATTTTTCATTGATGTCGTCCTTTTTCAACGATCAAAGAAAAAAATCGTAAAAATTTCCTGAATCATGTTTTATTTATAATTTAATTAAAAAACTTTCTACTAAATACCGATAGTGTCTTTTGGATGAAAAATGTCCCGTTTTCACCCAGAGTGTCTCTGACAGTAATTTTCAGAGGTTAGTCCGTACCGCACGCCAATCGGGTACGACGTACAATCGTGGGGTGCACTCTCTCTATAAAAAGCGTGTTTTCAGCAAAAGGTACAGTCGGGAGCTAAGAAGGTCGCGCACAGCAATGAATAAAAAAAGAATCAGTTATACCAGCATGACCCAACCCATGCATAGCCGCAGTCCCCACCTCCCCCCCCCCACCGGCTCCCCCCTCCCCCTGCAGTCGCAAAGGCCCATGAGGATCTATGCCTCTTGCTAAAAAGGACTCCGGTTTCAATTATTTGATTATGTCCCTTGTAAGACGCAGTTGTAATTGGAGTTGAACTTTCGACTGATACAACCCCCATCCCCTCCCCCACCCCTTACCTACACTTTCAAGAGGTCTAGATTCTCATGTGACCCTGCATTCGCAGGGACTCATAAGAATCTAGGCCTCTTGTTAGCGAGCTCTAGGCTTTAATGACACGAGAGACGGTAATAATTGGGGCTGTAATCATGAGCGACAAGGAAAGACGGCCCGGTAAGAAGTAAAGCAAACATGATGCATAACGCGGGGTCCGTAATATACCTCAAAGAGAGAGAGCACGAACGAACGAACGAACGAAACTTTATTTTCCAAGGATTGAGATATTAGGCGCGCAGGCCTTTCTTACAATCTGTCCTTGCTAAGCTACTTAAAAAAAAAAAGGAATACCAACCAAACAACAAAAACTAACTAAAAATAAACGTCTCACACACGCACACACACACACACACACACACACACACACACACACACACACACACACACACACACACACACACACACACACACACACACACACACACACACACACACACACACACACACACACACACACACACACACACACACACACACACACACACACACACGCGCGCGCGCGCGCACAGAATATATACATGTACTCGTGCACATGCGCACTTTTGTACATACACATAGTCATACACACGTGTGTGCACACATATCTAACATATAAGTAGGTATGATATTTTGTGTACTTTCAAAAACAAGTTGGAAAACAAAACAAACAATTTGGAGGCTAGATGGAAAAAAAAAAAAAACAAACAAAAAAACCCCAACAACAAAACAAAAAACTAGCAAAAATTGAAAAACACGAAGCGTATCATGTCTAAAAACAAAGAAACAAAGAAGAACAAAGGATCAACATTACGTTGTCTTAGAAAGGTAATCATGTACTCTACTTTTGAACAGAGAGAGGGACGTGGTTTGTTGAATAGTGGGAGGAAGAGAATTCCACAAAAGAGCACTTGAATAAGCCAGGCTAGATTTGAACAGGTCTATAAGGGGCCTTTTTTATAGAGAGACTGTTTCTGGAGGTGCTGTATTTTTTTTTCAGTTTGCGAAAAAAGCCTAGATAAGTAAGGTGGAGCTTTCTCGTTAAGAATTTTGTGCATCAGTACACATTTGTTTAGTGCGAGGTGCTTAACCAGAGGGAGAAGTCCGATGGCCTGCAGCTTGGCATCAGTGGATAAAGACGGATCAGAGAGGATTAGCTTAGCTTGTATAATGAGTTTAATTTCTTGAAGTGATTTTCACTGCAGCCATCCCATATTATTAGAGTTCAAACTGGTGCTGTCCAACCGGTTTCAAGCGCTACAGGAGCTAGTACATGAAGAGGAGGCGGTCACCACAGAGCAGCAGTGGAAGGCAGTTAGAGAGGCGCTGAACTCAACCTGCAAAGACACTGTAGGGTTCAGGAAACACCATCACAAGGACTGGCTGTCAGCACAGACCTTGAAGAAGATAGAAGTGAGGAAGCAGAAGAAAGCAGTTGTCAACAACAGTCGCACGAGAGCAGCCAAAGTAAGGGCACAGGGGGAATACTGGGAAGCCAACCACGAGGTGAAGAGGAGTATCAGGGCAGACAAGAGGGCCTACACAGACAACCTGGCAGCAGAGGCAGAAAAGGCAGCAGGCAGCGGCAATATGAAACAGCTCTACGACATTACCAGAAGATTGTCAGGCAAGTATGGCCATACAGAAAGACCAGTAAAAGACAAAGAAGGCAAGCCTATTGCAGACAGAGCAGACCAACTCGACAGATGGGCCGAGTATTTTGAAGAGTTACTGAACAGACCTAGCCCACCCGACCCCCCAGACATCCAGCCGGCAGAGACCGACCTACCCATCAGCTGTGACAGACCCAGCCGGGAAGAGATCAGAAGAGCAGTGGCATTTTTGAAGAACGGCAAAGCAGCAGGCCCAGATGGCATCCCAGCGGAGTCTCTGAAAGCAGACCCAGAGACAACAGTGGAGATGCTGTACCCACTGTTTGGAAAGATCTGGGAAGAGGAGGTGATGCCGGCTGACTGGAAGGAGGGGTACCTAATCAAGCTTCCCAAGAAAGGCGACCTCAGCAAGTGTTCCAACTACAGAGGAATCACCTTGCTGTCAGTACCAGGAAAGGTCTTCAACAGGATCATCCTGGAGAGAATGAAGAGCTCCGTTGACCCCCAGCTGAGAGACCAGCAAGCAGGATTCAGGAAGAACCGATCATGTACAGACCAGATCGCCACTCTCCGCATCATCGTGGAACAGTCTCTGGAGTGGAGCTCCCCGCTGTACGTCAACTTTGTGGATTATGAGAAAGCATTTGACAGTGTGGACCGAGAGACTCTGTGGAAACTCCTACGACACTACGGTGTACCCATAAAGCTCGTCCGCCTGATCAAGAGCAGCTACGATGGTATGACATGTCGCGTGATCCACGAAGGGCAGTTCACCAGGGAGCTCCAGGTCAGAACTGGTGTCAGGCAGGGGTGTCTGCTGTCTCCGTTCCTCTTCCTACTGGCCATAGACTGGGTCATGAAGATGACCACAGAGCACAGACGAAGTGGAATACAGTGGACACTGTGGACACAGCTTGACGACCTCGATTTTGCAGACGACTTGGCATTACTGTCCCACACTCATCAACAAATGCAGGACAAGACCACGAGGCTTGCTGACATCTCGTCCCAAGTGGGCCTCACCATTCACAAACAGAAAACAAAGACAATGAGGCTGAACGCAACCAGGGAGGAACCAGTCTTGCTTGCTGGCACCCCGTTGGAGGAGGTGGAGTCCTTCACCTATCTCGGGAGCATCATAGACAAAAAAGGCGGCACTGATGCAGATGTCAGAGCACGAATCGGTAAAGCCAGAGCAGCCTTTCTCCAGCTGAAAAAAGTGTGGAGTTCCAGAGAGCTGTCACAACACACCAAAGTCCGGATCTTCAACTCCAATGTAAAAGCAGTTCTCCTATATGGAGCAGAGACTTGGAGATTGACAAAAACCACAGTCAACAAAGTACAGACCTTCATGAACAGTTGCCTTAGAAGAATTTTGAAAATCCACTGGCCAGAGAAGATCAGCAACGTCAGACTCTGGGAGAGAACAGAGCAGATAACAGCAGAGAATGAAATTGGGCGAAGAAGATGGGGATGGATCGGTCACAGTCTGAGAAAGCCAGCTTCCAGTATCACTAGGCAGGCATTGTCATGGAACCCCCAGGGAAAGAGGAAAAGAGGTAGGCCGAGAAACTCCTGGCGTCGAGACCTCCAAGCAGACATTAAGAGACTGGGAACCACCTGGAGTAGAATCGAAGGAGAAGCACAGGACAGGAGTTGCTGGAGGTCTCTCGTCGACGGCCTATACCCGGGTAGGGGTGACAGGCGTAAGTAAGTAAGTGACATCCCATATTATTGAGGCATAATCAATGTGTGGTTTAATGTAGGCATTAAAAAATAGTTTGCGCGTCTTAAGGTCAATGATCGTTTTAAGTTTTGAAAGTAGAAACAACTTTTTGGACAAATGTTTTCTCATGTGGTATAGGTGGTTTTGCCACCTTAGATCATCATCTATTATTACTCCAAGCAGGCGGTGTTGAATGACCTGCTCAACTGGGATGGAGTCAAAAGAAAGGTTGAGTGATGGAGGTTTGAGCTGATGATGTTTCTGGCGGGCTGTGATAAGCATACCTTTTGTTTTTGTGGATTTACAAGCATGCGATTTTCATTACACCACAGAGAGACTCCATGAAGACTCTCTTGAAGATTATTTGCAATTTCAGGCACAGTTTTACCAGCGGAATGTAATGTTGAGTCGTCGGCTACCCTCTGTACAGAGAGAGAGAGAGAGAGAGAGAGAGAGAGAGAGAGAGAGAGAGAGAGAGAGAGAGAGAGAGAGAGAGAGAGAGAGAGAGAGAGAGAGAGAGAGAGAGAGAGAGAGAGAGAGAGAGAGAGAGAGAGAGAGAGAGAGAGAGAGAGAGGGAGAAAGAGAGAATCAATGAATCAATGAATCTTTATTTTACAACGGTGAAGATATTAACACAGTCAGTGACTATGTCATTTTTCGTACCTGCCGTTGCTACAACTACGACTAACTAATTACAAAATATACATAAAACAGGGACATCAAAGCACAGTGACACAAAATATATAGTCCACTAAAAACAAACACGCGCATACGCCGCGCACAAACGCACTCACGCGTCCACACACACACACACACACACACACACACACACACACACACACACACACACGAGAGAGAGAGAGAGAGAGAGAGAGAGAGAGAGAGAGAGAGAGAGAGAGAGAGAGAGAGAGAGAGAGAGAGAGAGAGAGAGAGAGAGAGAGAGAGAGAGAGAGAGAGAGAATGGGCGAGTTGTAAGTTTTCGGTGAACTATATTTAGATGAGCAGACAGGGCAAGTTAATAACTAGGTTGCACATTTCTTAGACGACTCGCGGTCGATTATCTTTTGTTTGTTTGTGGGGTGGGTGGGGGTGTAAGGAAAGGGAGGAAGACATTTCCAAACAGCACAATTTTCTACTGGTAATTTCAGGCTGAGAGGGCCAGTTTCGTTCGGTAGGTCACTCTGCTCATTAAATTAATACTCGTACACATTAAGTGTCAAATGTCTCAATAACGCAAAAGTCACGTTTAAGTCTTTTATAATCTACTTCGTTTATCACAAGGCCGGATATGGTTGGTTAGTTCGGGTTCTAACGTCCACGGCACCGAAGTGACAATGGACGGCCCCGAAGGGTGGGTTATGGGGGACAGGGAAAGCAATTGCCTATGGAGTACGACCTGAACACTGATCAATTCAGGCGCACTGCAACTGCCAAGGAAAGGATATAACAGAAGACGGATATAATAACGCTTTTTTCTGAGGTGCCGACAGCACTCTTTCTATGTAAATTACTTCGCTTATAACAAGCTTCGGATAAAACAGCAAGAAAAACGCAATCCCCTGGCGGTTTGTTCAATTTGGTATAAACGATTGTTTGATAAAACACTGCAAGAAAACGTTTCTTAAAGAACCATTACGCGGTAAATTTGAGACACATTTCAGCACCATTTGTGTTTGTTACGCCTTGTCGACACACCTAATGAACTTTAACAGCAGTTGGTTCAAACAGCAAAAGCACACGTGTAATCGCACTTATTTATTCTGCCCAGTCGTTAGCCTGTCAATCTATTTTTAGCTGTTTCTCGTACTGAAAGCGTTGCATTTATATTACGGAGTGGAGTCAGTGTCAAATTACTTGATATCGATACGTGTACTTAAACTGAATTGTCATGTGTCTAATGAACCATAACTAGACCTGTGTGTAGCGTTTCGTAACCATCTGTTAGTGTTACAGAAGTGTATATTTGAACAGTTACGCCGGCGGTAGTGGGCCTTTAAGCCATATCATACTGAGGCTAAAAGCTTCAAAATTGTACACTGCCATATGCAAGCTATATTATAGTACTTACAGATATGGCTCTAGACCAACGGTTTTAGTTCAAGGGTGGTGCCAGAATAGCTTGGCGCCTACAGGCGTCAAGCTATTTTGGCACTACCCGTGAACTATTTTAGTCAAACTTATTTCACACACTGGTGTATTCCGAATGATAAGGGTTAAATAGAATAAGAAGAAACGTTTTCCCCGAGGCGAGGCTTGAAGCTGACAAAATTCATATTAGAAAGCAAGACAATAAAAGCTTTGGCACTCCCTGCATGCACTGCTTGAAGCTTCCGGGATGAAATTTGGCTAATCTGTCGATAAATAATTAATGTCAAGTCGTCACTTTAACAGAGGAACTGTTTTAGCTAAACTGAATAAGCAAGACGTATACATTCTCATGAGCCCCTACGATTGCTGGGCTCACGAAATCCTGTCTGTTGCGGCTGGTACCCAGTAAGCAAAGGTCCTCGGGCCGATATCGGCCGCAGTGGGCCCGCGCACAGCCGTGCGCGGGCCCACTGCAGCCGATGTCGGCCCGAGGACCTTTGCTGTTTGAGATTGCAAGGTCTGGACAAGGGGCGAGATGGAGTCGACAACTCAGCAAAGCGACTGAAACCGATGTCGAAAAAAAAAAGAAGGGAGTCTCGGCAAAAGAGCTGGAGCCGACTTTGGTCAGAAAGGCATGAGACAGGCATAGATGCTCATGGGCCCCTGCAAATGCATGGGGCTCATAAGGATCTATGCCTCTTGCTAGGTAGGCAGGTTCCTTACAGGAAGAACTATTCAAGGAGTGAAAACGGGTTTTTTTTTTTCTCTCTCTTAAAGTCAGTTCTGATAAAACAATCTCGCGCGCTCAGTCTCTTTCTTGGCTGCTCTGTGTTGATGCAGTTTTACGAGGCAAATGTAATAGGCTTGGGGGAGTTATTTAGATTAAAAGTGGGAGGATTTATACCGAGCAACAGTGCAACAGCGCCCTGAGACAGCCACTTAATCCCTTCACTGCCCGTGACCATGAGCTCAACATGCCTGAGAAGCATTATAGAGTTACACATATACCAGCCAGCGGTTTTTTTTTTGGGTTTGTTACGTAACCAGTTTAACCCCGAGGCCGCATTTCCTCAATTATTGTAGAGGTGTCACCTGACGACTCTGTAGCAGTTGCAAGTAGATCGATCGACCATGATAAATCAAGGCTAGTGCCAGATTAGCTTGGCACTATCTGGCACTATCCTTGAATTATCATGGTCGATCCGTGTCCTGTTGTAGTCGTTTGTGGCTAAATGAGTACGAGAATGGATCTGTCAGAGCTCCTATTACGTCCAGATCGCAGTCGATGGATCGTGTGACCGTTGCAGCTCCAAAAACAGTGCCTGATTAGCTTTCTGCCTCTTTAGGCACTGCCGTTGACCCATCCCGGTGGCGATAGGTCGAATATGACGAAAGCGAGCAGAACATGATTATAATAAATAACCCTGGGGGTGGGGGGAGAGGGGGTGGGAGGGGGGTGGGGGATGGGGGGGGGGGTGGTGGGTGGGTGCAGGTAGCGCTTTTTGTCGCCATGATTCCTGCAGGAATCATCGCTACAGAAACGCGCTATACCCACAAGCCCAAGGGGTTATAATAGGTTTCAGTGTCAACTCATGTGAAATAAGCGGATTGGTTTAAAATAATATATTGGCACGGGTTCTGTTGTCCGAGAAAACTGTAGAGAACGGTATGAAACGATACGATCGCTAATTTTAACACGTACATTCGATATATGTCGCATACAGATTGCCGCGTATCGGCGAAAAGACGCGTATCTGTCTACGCGCACGTCAGATGAACCAGGCTGTTTTCTGATTCGCTCGCTCATTCTTACTCTGTGGGTGTCGGTAGCGCTATTTGTCGCGACGATTCTTGCAAAGGGTTTGAACTCGTGAAGTGTAATAATTATATATATAAATACTAGTAAAGACGAACGCATTTCTCGATGCAGCCATTCAGTAGTGATCTCGAATTTTGAGTCTGAACCCGATTGCACATGACTGAAATTTGCGTGACAATCACAGATTAAAGAAAATAGAAATAAAGAACATAGAAGCTAACAAGAGTGTTACACTACTGACGCGTGCCTCCACATCTGGCAACCGGATGTAGTTTCCGGTCACGTAACATATGGTCAGCGTCTGTATGTAACTACCTGACTCGCCGGGCAGCCCTAATCAAGATAACGGGCCGGCCCTCCGGAAACTGTTACTATATGGGAAATGGGTGGCCTCTAATTAACGGGAGCATCGGCACGCGGGGACGCCATAATCACGTAACGGGACCGGCCCTAAACGAGGGGTGGGTCCTAAGTGGGAAGATGATTGATAAGGGCAAGGGTATATACATACTGGGAGAGACACACAAGGACACACAACGAGAGAGAGAACGAGAGAGAGAGACGGAGAGTGAAGGAGAGTGAGAGAGATGGACGAAAGTAGAAGAGAGAGCGACTAGTGAGAGAACGACCGAATTGTAGTCTGTGGTTGGTCTTGCCCAACCCCAGACAATGCTCTTTAGACTGAAATAAACACGAGAGAAAACCATCACTGACTGGACTTCAGTTGTTTTACGTGTTCATATTGCAACACGTAACAACCAATTTTGGTGCCGTGACCATGATGTCAGAACGGGTTTAGCAGAACCATCGCAGGATGTCAGAACGAGATGGAAGACAGACCAATCGCAGATTCCAGAACGAGATGGAAGACAGAACTATCGCAGAGGATGGCAGAACGACGCTACGTCAAAAGTACGACGACGCCGAGAACTGAAGACGCAACTACGAGAGGCAGACAGAAGATCGTGAAACGAGACTGAGAAGGAGCCGGCCGCAGACGAAACGACCTCGGGCCACAACCACCGTCACCAACGCTGGACAAACAGGTGAGTGACCTTTTTGTGTCATCGCTACAGTTTTGAGTAAGGGCCAGCAATATTTTGTATTTGTAGTGACAATGGCAGAAGAAGATGTAGGAAGACCACACCCACTTAACCCGGTGTTGGCCGCATTAGGTAGTCAGATAGAGAGGTTGTCATCCTCAGTTAATGTGCAACTCATTTCACAGCTGATCCCCACCTTCAATGGAGATCAGCAACAGTCTGCAAAAGAAGTGGATCACCCTAGAGATAGGGCGTGTTTTCGATGCAGTTCACCGCGCCACAAGGCACGCGATTGCAAGTCTAGGCGGATCAACGCATTTGGTCAGCAAAAGTCGTCTTTGTCACAGCAAAGGTATCAACACGCGCGGTGTTGGCGATGCGGGGGTTACGGCCACCGACAAAGAGAATGTAGGGCTAGGATAGGACAGGAGCGACAGGGAAACTAAAACGTTCTGCACCACGAGAAGCCGGTGAGCAGAACAAGGGAAACAGTAGATCCTTTGGCATCAACTTAGCGGGGAGTCCAAAATGCATAGTCTTTAAGGTAGGAAGTCAAAAGTTTAGAAGTCTCATAGATACGGGGGCGGAAGTATCGTTGATTAGCAAGAAGTCGTATGAAAAATTGCAGAACAAGCCAAGGCTAGAGAAAAGAAGTGTATCGCTACAGTTAGTCAGTGGGGAAGCGCTAGGAGTTTTGGGCAGTATAGAACTGGACTTCAAAATTGAAAAGCAGTCGTTCAAACATCGTTTTTGTGTAGTGAA
The DNA here is from genome assembly GCA_036245525.1 of Semisulcospira habei. Lineage (NCBI taxonomy): Eukaryota > Metazoa > Mollusca > Gastropoda > Semisulcospiridae > Semisulcospira > Semisulcospira habei. The sequence goes on along the minus strand of BTPG01000002.1, from coordinate 208,414,303 downwards.
AGAGATGAATAGAAATTTCATTTTGGGAAACGATTGGCTTGATAAGAACGGAGCACGCATTTATTTTGATTTGAGAAAGATTAGGGTCGGGAATGCGTATGTACCTTACGAACAAGACATGCACATATCTTCGTTAGTCAGAGTACACAAGACAAAAGTATTGAAACCACATACAGCGGAGATTTGTCAGGTTAGAATAAAGAGTACACAGTACTTCAGTAAAGAAGAATGTTTAGAAGTCTCTGCGACAGATAGGGGGTTCGTTGCTGAAGAGCCAGGACTATCTGTGATGAGCGGGGTAGTGAGAAACAAAAGCAGGACATTTCCTTTGTTAGTTGTGAATCACACCAACAAAACTTTCAGGCTAAAAAGGGGATGTGTGGTAGACAGGGCAAACAGCGTAAGTCAGGTAGAGTTAGTGTCTAACAGAACGGAAGAACGAGAAGTCGCTTCCATTGATCTGACAGAAATCGATGCGCCTGACGCAATCAGGTCCACAGTCACTAAACTGGTATCGGAGCATTCCGATTTGTTCGCGAGTAGCGATCTGGACTTAGGGCGCAACAACACTGTCAAAATGAGCATAGACACTGGAGACCACGCTCCAATAAGGGTGAAGCCTTACCGCGTTCCTTTGCAGGATAGAGAGATAGTAGACAAAGCAGTAGATGAGATGTTAGAGGCAGGGATCATCAGGAGATCAATGTCGCCATGGTCTTTCAGCTTAGTAGTAGTGACAAAAAAGATGGTTAAAAAAGGTTGTGCGTTGACTTCCGAAAACTAAACGAGATTACCAAGAAGTCGTCGTATCCACTACCGCTCATAGACGATATTTTGTCCTTGCTGGGGAAGGCAAAATATTTCACAAGGATAAATCGGGATACTGGCAGGTAGAAATGGCGGATCAAGAGAGTAGTGAGAAAACGGCTTTCGCTTGTCACAAGGGACTTTTTGAGTTTGCAGTCATGCCTTTTGGACTTTGCCAGGGACCTAGTGTGTTCACGCTGTTGATGAACACAGTGTTGAGGGGGTTAGAGACATTTTGTTCGGCATATAGGGATGATATTCTTATCTTTTCCGAAACAAAGGAACAGCATTATCAGCACATAGAAGATGTGTTCGGTAGACTCAGACAACATAAACTCAAGTTGAAACTGGAGAAATGTCAGTTCTTCGCCGAGGAAACACAATACTTAGGGTTTGTGATAGGGAAGGAAGGAGTCAAACAAGACCCAGAAAAGGTGTCAGCAATTCGGACATTGCCGAATCCAACATGTATAAAGGAGTGTCGCAGTGTCATTGGAATGATGTCATACTATCGCAGGTTCATACCCAACTTTTCTGAGATAGCCGAACCCATCATCAATTTGACAAAGAAATTTGCCAGATTCAAATGGTCTGATCAGTGTCAACAGGCGTTTGATTTTCTCAAACAAAGTTTGTCAGTAGTTCCCTTGTTGGTATATCCGGTCACGAGACGTCCATATGTATTGTACACGGATGCTAGTGACGCTTGTATCGGGGCGTGTCTGACGCAAGAAAGTGAGGACAGCACAGGACTCAAGACAGAAAAGCCTATTTACTTTCTGTCCCATAGGTTGAGCCAGAGCCAGAAGAAGTGGTCTACCATAGAAAAGGAAGCATTTGCAATCCATTATGCATTTCAGAAGTTAGACCACTATTTGCACAATGCGCAATTCGTTGTTCGCACAGATCACAAACCGTTAAAGTATCTCTTAGAGTCACCTATGCGCATGCAGAATAAGAAGATTCAGATGTGGGCGCTAGGGATCGCAGGGTACAACTGCACTATAGAGTACATTCCACGGCCACAGAATGTGTTGGCTGATTTGTTGTCTAGAGTGCCGCAAAAAGACGGAAAGGAGTTAGTATCAGAAGAGACGGAAGAAATAGTTACAGAAGTGAGCGACAATGCGTTCCAGATAGGGGTGATTAATTCTAGTCAGTTTAGACCAAAGCAGTTTGCAAGTTGTCAGACGGATGATCCGAGAGAAACTTTAGAAAAGGTAGAGGTGACAGGGTTCAATATGATCACGGAGCAAGACAAGAATCCAGACATTGTTAAGTTGAAAGATCAGCTACTGAACGAGGAAGCACCGGCCAGTGTAAAAAGGAGGTATTTGTTCATAGAAGATGTCTTGTATTTTTTGTCGAATATTGACGACGATCCAGTAGCCAGATTAGTGGTGCCATCCCATTTGGTGGAGCATGTCGTAAACCAGTATCATGACGGAAATGGGCACATGGGCCTTGATAAGACTTACGACACAATCAAACAGAAGTATTTTTGGCCAAACATGTACAGGGGGTTAAACGAGTACATAGGCGTTTGCATTACCTGTCCGCAAAGGGTTTTGCAGAAACAGAAAGCCCCAGGGCAGGAAATGGACGTTCCTCCATATCCTTTTGCAAAGGTTAGTGTAGACATACAGGGTCCATTCCCTACTAGTCTGTCCGGGAACAAGTACATTTTAGGGTTTGTTTGCCATTACAGTGGATATCCAGAGTGCTTTCCAGCACCAGATAAGTCGGCAGAAACTGTTGCTCAAATCTTGATGGATGAGATAATTCCTCGACACGGCTGTCCTTTGCAGGTGGTTACAGATAATGGCACAGAAAACGTCAATCGGATCATGAGGGAGGTTCTCAGTGAACTAAACATAGATCATGTCTTGACGAGCTATTATCATCTACAGTCTAACGCTAAGGTAGAAAGATTTCATCGTACCATGATTGATATCATGTCGAAGAAAATACAGGAAGATATCCAAACGTGGGATTTGCACATCAATCATGCGTTGTCGGCAAACAGGGTTAGCGTTTCAGAAACGACTCAGTGCTCTCCATTCTTTCTACTGTATAACAGAGATCCAGTGTTACCATTAGATAACATACTGAGGCCTAGACGGAAATATATCGGAGATGACCTTCATAAGGTAGCCTTAGAACAACAGCACAAATTGTTCACCCAGGTGCACCAAAGGATAAAGAAATCACAGAAGCGGGGGGCAAAATATGCAAACAGACAGGTCAAAAGTGACGAAATCAAAGTCGGGGACCCAGTGTACTATAAAAATAATCAAAGGAAAAACAAGCTAGACAGCAAATGGAAACCTTACTATAGAGTGGTCGAGCAAACAACCCCAGTAACGTACAGGATCAGGAACCAATTGACTGGTGAAGTAGTTAAAGTGCATGCAGAGCACATCATCATCATCATCATCATCATCAGTCCCTTGCCCGAACTGGGCGTTGGGGGGACTGAAAGGCAGCAGCAACAGACAGTGCTCTCCACTGAGTTCTATTTTGGGCGGTGGCAAGCAAGTCTGGCATCTCGAGTTCGGTCCATTCTTTTATGTTTGCGACCCAACTCTTTCTCTGACGACCTCGCCGACGACTTCCTTCGAGAGTGCCTTGGAGGATAGTCTTGGACAAGGTGTTGTGTCGGGTCACGTGGCCAAACCAAGCAAGCTTGCGCCGTTTCACGGTTGCCAGAAGGGGTTCATGTGGGCCCACCAGGGAAGTGACGATGCTCCGTACATATTCGTTGGTCTTGTGCTCGCGGTACGAGATGCGGAGCAACTTCCTCAGGCACTTGTTCTCAAAGGCCTGGATTTTCTTTTCTGAGTCTGCAAGCAGTGTCCAAGTCTCACAGCCGTAGAGTAGAATAGACACTACGAGGGACTTGTAAAGCCTGTACTTGATGGTGAAGCTGATGGAGTTACTTCGCCATATCCTGTCCAGCCTGGCCATTGCGGATGTTGCTGTACCTATCCTGATACGGATCTCTGCTATGCAACTACCGTCTTTGGACAGGGTGGCTCCCAAGTACTTGAAGCTATTGACCTCTTCTAGCTTCTGGCCGTTCATGTGAATGTTGCTGCTGCTGTCGCTTGTGGTGTTGATCATCACTTTGCTTTTATCCGTACTGATCTCCATGCCATAAGACCCTGCGCTACTTGAAAGTTTGTCTGTCAGGTTTTGGAGCTCACTATTGCTGCCTGCCATGAGGTCAATGTCGTCTGCGAATCGAAGATTGCACAGGGATCTGCCACCAATAGAGATTGAAGTATGGTGGTCGTGGAGGGTTTCCTGCATGATCTTCTCCAGGAATATGTTGAAAAGGACAGGAGAGAGCAGGCATCCTTGACGGACACCGATCGTCGTCCTGAAGAACTCGCCTGACTGATTGTTAAGTAGAACCGCGCTGCAGGCGTTCTTGTAAAGCGCTTCTATCATTTGGATCAGTCCCTCCTCTATGTTGAACGATCTCATGACTTGCCAGAGTCCGTCGTGCCAGACGCGATCAAATGCTTTCCTGAAATCAATGAAGTTGTGGTAGAGTTCGCGCTGATGCTGCAGATGTTTCTCGATCAGGACGCGGCAGTTGAAAATCTGCTCTACAGTGCTTCTTCCAACTCTGAAGCCAGCCTGTTCTTCTGCCAGCAGTTCCTCGGCGAAAGTTTTGAGGCGGTTGAGAATGATTCTAAGCATTACTTTGCTAGGGTGACTTATCAGACTGATAGTTCTGTAGTTCTGGCACTGTTTCAGGTTTCCTTTCTTGGGGAGCGGGATCACTAGAGACTGTGTCCATTCTACTGGCCATTTCTTTTGCTCCCAGATCTTTTGACAGAGTGTAGTGAGGACCTTCGTTGTTACTTCTCCTCCATGTTTCAACAGTTCAGCAGGTACGTTGTCTACACCTGGAGACTTTCCTCCCTTCAGGCCGCGTACGGCTGCTTCCACCTCTTCAGCTAACACTGGCAGGTCTTCAGCCTTCCTGGCCCCAGCCTGGTTGTTTTGGAGGATGCTGGTGTCTGGCTCAGCCTTGTAGTTATACAAGTCTCGGCAGTACTCAGTCCATCTGTTTAGTACAGCAGTGTTTTCCGTAAGGAGTTGGCCGCTGCTGTCTTCGATGACTGTGGCTGTTCGCTGTTGAGTCTTGGTGAGGGTCCTTAGCGTTTCATAAGCCTTCTTGCTGTTGCCGTTTGCCATGCCCTCTTCCACGCTACAACACTGGTCTTCAATCCAATCTTCTTTGGCTTCTTTCATCCTCTTCCTGATCTTCTTGTTGACAAGTCTGTACTTGTTTGCTGATGTGAGGTCTTGGCCTCTCTTTTTCTTCCAGGCTCTCCTCTCATCACAGAGATCGAGGATGTCATCGGTGACCCAGGGCTGTTTGCGCTTCCTCTGCTTCCCCAGCACTTCTTCTGCTGTATAAAGTAACACCTCTTTTATATTTCCAGCAAGGGTGTCTACGTCACAGTCCAAAGTAGCCAAGGCTGCAAATCTGCCTCCCACCTGGGCTTGGAAGAGCTCTTCTACTTCCGGGTCTTTTAGCTTCTGGAGGTCGAATCTGATGCGAGGGCTCTTGCTATCTCGTTTCAATGCCAGCTTCAACTTGAGGCTAGTAAGGACGAGGTTGTGGTCGCTGCCAATATCAGCGCCAGGAAAGGACCTCGTTTGTGCTTTGTTAATGCTGGATTTGAATCGTCGAGGCAGCAAGATGAAGTCAATCTGGTTATGGACCAGGCCTCCTGGCGATTGCCATGTCACTGTTCTTGACTTCTTGTGTGGATGGAGGGTATTAGCAACGGTGAGACGGTGACTCTGTGCGAACTCTAAAAGTCGCAGGCCTCTGTCGTTTGTTTCTCCAAGGCCAAACTTGCCAGCTGTTCCTGCCCATTGTTGGTAGGCATCAGGGCCGATCTTTGCATTCCAGTCACCGAGGACAGTCAGAATGTCTTTCTTAGGTGTTTTCTTGATGATGTTGTCCAGTTGTTCGTAAAATTCTTCTAATTCTTCATCATCATGATCTGCTGTTGGAGCGTATACTTGAATGTTAGTGATGTTGTGCGGTCGGGCGGAGATGCGGATGGAGATTAGTCTGCTTGACACGGGGGTGCAGCTGATGACAGTTCCAGCCACCTCTTTCCTTACGATAAAAGCTACGCCATGTTCGTGCTTGGTTTCTTTTCCGCTGAACCAGATTTTATGGCCTTCATCTGTTGTTGTTTCTCCGAAGCCTGTCCATCGAACTTCTGCAAGTCCTACAATGTCCCAGCGATAGCGCTTCAACTCGTGGATGAGTTCCTTCACTTTGCCGCACTGGTAGAGTGTGCGAACGTTCCAAGTTCCGATAGTTATTCCTTGCGTGGGCAGCTTGATGGTGGGTTTGGTTCCAGTAACACACTTGTCGCCCCCACCCTGGAGACCTCCAATGGGGTGCGCGGTCGTTGGTGATCCGGGCCCCGACCGATCCGGCATGTTATTCTTATTCTGTTGCTTGTCCATCAGTCCTTTCAATGGGCTTAGGCGAACTTGGCGGCGCCCGTCTCCTCTCCAAGTATTTCAACTGACTGAGAGACGCGTCAGCCCCTCACAACGTTTCGCCCGCCAGCAGAAGCGGTTACCGGGGTGTGGCTAGGTAAAGGACCTGGAGCCAGCTGTGAGAGTTGAGTGCCATGTGAAGACCAGTGCTCCCGCCTGCCCCAAGAGGCGCTGCTGGCTGAAAAGTCAAAGGTACTACTTCTCCATGAACACTCTACACCCCAAGAGCACATAAGACTCGCTAAATTAGATGAGTGGTCTAAACCCTCAGCGGAAACAATTAGGCCCCTCAGAAAGACTAATTATGCGATCGCACCGGAAGACCAGCTCTTCCAGTGACAGTGAAGAGGTAGGCGACTTACCTTCAAGAGAAAGTTGGATCAAATGACAGCGTAGGGAACGGGAGAACTCGTCTTCAGAAGACGACATACCTCTCATGGAGTTAGCAAAAAGGGTTAGACGCCAGAAGAGGAGACAAACAGTCGAAGCAGAATCGGCTGATGTTAGCTCGGGCGAAGGCACATCAGATAACTCTGATGATGATAGGATAAAGCATGTGGACGCAATCCTGCCCAAGTCTAGGAGTAAAGGGGTGAGGCGGTTATCAAAGGCTATAGGAGATCTACTTTAGGCTTCATTTAAAATGCAACTCTCAAGTGGTATTGAGAGAGGATCAATCAGGAGATCGAGCAAATAATGCAGTTTTGGTTGTATGAATATATGACTACGGGTGTAAATTACATTTTGCAGACGTGCAAGATGAGGTTCGTCCTCTGTCTCAGGATATTGGGTTTAGCAGATAGCGTTTATAATTTATTAGTAATGGCAGTAATCATGTCAATTGTAGGCGAAATAGAGGGAGTAGCCCGATATTTTGAGTGTTAAAAGCTGGCCCTTTATCGAGACTTAGGCGAGGACATAGTGGCGTCACTCGACCTACACTGGACCCGGGATCGGTGGCTACAACTGTGGCGGACGACAATGACGTCTACAGAGCAAGTGCTTCCGCACTGATGATGGAAGACAGGGTGGAACTGAAGACGACATCGCCAGTCGTGAAATTCTACCCGGCCTTGAAATGAGGCGACCTATGAGGTGGATGAATTATGTTGGGACTGTGAGCGAAACGGTACCCATGAGAGACGAACAATTTCAGTGTTGACAATGAACTTTTTCTCTTTTATTTTATGTTATATGTATTTGGATGGAATAGTTGTTGTTATAATTGGATAAGATATCACGCACCGGTTTGAAATGTATTTTGATTGTGTAATGATGTGTAATTATATTGTTATTATATCCCGAATTGTAAACCCCCTGAGCAAGAAAGAAAAATAATCCTGAATGGGATGTATTTTTCTCAGGTTAGGGAGGAATGTTACACTACTGACGCGTGCCTCCACATCTGGCAACCGGATGTAGTTTCCGGTCACGTAACATATGGTCAGCGTCTGTATGTAACTACCGGACTCGCCGGGCAGCCCTAATCAAGATAACGGGCCGGCCCTCCGGAAACTGTTACTATATGGGAAATGGGTGGCCTCTAATTAACGGAACCATCGGCACGCGGGGACGCCATAATCACGTAACGGGACCGGCCCTAAACGAGGGGCGGGTCCTAAGTGGGAAGATGATTGATAAGGGCAAGGGTATATATATACATACTGCGAGAGACACACAAGGACACACAACGAGAGAGAGAACGAGAGAGAGACGGAGAGTGAAGGAGAGTGAGAGAGGTGGTCGAAAGTAGAAGAGAGAGCGACTAGTGAGAGAACGACCGAATTGTAGTCTGTGGTTGGTCTTGGTTGGAAATAAACACGAGAGAAAACCATCACTGACTGGACTTCAGTTGTTTTACGTGTTCATAGTGCAACAAGAGACATAAATCCACATGAGCCCATGTGAGCGTTCGCCTTGCCCACGGCAGTTAAGGGGTTGATACACATAGCGCTGTGCTGTAGCATCCAAACAGACGACGAAATAAACGAGACTAATCCCACCGGCCTGCATGTTACGTGACCTACATACTTTCCCCCCATTCATGTTAACAATGCTTACGATTTCCCTTCTATTGTGTTCCGTTTGCCTCAAGTCTGTTTGTGACTCACCCCAAACAGTCAACACGGTTGTAGTTTAATGCCCAGCTGGAGCCAGTCTCGGTCTGCAAAAAGAGGTCGGCATAGATTCTCACGAGTCCCTGCGACCTAAAAAGAGTACTCCGAATGCGGGCAGTATCCCATAAACAATACAAGGAATATTAGTATGTTGTATTGCGAGTTAAACTTTGCGGTCCTCGACATTTATCTTCGCAATAAACTCCATGATCGGACCCGGCACAAGGCCATGCATAAAATACAGACTTGCATTAGAAACGCGAAAAGTGTCTGTAAGTGTACCCGCAAACAAAGAGCCACCCTGACAGCATTTTATTTGTTGCTTACTTCAGATGTTGAGCCTACTGTCTGAGCTACCTTCACACAAAAATTGGATGCGTTATCGCCCATGGCTACCTTGGAGGACACAGGGTTTCATTAGTGGTGAAAATAAGCAAAACTGGACACACTCTGTGAAGCAAGTTTCCTGTGATATGTTTTAACACACAAGTTGTGTGGATTGCTTATGATAACTGCCTCAAACAAAATTTGACTCGAAAAATTCATTAGAGAACCAGAACTTCCGGTGCACATCATTTTCTTAATAAATCTTATTTGATTTAATGTGAATTACTTTCAAACCATTTTTTATGCTCCAATGACTGACACAGAGATAAAGAACACACCCATATCCATTTGATCAGGTAAATATGGCCGCTAACCTAAAAATAAAGAACTTTTTGATTTCATGTTTGTAGGTCATGTTGATTATTTAGGTGCCATTGACAAACGAAAAGTAGGTCAAGACCAAACAGGCCACATTTTCATGCACACGGACCCTAGTGACACTGCACATTGGTTGGCTTTCAGCTGTGCCCTCTGCAGATGCTCCCCATTTCACTTTCAAGATCCTGTGATGGTAGTGTCACTGATGACGTCATAAGTCATCGATGTGCGATTTTTATGATTAAACATTTTATTTGCACACGACATAACACACTCTTCATAACTTTTTTAATAAATGACGTCAAAATAACCCGGATTAAAGCATATTTACGAAGAAAAGCGATATGGTGAAAATTCGCGTTTCTTTTGTTGATTAGTATATATAATTAGGCCCTACACGCGGCCTGGTCACTAAATGAGGATGACAACACGCTCAGCTTCACTGCGCGACGTAATAATAATGGGCTATTGCCACAATGCGTGGGTGGTTTCTATGGACAAGATGACCAGTATGTAAAGGTGACCGTTAGAGCAGGTCTGACTGTAACATCAGGCCCATAAAAATATAGCAATGATTGACGATTACCATTGTAATGTACACATACAGTACCACTCCTGCGGTCACACCTGGGTTGGTATGACTATCGCGGTCAGCCACTTGATGTGTGTGCTCCACAACTGCCCACGTTCCCTAAGCAAGAGGCATAGATGCGCAGGCGATCCCTGCGGCCGAGGGGCCAGTCCGTGAGCATCTATACCTTTTGCTCGCAGATGTGGGGGTCACGTGATATTCTATACCTCATGCGGCTAGCCAAGTTGAATGATCCCATTTTTGTAGTCTGTGAGGAAGTATGTTGACGCGAACATTTTTGACAACATTTTTTTAGGATAGTTACTGTAGTTGCCAGCTCATCCGTTACAGGTCTAATGCTGAGTCAAAAGTTCACGTTTGAACCCATTAAATGCCGAGAAAACCTGAACACCAACCATCTGCAAGAGGTATAGATCCTCATGAGCTCCCGCAGTTGCGGGGGCTCATGAGGATCTATACCTCTTGCTGAAACCACTTTATATCCATGTGTCCGTCATTGACGGCTGCGCATATCTGACGATGAATATAGTACAGCAAATTCAAAAACGCAAACCGCGTCTACTAGCAGTGAAGGGGTTACAATCATCTGCGAATTTAATACCTGACCATAGCTGCTGAGACTGACAGCATATAAACATAGTCCGAGGGTTAGGTCGGATCGATTTACAGATTGTATCCCTTTGATTGATTGCCTGTACATTGCTTAACGTCCCGACAGCAACAAGGCTTTCTCAGGACGTGCCTGCACTGCTTGTGAAAAAAAAAAAAAAAAATAAACAGAATATTGAATGTATGTTGCCAGCCGGTCTAATACGTTAAATAAACCTACGATATGGGGCCTAAATAAAGCGAAGACCATTTAGCAACACACATCCAATATCAAGAGCTACAGGCAGCGCAGACAGTAGGTAGAGTTTAAAATAGGAAAATACAGGTGAATGGACCAAGGGTAGACAGAAACACATGCCCCAGAATAGAGAGGAAAACCCACCCTGGTAACTAAAAAGTAGTCCGGTCCCCCCAGGGCAGACCCGGGTGGGGGTGTATCCCTTGACTCCCAAACCTTCTCATTTGTACATGTATAGCAGAGTACCACCAACGCGTTCAAAACCGCTGCCACGTGCACTTACTTCTCACATGGATTGTGAAAAAAGGATAGAGGAGTCTTAGAAGAGTCTTAGAAGAGTCTTAGAAGAGTTTTAGCTGAGGCAAGACAACAATGAGTACTCATTCTGTCCTGGAGAAGATCGCTTTAAGAATTACGCCGGGGTAGAATATTAAGAGAGAGAGAGAGAGAGAGAGAGAGAGAGAGAGAGAGAGAGAGAGAGAGAGAGAGAGAGAGAGAGAGAGAGAGAGAGAGAGAGAGAGAGAGAGGTGGGGTGGGGGGAGAGACACAGTGTGAATAACCTTTCTTTGTCAGGTGATAAAAGGAGTGTTCAATTCAGACGCCCTGATTACGCATGTGCCAAACCGATTAACCAGCAGAAAAAGAAATCAGTGTGGAAATATGAATACGCTATATCCGTATGCCAACGCCACTGCTGACCTGTTCCACGGCTGGCTGCACAACTGTAACCTCCTGTACAGCGGTTTGATGTTACCTTTTCTTCTGGAAGCACCAGCCAACAATCCAGGGGAAAAGGACGGGCTTGTTCCATAGCATGTCCGTTGAAAGGTCCTGGTAAATCAAAGTGCCACAGTTGCAGTGCGCCTGAATTGATCAGTGTTCAGGTCGTACTCCATAGGAAATAGATTTCCCTGTCTCCCATAAACCCGCCCGTCAGGTGCCGTGGACGGTAAACGCCGAACCAACCAACCAAACAGCCGACAAAGAGTAACACCAAGCTGCTGTGTAGGAGGCAGAACACCGCTGCTTTCGATTCGGGCAATTTCTCGGCTTAGCTTAACGACATTGGCTAAATTCCCGATCATTTCCTCAGTCGCAGAAGAAATGAGGACCTCCCCCCCCCCCCCCCCCCCCCAGTCTGTGCCTGCAAGAGGCATAGATTCTCATGATGATCCCCTGCAAAGCAGGGGATCATAAGAATCTATGCCTCTTGCGTTCGAAACGGAACTTGGTGCGTGCATTAACCATCTAAGGTCAATGACCACGCTGCGCACAATAGACATCTGATGGGAGCAGATTTGTCTGACTAAACAACGGTGTAATCGACAAGTCTTCCCCTACAACTGCGTAACAGAGATGGACAAGTAGCCGCACTATAGTGAGATGTGGCCCCTGGTGCAAACGGGGCCGATCTCGGCAGAACCAAAACAAGAGGCGTTGATTGCTCGTGGTCCCCAGCGGCTCGTCGAGCTGATGCGAATCTACGATTCTCGCAGATGGAGTGAGGGGGAGTAGAACGGAGGGGGCGGACTTGTGTGTGTGTATGTGTGTGTGTGTGTGTGGTGGGGGGGGGGTGGGGGGGGGGGTGGGCGGTGGAGGGGGAGGGGATGGAGGGGGAGGGGGGTAATTGGCAGGGCAGAATGGTCGCGTTATGCCATCCAGTTATTTTTCTTCCCCTCCCCCCCCCCCAAAAAAAAAAAAAAAAAAAAAAAAAAAAAACCAAAAAATCACAACCAGTCGATATGGGTCAACACATTCGGAAATGATGTCGCAAATGGTGATTTCATTAACGGACGGGTGAAATAATAATACAACGTGTTGGCCCGAGTTGATGAGACAAAAACGTTCTGCCGGCGATGAGCCATTACACCCAGTGAGCAAAATGGTCCGTGGGCCGACATCAGGCGGACCTCGGCGCGAGGTATTTTTGCTCATGAGAATTCATACGGCAACCGAAGAGCTTTGACCGGTCTGTAAGAGAAAGAAGTAGTCTAAATCGTAACCCCTTTGGCTTTACCCCCTCCTCCACCCCTCTTTTACCCCCTCACCCCCAGCACCACCACCCCCCCCACACACACACACACAAACACTACCCTCCTCCCCGCCACCCCGCCACTCTACTGACCAATACATGCATGAGTCAAGAAACACTAGTTTATGATTTTGTGTTAAACATCAACAATTTGGATTTCTTCTATTCACTACTGGGAATGCTAGTTCAAGGGTAATGCCAGAATAGCTTGGCGCCCGTAGGCGCCAAGCTATTCTGGTACCACCCTAGAACTATCCAACATAACAGATAGAACTACCGTACACATATGAACACCATTAAAGCGTTTTTCGCCCGAAGCCTGTCCCGTCCACTCAGAATGAATGCTGTAAAGACGATGAAAATCAGTAGACAACATCGCCTGTAATCATAGCATGGGTGACACCTGTCGATAGCGTTTTTAATCAGTATTTGTGCCAAAACAAACCCATCCCTGTCAACCGTTACCAGGTGTGTGCGTGCGTGCGTGCGTAGGCGTGTGTGCGTGTGTGCGTGCATGTGAGAGAGAGAGAGAGAGAGAGAGAGAGAGAGAGAGAGAGAGAGAGAGAGAGAGAGAGAGAGAGAGAGAGAGAGAGAGAGAGAGAGAGAGAGAGAGAGAGAGAAATAAAATGAAAATGAAACTTTATTTTCCAAGGATAAAAGAATTCCACACACACACACGAACACACACGCACGCACGCACCACGCACGCACACACACACACACTCACACACACACGCACGCACGCACGCACACACAACTACCCACTACACGCTCTCATACCATCAATAGAGGATCTCCGTAAATCAAAAGCAGTGCACTAAAAGTAAAAGGCGCATGCGTGACGCAAACAAAGGATAAAACGCTCGGACCAACATACGCTATCACGATGCCTGTCCGGGCCTCCAGCCCATCGCTGTCGCCAAAACACACGTAAACCTGGCCCGCCTGATTCCCGAACAACCTCTGTTAGGCATTACTGACATACATTTTATGCACAGCAGCTACATTATCATGTCAACTTACATAAACATCACCAACATCGAATAAACTGAACATAAACTACACACTATCAAACTTAAGTCAAAAGTATTGATTATCCATCTGCTGACTTCCTCTTAAACACACACACATACACGCGCGCGCGCACACAAACACATGTTTAATGAATAGTCAAAACGCAGAAGCTAAGTGCGCTTTGTTAAGCGGCTCATTTAAGTGCCGGAAAAGCCTTGACTTGAAAGTGAACATGGAGGGAGCTTCGGGAATATTGGCCGGAAGAGAGTTTCAAACTTTAGCTCCTGAATAGGACAGGCTAGTTTTGAATATATCAAGTCGTGGCCTATGTACTGACAGATTGTTCCTTGCCGTCTTGTACGGTGTGTTAGCATAACTAAACAAATCCGAAAAGTACGCTGGTGTTCTAGAGATGCTGACTTTAAACATTAACACGCCCTTGTTGTACATAAGGAGGTTACGTAACGAAAGCATGTCAAGGGCTTCCAGTCGCTCGTCAGTGCTGTCCCTGCCGTTAGGAAGGATTAGCTTGGCTGCCAAGGAGGGAATTAAGCCTCTTTAAGCATGCATCACTACACCCATCCCAGACTGTAGATGCGTAATCAATGTGAGACTGAATGTGAGCGATGAAAAACATTTTTTTCGTCTGTGAATCTGTAAAATAAATAAGTTTTGAAAGCAGAAACAGATTTCTGGACACTGTTTTGCATACACTGTTTACATGCGCATGCCAAGACAACTGATTGTCTATAGTGACGCCTAGCAACCGGCGCTCGGTAATCTGTCTAATCGGCTCACAGTTAAAGGAAATAAGTGGAGGCGGGTTTAGCTGATGCTTTTGACGTGCAGTGATTAACAGCAAGACCTCTATCATGTCTTTGTGGATTTTAAGAAAGCGTTTGACAGGGTGTGGCATGCAGCCCTTTGGTCCACAATGAAGTTATACAAACATCAATGCCAACCTGATCAAAGTCATAGCAAACCTTTATAACAAGGCCACTAGCGCAGTCTGCTTCAACAGCAAAATAGGAAACTGGTTTAGGACTACTGTCGGAGTCAGACAAGGCTGCTTGCTCTCACCTACTCTTTTCAACATCTTCCTGGAAAGAATCATGACAGACGCTCTGAAAGATCATGAAGGAACTGTCAGCATTTGAGGCAGAACAATCACGAACTTGCGCTTTGCAGACGACATTGATGGCCTTGAAGGAACAGAGAAGGAGCTAGCTCAGCTGGTGTAAAAGCTGGACAGTACAGCCATTGCGTATGAGATGGAAATCAGTGCAGAGAAGACCAAACTGATGACAAATAACACCAGTGGCATTGGCACTGACGTCATGATTGGAAGCCAACAACTGGAAACAGTTAATAAATTCAAATACTTAGGCGCCATTGTGACAGATGAGGGACCAAAACCAGAAATACTGTCCAGGATTGCGCAGACAACAACAGCACTGACATGATTGAAGACCATATGGAAGGGCAGAAACATCACACTCTGCTCCAAGATCAGACTGATGCGCTCCTTAGTCCTCTCAGTGTTCTTGTATGCATGTGAGTCATGGACCCTCACAGCAGACCTTGAAAGGAGGATACAAGCCACTGAAATGAGATGTTTTCGAAGGCTGCCTGGCATTTCATACAGAGATCACATCACGAACGAGGAAGTGGGAAGAAGAATCAGGCAAGCCATCTGGCACTATGAAGACCTATTAGCCATTATGAAAAAACGCAAACTGAAGTGGTATGGGCATGTCACGCGTTCAGCAGGGCTTGCCAAAACAATCCTGCAAGGCACTGTGCAAAGAGGACGAAGGAGAGGAAGACAGAGGAAAAGATGGGAGGACAATATCTCAGAGTGGACAGGACTGAGGCTGGGCGATACGCTAAGAATGGCAGAGAACAGAGAGGAATGGAGGGAGCTGGTTGCCAAGTCATCAGTGGTGCGCCAACGGTCGGCAAGACTACATAGACAGACAGACAGACAGACAGACAGACAGACAGACAGACAGACAGACAGACAGACAGACAGACAGACAGACAGACAGACAGACAGACAGACAGACAGACAGACAGACAGACAGACAGACAGACAGACAGACAGACAGACAGACAGACAGACAGACAGACAGACAGACAGACAGACAGACAGACAGACAGACAGACAGACAGACAGACAGACAGACAGACAGACAGACAGACAGACAGACAGACAGACAGACAGACAGACAGACAGACAGACAGACAGACAGACAGACAGACAGATAGATAGATAGATAGATAGATAGATAGATAGATAGATAGATAGATAGATAGATAGATAGATAGATAGATAGATAGATAAATAGATAGAGTAACATCCACTCTGTTTTAGATGGATTAAGCATCATGTAGTTGTCTCGGCACCAGTTTAAGACATCTAATATACTATGTTGCAAAGAAGAGTTAATTGTAGATATTTTTGCCGACGACACGTTGAGAGTAGTGTCGTCTGCAAACAAACTGCATCGCACATTTAGTTTGCCAGATACATAAAGGCATGTCATTAATATAAATTACAAATAAAAGA
The DNA here is from genome assembly GCA_036245525.1 of Semisulcospira habei. Classification (NCBI taxonomy): domain Eukaryota; kingdom Metazoa; phylum Mollusca; class Gastropoda; family Semisulcospiridae; genus Semisulcospira; species Semisulcospira habei. Next base: position 208,398,076 of record BTPG01000002.1, on the reverse strand, counting down.
GAGCCTAATATAAACCCCTGGGGCACTCCATGCTTAATCGCACCTTCTGAAGAGCGTTTACCGTTGACAAAAAACATACTGAGATCTATGGCTTAGATAAGATTTAAAGAAGGAAGCGGAATCTGTGTCTATGTGGTATGCCAACAGCTTCTGTAGTAACAGTTCATGGTTGACTACGTCAAAAGCTTTAGAAAAAAAAAAAAAAAAAATACCGTGCCGGTCATTTCAGCATTGTTCATGGAAGTAAGCCAAGTAGGTGAGACAACGTAGTGTGACATGAGTGACGGGGTCTAAAGCCTGACTGTAACGAATAAATCAACTTATGTCTCTCCAGGAAATGACTCAGGTGCCAGTGTGGACATGTTTTTCTATCGGTTTGGACAGAGCTGACAGGAGTGAAATTAGCCTGAATTTATTGGGATCTGTGAGGTCTTTAGTTTTTGGCAATGGAATGACTTTTGCTATTTTCCAGCCTCTTGGAAAAGTACCTTGCTGGATTATGAGATTATAAATAAATGTTAAAGAGTCAACCACATATGTGACAGACATTTTAAAAAGAAGCTATTAATGTCGTCATGACCAAGGGAGCATTTATTTTTCAACTGACTAATAGTTAGATAGATAGATAGATAGATAGATAGATAGATAGATAGATAGATAGATAGATAGATAGATAGATAGATAGATAGACGACGTAGGATGACAGAGCAACTGCAGCAGCAGCTCAGCAGCACGACTCGCTCAGACGACGAGCATGCACGGCACGAGCATGCACGACGAGCAGACGCACGACCTGACGCACGAGAGAGGAGAGAGAGAGAGAGAGAGAGAGAGAGAGAGGAGAGAGAGAGGAGAGAGAGAGAGAGAGAGAGAGAGAGAGAGAGAGAGAGAGAGAGAGAGAGAGAGAGAGCATCATGTCTTTTGTCTACCGTATTTAAAAAAATACGGTAGACTTTGAAATGGGGCTGGTCGGAGCGCATTCCGGAGTATGCACATAACGATTTTGGCGTGCGGCGCAGACATTCTGGCAAAGAAGAAACAAGACAAAAATGACGTCACGTCAAGCTACGCAAACCTTGCCATAAAACATCTTTTGGACGCCAAAGCGCCGTATGTGTGTGTGTGTGTGTGTGTGTGTGTGTGTGTGTGTGTGTGTGTGTGTGTGTGTGTGTGTGTGTGTGTGTGTGTGTGTGCTCGCGTGCGTATGTGACAGCGACTAGAGCCCGCGTTTGAGGACGGACAAGGTTGAAATTTTAGGATATTGTCCCTAAAAGAATTATCTCGGGACCTTTTTTCGATTAAAAAAAAAATTAAGATGCTCAGTGGCGAGAAAATGGCCGTTTAATAATAATAATAATAATAATAATAATAATAATAATAATAATAATAACGGTATTTATAATGCGCTTATCTTATAATAATTATAACTCTAAGCGCGCACTCACAACTCGCGCACGCATGCGCACGCTTTAGACAACGACTCACGTACCACAAATAGTGAAATACATTACGACAGTCAGCTTGGGGTGGGGAGTGTGGTGATATAGTGCTAGAACTGTTGAAAGAGGTGAGTTTTGAGGGCGGACTGGAAGGAGGAGGGAGAGAGAGAGAGAGAGAGAGAGAGAGAGAGAGAGAGAGAGAGAGAGAGAGAGAGAGAGAGAGAGAGAGAGAGAGAGAGAGAGAGAGAGAGAGAGAGAGAGAGAGAGAGAGAGAGAGAGAGAGTTTCTGACGGAGAGAGAGTGGGAGAGTGTTCCAGCTGGATGGACCGTATACTGAGAAGGAGCGGGGGCCGAAAGTGCTGAGTTTGGTACGGGGGATGTGGAGGCAGAGAGGGTCGGAGGCGGAGCGGAGGGAGCGGGAAGGGATGTAGGGGTGAAGTAAGTTGGAGAGATAGGCAGGAGCGCAGTTGTTCAGGGATTTGTAGCAGAGAGACAGAATGTTGTATTGGATGCGTTGTGGGATGGGAAGCCAGTGAAGGAGCTTGAGCAGGAGAGTGATGTGGTCGGATTTTTCTTTCTGAGGACAAGGCATTGTTCTGGACGCGCTGGAGAGTGAAAATGGTGGAGTGAGGGAGGCCGGAAAGGAGAGAGTTGCAATAGTCGATGCGAGATAAGATGAGAGAGACAGTAAGTTTGGTGGCAGCTTCGGTGGTGAGAATTTCTGATCTGACTGATGCGACGGAGGTGGAAATAGCATGCCTGGGCCGTGGCGGAGACGAAGCTGGTCATGAAAACAGAGGAATCGAGGATAACGCCGAGGTTCTTGGCCGAGTCAGAGAGGGAGATGAGGGTGCTGTCGAGTTGAAGGTGGAGAGAGGGAGGGAGCTGGGAGAGTTTCTGGCGAGTGCCTACCAGCATGCCTTCCGTTTTGTCGTCTTTCAGTTTAAGCTTGTTTGCTGTCCTCCAGTTCACGTCTTCGTAGCAGTCAGCCCTGCGAGTCAGTAGTGACTGAGTGTTGTCGAGTATGTCTTTGTCTAGTAGTTGTGAGTCGTCAGCGTAGAGGTGTTGGTGTATGTGATGAGACTGGATGGTGTTGGACAGGGGAGAGGTGTAGAGTGTGAAAAGGACGGACCCCTGTGGAACTCCGCAGGATAGCCTGACTGGGTTGGAGGAGACGCCGTCGATGGTGACGGACTGCTGTCTGTCGGAGAGGTAGGAGCGAAACCAATAGTGAGCAGAGTCAGTGATGCCAAAGGAGTGGTGAAGGCAGTGGAGGAGGATAGAGTGATCTATAGTGTCGAAGGCGGCAGAGACATCGAGTAGCGTAAGAAGGGAGATGTTGCCTGCTTGAGTTCGTTTGGGTCGAGGTTGTGTTTTTTGAGGAGAGGACGGACGATGGCGGACTTGAAGATATCGGGGACGGAGCCATTCTCTAGAGATGTTTTGATGATGTCAGTAATGAAGGGCAAAAGTTTTGGAAGGCCGTCCCGTTAGAGAGAAGTTGGGAGAGGGTCAAGTTCGCAGGTTTTGAAAGGCATATACTTTATGGTCTTGAGGACTTCATCATGAGAGATGGGGTGGAAAAACGAGAGGGGAGTACCGGAAAAGAAGGGGGGGGGGGGGGGGGGGGGTCGGGAAGGCAAGGCAGAGAAGGCAGAGTATCGAGTGTGTTGCGTAGAGTTTGGATTTTATCAGAAAAATAGATGGGAAAAGCGGACTGGAGTTCTTCTTTGCTGTGTGTGTTGGGGAGAGGAGAGTCTTTAGAAGTGCCTAGGAGTGTGTTCATGGTAGCGTAGAGGGTTTTGGAGAAAGTGGATTCCAGGATTTTGTTTTGAAGGTGTTTACGTTTGGAGTCGGAGATCATTCTGCAGACTTTGGATCTGGTGGTTTGGAAGATCTGTCTGTGAACGGTGAGGTCAGATGAGCGCCAGCGGCGTTCCGCTTGTCGGCGCTCGCGCTTGGCCTCGGCTATGTCGTCAGTGAGCCAGGGGTCGGGGGGTCGGTTGGGTATGGAGCACAAAAACCGGCTGATCCACACTGGAGTCCGTACTCTTTCTTAATTTTACTAGATATTTTGCGTATCGCTAGATAAAGGGGAGATATTAAATGAGTTCGTTAACCAGCATTGTATTTCTAGAACGTTTTGAGTGATAATTAAATATTTTTTGAAATTATATATTTCACGCTTTTAAGGATTAATTTCACGAATTATATAGGTTAATCTTAAAACAATTGAATCTTATTTTTACGAAAAAAACAATCTTAAATTAATAATTGCATGATTTTTCTTATACGGTATTTACATAACCCTACAGTTTGTCTCGGCTGTCGGGTACGATTAAGTCAATTGTGACGTGTGTGCCCTAGGTGTGAAAATCAGAAAATGTTCTGCACCACCTTTTAGGAGTCATTTGTAAAACAGGTAACATAACTTTAATTTATCTTTTCCGTAAAATCCCCACATCTTTTCATTAATGCCCGCATGATTTTCCGTAAACAGTGTTTGCATAAGCTTGCTGTTTGTCCCGGCCCTGGAGTAGGATTAGGTCAAATTGTGACCTGTAAGCCCTAGGCGTGAAAATCAGCAAGAAAATTGCAAAGTTAATTCTCTGATACGTCAAATGTTAGTACTAGTACTCAAACCAAGGGGAATCACAGCGCTGGACAGACAACAGTTAGATCCCCTGTTAGTACTGCGATGAGTGACGTATACCATTGAGTCGTCACTATGAACACGGCGTTGTGCGACTAATGATGCCATGACTTGAAGTTTGAAGTGACGTCATTTCGCTGCTCGTGTTATTCTTCTTCCTCAGAATAGCTATGCTACGCCAGACCACGGCGTTTACAGAATGGCGGGAATCGCCGTGTGTCCGTCTTTATTTCTGTGTGCCAGTGTGCGTGGATCAGAGGGTGGGTTAGAGTAGAAGGAGATGGATTCATGTCGCTGCACGAGCCCGGCACAGAGCGTACTAATGGCGGGAAGCGCCATGTGTCCGTCTTTATTTGTGTGCGTCGACGTGTGTGTTGATCAGGGGTTGGCTTTGAGAGGAGGGAAATGTATCAGCATAATAAGCCTAAAAATATGAACAACTGTGAATGTTCCTAAAAGATAAACGCATCTGAGCTCCAAACAATACTATACGGTAGATTTTGGGATGAAATCCTCATCTTGTTTTTCAGGTTTTTTTTTTTTTTGTTGTTGTTTGTTTGTTTGTTTGTTTATTTTTTGCGCGTGCGGGTGAATATGCAATCTAAAATCTATGTTTTTTCATACCAATATCCCCCTTCTCCCCTCCCTTACACACACACACACACACACACACACACACACACACACACACGCACGCACGCACGCACGCACGCACGCACGCACGTGCGTACGCACGCAAGCACGTGCGTACGCACGCACGCACACACACACACACACACACACACACACACACACACACACACACAGGTTGTCTCACACTGGTTCAGGGCAGCGAATCGAAGGAGACAGCCAGTGTGCCCTCCCCAGTGCCCAAAAGTCATTGAGCCGAAGTCAGCCGTAGTGGGACCGCGCACGACAGTGCGCGGGCCCCTTACGGCCGATTTCGGCCCAACACCCTCTTGCGGACTGGGTCTTCCCTCCCCTCCCCCAGCCCCTCCCTCCGCGCGTCTAAGCTTCCCCATCATCTCTCACCGTCCTTCCTCATATTTATGCCCCTTTCCCCCTCTCCTCACCCCTTTCTTTTCTTCACACCCAAAGACTCTTTCCCCTCCCCTCCCCTCCCCTTCCCTCCCATCCTTCTCCTCCATTCTCCCCAAGTTATACATCCATGCCAAAACCCCGGTCAAAAATAGCAACCTCTGATCGACCCAGCCAGGCGTAAAAATGGATGTCGGTTAGAATGGCGGATTGCGATGTTTGCGGTGGAAATACGCAAATCAACTTGGCGTGCCGTGCAGCGCTTGTTCTGCCTCGTTTGTATGGAAATTCGTTTTCGCGTCCGCGCGCCAGCTGCCTGCGCTAGCACCGGAGACCCCGGCTGGACAACGACCAGTGATAGGTACAGGCTGATGTACTTGGCGGCCAGGACACCCTCCCTCAGATGGATCGACCGCGAGAGTGCAAGGCGGGATTCTCTTTAGCGTTGACGCTTTCGCTGCCGGTGGTCGCAGATCGGGTTTTTGAGATTTTTTGTCAGTTCAGTGCCAAAGATTATTCTCCCAGCCGTCCAAGAAACGGCCTACAAATATGGTGCCAGCAAGTGGCATAGATCATCAGCCCCCGAAGTTGCGGGGGCTGATGAAGATCTATGTCTCTTTGCAGTTGGACCTCCTTCACCTTTCTCTCGGCAGCCAAGTGGTTAAAGACACTCAAGTATCCATTCCGACCGTGACTGAAAGCGGCTCATGACAGCTTAAAGTTGTAAAAACGTTAAACGTTTAGGGCTTAACGTCTTTTCTCCACCACAAAGGTGATTTCAAAGACGGGGCACAAATGTTGAACAAATTTTGACTCTATCTGGATTCGAACCCGGGAATTTCGGACGAAACTTGAACACTCTACATCCCAGCTCCCCTTCAAATGTGTAGCTCCTGATTAGCTTTAATAATAACCAAGCGATTTAAGTACTACCCTTGACCTATCATGGCTGATTTACGCTTAGGGACCGCCCGCCTACATACTCGTGTAAAAGAAAAAAAAGTGAAACATCCTTGTTTAAGTTGTTAACACACTGAGCCTTCAGATCGAAATTCCAATAGTTGAGAGTTGTTCTCTGAAGGCTGCATTATATATCAGGAGACAGATCGACCATGATTGTTCAAGGGTGATGCAGGAATAGCTATTCCTGCACCATCTCTTGAACAATCATGGTACATGGTCGATCGACCCATATACAGTCTGTAGCGTGTCAGGTCTGTATACATTAACCAGGGCAGTGCATTTCAGCTCCTCGCGCTGGGACCATATGGCGTTGAGGCGCGTCCCCTGGGTGGTGGATAGGGGGTCCCTCGCGAGAGGGGTGCACCGAATGAAATAAGGTGCCGTGAACCAACATGGTCTAAGGGAAGGTGACCCCGACAGAAAACCCCTGGTCCTCATAGTAAGGGGGTTGGGCGTGGGGGTAGCTTCCCCGCCCTGCAAAAAAGGAAATAGCTACAAAAACGCCGACGAAGTGAGGAAGCAGAAGAAAGCAGTTGTCAACAACAGTCGCACGAGAGCAGCCAAAGCAAGGGCACAGGAGGAATACTCGGAAGCCAACCGCGAGGTGAAGCGGCGGAGTATCAGGGCAGACAATAGGGCCTACACAGACAGTCTGGCAGCAGAGGCAGAAAAAGCAGCAGGCAGCGGCAACAGCTCTACGACATTACCAGAAGATTGTCGGGCAAGTATGGCCATACAGAAAGACCAGTAAAAGACAAAGAAGGCAAGCCTATTGCAGACCGAGCAGACCAACTTGACAAATGGGCCGAGTATTTTGAAGAGTTACTGAACAGACCCAGCCCACCCGATCCCCCAGACATCCAGCCAGCAGAGACTGACCTACCCATCAGCTGTGACAGACCCAGCCGGGAAGAGATCAGAAGAGCAGTGGCATTTGTGAAGAACGGCAAAGCAGCAGGGCCGGATGGCATCCCAGCGGAGTCTCTGAAAGCAGACCTAGAGACAACAGTGGAGATGCTGTAACCACTGTTTGGAAAGATCTGGGAAGAGGAGGTGATGCCGGCTGACTGGAAGGAGGGGTACCTAATCAAGCTTCCCAAGAAAGGCGACCTCAGCAAGTGTTCCAACTACAGAGGAATCACCTTGCTGTCAGTACCAGGAAAGGTCTTCAACAGGATCATCCTGGAGAGAATGAAGAGCTCCATTGACCCCCAGCTGAGAGACCAGCAAGCAGGATTCAGGAAAAACCGATCATGTACAGACCAGATCGCCACTCTCCGCATCATCGTGGAACAGTCTCTGGAGTGGAGCTCCCCGCTGTACGTCAACTTTGTGGATTACGAGAAAGCATTTGACAGCGTGGACCGAGAGACTCTGTGGAAACTCCTACGACACTACGGTGTACCCACAAAGCTCGTCCGCCTGATCAAGAGCAGCTACGATGGCATGACATGTCGCGTGATCCACGAAGGGCAGTTCACCAGGGAGCTCCAGGTCAGAACCGGTGTCAGGCAGGGGTGTCTGCTGTCTCCGTTCCTCTTCCTACTGGCCATAGACTGGGTCATGAAGATGACCACAGAGCACAGACGAAGTGGAATACAGTGGACACTGTGGACACAGCTTGACGACCTCGATTTTGCAGACGACTTGGCATTACTGTCCCACACTCATCAACAAATGCAGGACAAGACCACGAGGCTTGCTGACATCTCGTCCCAAGTTGGCCTCACCATTCACAAACAGAAAACAAAGACAATGAGGCTGAACGCAACCAGGGAAGAACCAGTCTTGCTTGCTGGCACCCCGTTGGAGGAGGTGGAGTCCTTCACCTATCTCGGGAGCATCATAGACAAAAAAAGGCGGCACTGATGCAGATGTCAGAGCACGAATCGGTAAAGCCAGAGCAGCCTTTCTCCAGTTGAAAAAAGTGTGGAGTTCCAGAGAGCTGTCACAACACACCAAAGTCCGGATTTTCAACTCCAACGTAAAAGCAGTTCTCCTATATGGAGCAGAGACTTGGAGATTGACAAAAACCACAGTCAGCAGAGTACAGATCTTCATAAACAGTTGCCTTAGAAGAATTTTGAAAATCCACTGGCCAGAGAAGATCAGCAACGTCAGACTCTGGGAGAGAACAGAGCAGATAACAGCAGAGAATGAAATTGGGCGAAGAAGATGGGGATGGATTGGTCACAGTCTGAGAAAGCCAGCTTCCAGTACCACTAGGCAGGCATTGTCATGGAACCCCCAGGGAAAGAGGAAAAGAGGTAGGCCGAGAAACTCCTGGCGTCGAGACCTCCAAGCAGACATCAAGAGACTGGGAACCACCTGGAGTAAAATAGAAGGAGAAGCACAGGACAGGAGTCGCTGGAGGTCTCTCGTCGACGGCCTATACCCGGGTAAGGGTGACAGGCGTAAGTAAGTAAGTAAGTGCATTTCAGCTGCGGCGGATGATCTATACCCGACGCCTTGTAAGTTGTGTACCCTCCTATTCAGCGCTTCAGGCGATTGTCTCTGGAGAAATTTGACAGATTTTCGATTGCATATGCTGTTTTGGCGGCGCTCAGCAAACGCGCCGTGACAATGCCAGTTGCCTGTGGGTGAGAACGCTACATTGCACGTTCGGTACTCAAAGCACACGCTGGTGTCGAGAAGAGGGGGCCACAGTCGATATCGTCTTCTCTTGTAAAAGTGAAAGGTCTTGTTTTTTTTTTGTGTGTGTGTGCGTGTGTGTGTGTGTGTGTGTGTGTGTGTGTGTGTGTGTGTGTGTGTGTGTGTGTGTGTGTGTGTGTGTGTGTGTGTGTGTGCGTGCGTGCGTGCGTGCGTGTGTGTGTGTGTGTGTGTGTGTGTGAGGGGAGGTGAGGATGGGGAATGGGGGGTGGGGGGGGGGGTGGGGGTGCAGGCACAGGCAACTAATGGCAAAAGTGGTATTGCAGGTTCCGTATACAGGGCACATATCCCTTCTTAACCATTTTCATCGTGATACACCATTGCTCTAAATAAATTTGACTGATAGTTCAAGGGTGGTGCCAGCATTGTTTGGCGCCTGAGGCGCCAAGCTATGCTGGCACCACCCTTGAACTAAAACAGTTGATCTAGATCTCCTAATCACTGAGTAATGCAACCTTCGTAGGACAACAAGCAAATTTTACAAAATCAGTCTCAGCATGAAATAGGTTAAAGACAGTGCTTTCCCTAGTCGATGTCATCTTCTCTTGTATAAGTTAAAGTGTTTTTGTTTTCTTTACATGGGTGGATTACAGACAGCCTAAAGCTACGGTTCCATAAGCACGAATCCGATACGAATACGATCCGAACCCGAAACGGTGATGCAATTTTCCTTCAAAAATTGCGTCATTTTCGTTCGAAGCCGGATGCCAATTTGTGTCCGCATCGGACCGTTATGGAAACGCACAAACATGAAAAGGACTAGCACGAACCTTCCTGTTTAGGACCCGCATCGGATTCGGATCTTGTTCGTATCAGATTCGTGTTCATGGGTCCGTCGCCTTAGGGGTAATTTGGCAACGGAAATGCGCCGACAACGTGCCTCTCCAAAGGAACAGTCAAAATAATCGATATTATTGAATTTTTTGTGCGTGCATTTTCACGCTCCTTTTTTTTTTCGCATTTTTTTCTTCTCAAAATTATTTACCTGTTAAGTAAACAATGAATGTCTTAGCTTATATTGTCTTTGATAAGTGATAAGTCGACTAGTCTTTGATTTTGGACCTTAGAGCTTGTCAACTGAAACGAAAAAATCAAGGACCGCCCAACATATTTTTTTTCTCAGATGCCTGTGACTGCACTTTCAAGACTGTAAGTTTGCCACTTGCAGTGTTTATGCCACCAGAAACCAATCATTATCGTGCACTCAAAGAAGTGAATGCACAACGCAAGTCCGCCACCCATCCGCAAGAGGTGTAGATTCTCATGAGCCCCTGCAGTCGCAGGGGCTCATGAGAATCTAAGCCACTTGTTGGCCCAGATCGGCTCCAATTGTTCCCCTTAGGTTCATTTTAATTTTTTTCTTTCTATAGATCTAGTTCGTATGACCGTGCGGTAATCGACCAGAATTTTGCAGTCATATTCTTTACTTTCCTGTGAAGTGCGATTTACACAGCCCGTATTTTGTTCCTATCCTTGATGTAATTTTTGTTTCTTATTTATACCCTACAATATTCTTGTAGCTATTGAGGCAGTTTTCTTTCCGTACTTTTCACCAGTAATTTTCTGGTCCCTGTTAAAACAGTGCCCCCCCCACCCCCCCCCCACCCCCCCACGCACAGATCCAATATTTTCGGATTTTAACATCTACGCTATATAGAAACCTCATTTTTCCTCCATTAAAAACATGTATTCTCTTAAAATTAGATACATGCATACGAGTGCATTTTTCCCCCTCTATCTCGCCATATTCATAAGTTATGCACATGTTGGGGGGAGAGGGGGGGGGGGGTAGACAAACGCGTTTTCACGATGTGAGTACCTTATTTATTTCTTCTAGTCCCTGTCAGTGACGAGAAGAAATGTACTGGCGAGCAAAAGAAATGCAACATTTTTGGAATCATCGGAAACACTTTCGAAAATGTTGCATTTCTTTTGCTCGTCAGTATCAAAACATTTAATTGATACATACTCAGCTGTGGTGATAAGCACAGTTGTGCACTTTAGCGTTTCTGATGATTCCAAAAATGTTGCATTTCTTTTGCTCGTCATTATCAAAACAGTTCACTGATACATAACTCCAGATGTGGTGACAAGCACAGTTGTGCAAAAGCACAGCGCATGTGACGGTAGTGGACACGGAGAATCACTAAAACAATTTCTTCATAATCAGCTACCGTAGGAGCTGTTTCAAACATCCAACTTTACTTTTGTAAAATAAAAGGGCCCTCACAGACAGGTACTATCTAAAGAGAAGTCTTGAAGGGCAGAAAGTATCACCTGTCATGAAAGACCATTATTTAGGTGGCTACAGCCACAGTCACAGCTACAGCCACCTAAATGATAGTCTTTCACGACGGGCGATCTCTCGTAAGGGTGGTCGGTCAAAACAGATTCCGCTGTGTTATTCAACATCATCCATTTCAGCCCCCCCCCCCCCCCCCCCCACCCTCCGCACCCAAATCAACGCTTCTTCTCCCACTCAGTTTAATTTCAAAGAAGAACCAAAGGAAGAACTTCAGATTGCAGAACCCAACGAAGTTGAATTTTTAGACTGCGTTTCCTTAACCCATTCAGCCTTGACGCACTACAGCAGGAGATAGATCGACATGATAATTCAAGGGTAGTGCCAGATTAGCTTGGCGCCTGTCGGCGCCAAGCTAATCTGGCACTACCCTTGAATTATCATGGTCGATCCATCTCCTGCAACAGGTGCATAGTCGTTAGTTGACGCCTCCAAAATGTGGGAAATACGTGCGTCGGGCTGAATGAGTTAAACGCTATCTTACTCCCACATCAGCAGTTTCCAAGAACGTCGATTTTTCCTGCTGCCGTTCCAGTAAATTGCATGTCGTTCTCCAAAGGTGGGCTCTGTTTGCATACTCGTAAATCCTGCGCCATGAATACGTGCGATTTGCTTGCTCACATTATTTGCAAAAGATTTAAGAAAATATTCCAATCACGGGGACGTGGAGTGATAGGCCGCTCTTCCTGCCCACGTCTGCAAATTACAGTTGTGGGCCTCCCTTCTACCTACACTCCCAGGGGCGGATCGGGGGGGAGGGTAGGGGGGGGGTTAGGAGTTCCGAAACCCCCTCCACAGACCCAAAATTCTTTTAAAATGCTATAACAGTATTTTGGGGGGAGCGTTTGGACCCCCCCCCCTCCCTTTCCCCGCTTTTGATATTTGGGCGAGTTTTGACACACGCACACGACCACCCCCCCCCCCAGCGCCCCCCCCCCACCCCCGCGTTGTTTGATATTTTGGCGAGTGGTGAGAGTCTTAACACATGCGCCTTCGCGCCGCGCCCCCCCCCCCCACCCCCACCCCCCGCCCTCCCGTCGGCTCTTCGATTTTTCGGCCACTGGAAGTAAGGTCTTGCTTCGGGGAGGCCTTCTGTATCAGGTTAAAGGTCCCAAACAAAACGTTGACACCCCCCCCCCTTTTCGAGGCAACTGATCCGCCCCTGACTCCGAAAATATGGTGTGCTGGGTCTGCGAATTTTGGACCTCCGCAGAGGGGGATTTTAAAACCGTACAAAGAGGCTGACTGCGCTCGCGCGCTCGCTGTCAGACCTTTAGCTGCACACCAGTGCGCGGCCACTGAGTGAGTGTAGGCATCGATATTACTTTCCCTTGTAAGATAGCATAACTAGGGCTGGCGCGCGTCCGAACTGTGTCCCAATGCGCAAAAGGCCATCGGGCCGACGTCGGCCCGATGGAGTTTTGCGCACTGAGTATCCCTCCGCAACAGAATAGTCTTTCACCAAATGCCCTTTCGATGCATCTTTACTTCATTTCTAGATCTGTAAAAGTATTAACGAGCAGCTTCAGCATAATAAAGACACATTGTAAGAATGAAACCGTCTCTGAAATTTCTCTGAAACTTTGTGCTAAATCACATTCTGTGCCAGAAGTCTATCTTAAAAATAGACATCTGGCTAGCGAGGTCACCTCATTCAAGCTGCGGAAGTGCCGTATAGCGTTGCCAGCGGCGGAAACTCTATACGATACTTCCGCAGCTATTGATGAGGGGTTTCTTGAATGAGTTAACACAAAAAAGAGAGAGGGTAACTTAAAAGATAGGTAGGAAAGAAAATGGCAAGCGGCGAGGACTTATATAAAATACCCCCCCCCCCCTTTCACACACACACACACACACACACACACACACACACACACACACACACACACACACACACACACACACACACACACACAAGACGTTGTGGAGTTTATTAGTAGTACATTTGCACAATTATGTCATAAGAAATTGTGTGCCGGTGTGTGATTTTGGACCTAAGGTCTATGGCTTTAAGGTCCAAAATCAGATACCAGGCGAAAGGGCACTCCACAATCACAAGTGTATTGCTAGAAATAACAAACTTGAACCAGTACAGTGCATTTATTACGTAGTGAAAGAAATCACAAGGAAACGCGTTTGTCTCGATGTGTTAGAAACTCGGAGTTCTAACAATATTTATTTTCTTCTAGTCACTGTCATGTTTAAATATAGTGGCTATAGAAGAAAGAAAGACTGTGCGTTTGCGGATACACATCGTGAAAACTAATTTCTCTATCTACTCTTATTGGAACCTTACAGGAAACAAAACTCGGCTAATTCGTGAAAGAAAGAAATTACGTGTCACTCACCCACACCAAAGGGAACGCACACACAAAAAGAATGAATGGCTCAGGCGACTAAAACAAAGCACAGACCATTCACGCGGCTTGTCGCCAATAGTAGTCGGTAATGACTTGGACGTGTGCGGAGAGCAGGGCACTCAGTAATCTATAGTAATCTATAGATCCCCTTCAAAACTTGGCAAAAGCAAGGTGCGTGTGTTTCATAATGCTTTAAATCTTACAGCCAAACGATTCATATTTAACATCGTTTTTGACGCACTGAAGCGGACTGCGAGAGTATGATCGAGCGCGGTGGCTCAAGAGTAGTGTTTGATCAGCTTGACGTCGACAGGCTCCAAGCTGATCAATCACTACCCTTGAGCTAACGCGCTCGATCCTTCCCCTGCGGTTGGCGCTGGACTGAAAGGAGTTAATCCCCGTAGCGCAATATGTGCAAGCACTTCGTCCTGGAACCTTACAGGAAACTGATCTGATTTGCATTTGTACTTATAAATAAAGGTGAATGCAAATTTCCTTACACATGACATGCGCACTGATATACACATGTATTCCTTTGTGCCTTTCACTTCCAGCGCCAGCTACGAGTCAAAAAGATCTACAGAGACAGCGTAGGCACAGTGCCTACTTTAGCTGAGCGCCACGAAAAGGCTGCTACGTTCGCTTAATCCATTCAGCCCTGACGCCCTACAGCAGGAGATGGGTCGACCATGATAATTCAAGGATAGTGCCAGATTAGCTTGGCGCCTGTCGGCGCCAAGCTAATCTCGCACTACCCTTGAATTATCATGGTCGATCCATCTCCTGCAACTGGTGCATAGTTGTGAGATGACGCCTCCAAAATTTGGGAAATACTGCCGTCGGGCTGAATGATTTAAAGGATACTTACGCTATGCGTACGTTTGGAAAATACTTTAAATAAAACAAGACAAATCATACAAAAATCACAAATGACATTCACACATCAGTGCATATAGAATTTTTCGAAAAATACCAGCCTTTCTGTTCTGAAAGGGACCAAAAAAAAAAAAATCTATATCAAAACACATAAATGAATGGCTGTATTTTTTCATGCTTAGTTAGTGAGCAATGCCGATTAGCCCCTAATAAGATACTCTCGCAGGAAAAAAAAAATCGGTGTTCTTGTAAATCATCGTTCTTGTAAGTCATCCCTCAACCAAACCCCTTCCATCTGCATGAGGCACAGATCCTCGTGAGCCCCTGCAGCCACAGGGGCTCACGAGGATCTGTGCCTCTTGCGGAGACACATCGCCCATATTTACATGTTGACATTTAATCATCTGGAGTAAGGCTTCGATTTTTCTGAGTGCATCCAGCTACATAGGTGAGCCGGAGTAGCCGCAGCTCCAGAAGGACCCGGGGTCACTTTGGCGTGGACGTTTCGTGTGAGTGGTTTAACACGCCAACATGACTCTCACGCCAGACAGACGCGGGCTTGTTTTGGCGTACTTTGGGAGTAACACGCCAAAATGAGTCTCACGCCAGATGGACCCGGGCTTGCTTTGGCGTACTTTGGAAGTAACACGCTAACATGACTCTCACGCCAGACGGACGCGGGCTTGTTTTGGCGTACTTTGGGAGTAACACGCCAAAATGACTCTCACGCCAGATGGACCCGGGCTCACTTTGGCGTACTTTGGGAGTAACACGCCCAAATGACTCTCACGCCAGATGGACGCGGGCTTGCTTTGGCGTACTTTGGGAGTAACATGCAAAATGACTCTCATGCCAGACCGACCGGGAGTCACTTTGGCGTACGCCAAAGTAACTCCCGGTTGGTCTGGCGTGACAGTCATTTTGGCGTTTTCACATTCCTGACAACAATTTATCACGAGATTGACCCCTGGTCCATATGACGTTAGGGTCATTTCAGCGTGTTACTCTCCTCACGCCAAAGTGACCCCGAGTCCATCTGGCGTACGGTAAAGTGACCCGGGTCGCTCTGGAGTACTTAGTGGTTACCCCCGGGTGTGGAGCAGCACCATCAGCATTTTTTTTTCTGTGCAAGACGCGATCACAGAAAATGTTGTACGTCGTTACGTCAGGCTCATACATCGAACCACTGTAGCCGGTGCAAGTCGACCTGTAGTAGAGGCATTGTAGGCCTAATGCACCAGTGAAAGGCAGTGAATTAATTAGTACCGATTTAGTGCCGTGACCAAATTCTAGTTCTGAGTTCTTACAGTGACGCAACAGATCTCTTTCACTGCTAGATCAAAATTTGGTCTTGATCAGCGTCAGAATCGTGCTGAAATGGGCTCTGTAAGGGTCCGTGTGGGAACATGTATGTTGAAAGAGATGGATCGTAGACGCCAAGCTAATCAGACACTACCTGTTTAACTTTTCACGGTCGATCCATCGCTTTTAACAGAGATGGATCGACCGTGAAAGGTAAAAGGGCAGTGTCTGATTGGCTTGGCGCCACAGGCGCCAAACCAATCAGACACTTCCCTTTTAACTTTCACGTTCGATCCATCGCTTTCAGCGAATAGGATCACACATTCAGCTGGTGCTGTAAAAGGGGGGTTGATGGGTGGAGGAGGAGGGGGAGATTCAGTCACTACTTCTTTATGCAGTAACTCAGACTAACCAATCTATTTAAGCACTACCCTTGAGCAATCATGGTCGATCCATCCTATCCCCCAGCTGTTGCTGTCTATGAAACAGGCTGTCACCACTGTGCCGTGCGATGTAAACGACTACTACTAAATTCATGACAGCCAGAGCCTTTTTACGTGACTTAAAGGATCAAGGTTTGAATTTTACGGTCGAGGGAGTTTTCAGTGTTCGCGCTCAACGGTATTTACACGCTAGACTGAGCAATTTGCGTTCTCGTTGAAAACCACTGTAAATCGCGACTACAGTCACACCATAAGAATCCTAGTCCCCGATCACTTTGTGCCAGTGGGACACTAAATTGGATTTAACTAACTAACTAACACCATAAGAAGCATTATTCGCGATTAGATGATAATCACCCCAAGGCACTGACAAGCCTAATTTGTAAGACATTATTGTATGGGCTTCCCTGGACTATCAGTTATGATTCCTGCTGGACAGTCTAACAACTATTTCTTTAAAAGTCTGGACGTATCTGGGCCAGCTGTTTCTGCCAGAGCAGATCCGGATTTCGAACAAGAGTTTTTAACCCCTTCCCTGCCGAGAAAAAAGTGAACACAATCCAACTGCAAGAGACATAGATCCTCATGAGCCCCCGGACTGCGGGGGCTCATGAGGATCAATGCCTCTTGTTGAGACTAATTTGTATTCATTTTTTCTTGCACGGTTTTGGCTTTTGGTCGTTGAATGAACAACAGTTTTAGAAACAAAAAATGTTCGTGCAATGGCAGTCAAGGGGTAAACCTGAAATATTAATAAATTGTGATGTAGCTGTCTTTTCTAAGCGTGTTTCTTTCTTCGTTGGATTCTTCTCTGCATTTTACACGCAAGGCAATCACTTTTTCTCGTCTGGATGTCAGAGTCGCATCGCACACTGAGAGAATACGGTACGGGGGGGGGGGGGGGGGGAGGGAGGGAGGGGTAGGGGAGGGGGGAGGGGGGAGGGGGGAGAGGGGAGGGAGGGGGGGGGGACACGAAACGGGTAGGTCTTTAAATGGCACACGCTAAAAAGAGACGTCACCCTTTTGGCTGTCGGTAGCGCTGTTAGTCGCGATGATTCCTGCAGGAATCATCGCCACTGAAAGCGATACCGAATATCAAAGGGTTAACAAATTAAACACGTCCAATACAAGTCTTTCGTCTATAAGCCAACTATGTACAGTAACTAACAGTGACACATTTTAAAAGTAATTAGCTGTCTACATCAGAATATGCAGCAGGTAGTCAAAATTGGAGGAAAAAAAAAACCCGCCTTGACCCATTTTGTCCCTGGACCCTGCAGCAGGAGATGGATTAATCATGATAATTCAAGGGTAGTGTCAGATGAGCTTGGCGCCTTTAGGCGCCAAGCTCATCTGGCACTACTCTTGAATTATCATGATCTATCCATCTCCTACAACTGGTACATAGTCGTTAGACAACGCCTTTTAAAAGTATGGAAATGCGGCCGTGGGGAAAATAGGGTTAAAAACCGTTCAGTCCCAGTGGACGCAGACTGTGTTCCTGCATTCTCGGTTAATTCAACACCGAAACGTCCTAGCTTTCATAGAAACATGGCTTCAAAGTGGGGTCAGCAAGAGGTATAGATCCCCATGAGCCCCCCCCCCCCCCAACTGCGGGGGGCTCATGAGGATCTATACCTCTTGCAGTTGGCTGTTGTTCAGATTTTCTCGGCACTAACGGGCTAGGAAAAGTGAAATAATGACATCCATAGTTCTTCCTTGACACAAGACAATAATATGTTCAGAAGTACCCAACGGAGAAAGAAACACGCTTAGAAAAGCGGGTACAACACAATAATATGTTCGACCGAAGAATTCAGTGTACGTTGAACAATTTCAAACTTTCTCCTCCAGGAAACACACGCTTCAATGTAAGCCGACGGCTGGCTACAGCTGTTTATAGTTTCTACAGATTCGGGCAGGTGGAACGTTCCAAAGAATTACATCACTTCGTGCCACACGGGGCGGAGTGAGTCAGTATAAGTATAGATTGCTTTACGTCCCGCAAGCGACAAAGGCCTTCTCAGGACGTGCCTGCGCTAAATGAAGAAAAGAACTGCAAGAAGCGCAGACAGGAGAGAGAATTTCAAAAGAAAAATACAGATGAATGGACCAGAAAGATAGAAATACAAACCCCCAAAAGAGTAGAACCCACCTTGCAGGGGTTAGACAAGGTGACCCTAGGAACTAAAAAGTAGACAACCCCACCAAGGTCCCCTAGGGCAGACCCGGTGGGGGGGGGGGGGGGGGGACACGGGGCGGACATGGAATTAACTCGGCATAGTTCAAGGTGAGCAAAATTAAACTTTGACTTTAGAAAATGTACTCTACCGGAAGCATGTATTTTGCAAGGGTGGCGGTGAGGTTGTGGTGCGGTGGATGGTGGTGGTGGGCGATTGTTAAAGCGGTCACAAAGATGAGGTATTAAAAAAGTCGCTAGGACAAACAAACAAATACACAAACGAACGCACACGCGCACACACGAACTAACTAACGACAGAACGAAGAAAGGAAGGAAGGAACGAACGTAGATCGAGCGAACGAACGAACAAGGACGCGATTAACTCATTCAGCCCCGACACATCACAGCAGGACATGAATCGAGCATGATAGTTCAAGGGTGGTGCCAGAATAGCTTGGCGCCCATAGGCGCCAAGCTATTCTGGCACCACCCTTGAACTATCATGCCAGATCTATCTCTAGAATTGTAATACAGTCCTTCAGAGGGTAACTTCAAAATGTGGGGATTTCGCTCCTGGGATAGAATGTGTTAAAGAACGCAGCTTCTATTACACGTACACGAGTATCATAAGACATATAACTGGGCAATGACACAAGTTTAACCCTTTGACTACTGCTGACAATGCTGTTAGGCGGAAAAGACGCGTATTCGTCAGTACCTGTCGAGGTGCTAAACATGGCAGCAAAACTCGCACTTGCCGGACTGCTGATGAGAATCATTCTCCACGCCTCTTGCAGGTTCCAGGACCTGCAGCGACTTCCAATCCGTCCTTTCTGTACCCACCGCGCCACCTTGACTCCTACCGGAAGCAGTAATAATACTCCTCTTTCATGGTCAGAGCACGACTGAGCCTCTTTCGAGGTGAACGGAAGACTGTGGTAAATCTCAACCAAGCGAAAGGCGCGAATCGTCGCGCGACCCTGCAAGTCTACAGCGGTCTCTGCTGATCTGTGCCGCATTTTGCGACGGAGATGAAAGGCATTCGCTAACATTACGGGCCCATGGTATTATGGTCCGCTTTCACGGTTAGTTAAAGATTTAGCAGACTGTCCCCGTGGACCTATCGATTGCACCGAGAAACGCAATCTCGCCATTTAAGACAGTCACGTAACTGCGTATCTTCCAGCGTCAAAAATCGACTTTATTCAAACTCCATAATTAGCCCTCGAAAGTCCTATTTCTATCATTCATACGACATGCTCAGCTCCGCTCAGCTAGTTTAGACAGATCGTGAGAACTCCAGGGCAGTGCCTGCTAATCTAGTCACATCGTGAGTGAGAACTCTAGGTCAGTTCCAAATAGTCTGGACAGATCGTGCGTGAGAACTCCAGGGCAGTGCCTGATAGTCTGGACAGATCGTGCGTGAGAACTCCAGGGCAGTGCCAGATAGTCTAGACAGATCGTGAGTGAGAACTCCAGGGCAGTGCCTGATAGTCTAGACAGATCGTGAATGAGAACTCCAGGGCAGTGCCTGATAGTCTAGACAGATCGTGAGTGAGAACTCCAGGGCAGTGCCTGATAGTCTAGACAGATCGTGAGTGAGAACTCCAGGGCAGTGCCAGATAGTCTAGACAGATCGTGAGTGAGAACTCTAGGGCAGTGCGTGATAGTCTTGACAGAACGTGAGAACTTCAAGGCAGTGCCTGCCTGTTAGTCTAGCCATATCGTGAGTGAGAACTCCAGGACAGTGCCTGATAGGCTAGACAGACCGTGAGAGCTCCAGGGCAGCGTCTGATAGTCTAGACGGATTGTGAGAACTCCAGGGCAGTGCCTGATAGTCTAAGACGGATCGTGAGAACTCAAGGGCAGTGTCTGATCAGCTTAGCGCCTCTGGCGCCAAGCTAATCAGGCACTACCATTGAGCTGTCATGGTCAATGCATCTTCATCGATCTGAGCGTAGTGATCTGCAGATGGTACTAAACTGTGAGCGTGTTGGCCATGGAAGGGAAAACATGAAGGTGCACCTAGGTGCACGTGGAACGGACTACGTGGCACGGACACTTTTTTCTATTCTTAGTGATGCCAAATCGTTCTCTTTCAACATTAAGGTATTACAAAGGCTAAGAGAAAAATCTCAGCGCGCTATTTAAAAAACAACAACATTGTATTATCTAGTTCAGTTCACATCGGTTCAGCACTTAAAGCTGACTTGAAAATTAGGATTTATTTCCTGGACCGTGACAGTTCAAGGGTGGTGCCAAAATAGCTTGGCGCCTAGAGGCGCCAAGCTATTTTGGCACCACCCTTGAACTGTCACGGCCGAACCACAAGCGCCAAGCTACTTTGGCACTTCTTTGAAACTTTCATGGTCAACCCACATGCGCCAAGCTGCTTTGGTATTACTTTTGAACCTATCATGGTCCACCCAAAGGCGCCGAGCTACTTTGGCACCACCCTTGAACTATCATGGTCGATCCACAGGCGCCAAGCTATTTTGACATCACCCTTGAAATCTCATGGTCGATCTGGCTTATTTAACTGTAATGCCCTCGTACAAGGATAATTCCAAAAATTAATTCGGAGTCAATGTGTAATTTTGTACGAGTAGTTCACTAAACCTGTCAAGTGCATGCTTTTATTTTCTCCATCACACACTTCTTCCGTTCTGCTGTCATCAAAGAAAGCGTGTTCCCCTCAAATCCTTCAAATTCTGTGTACATTACCCGCTGAATATATTCATATATACCTGATGAAATTCCATATTTCATGTACCTGCTGATAATTTGCATAATCACACTATTTTAGCTGTGGCAAATGCCGCTTCCTTACCCTTGATCTTTTCCACGCTGAAGTTTAACAAAACATTCTCTTGCACTGTACTTTGCCAGCAAACTGCGACAAATGAGAAATCAAACGTACACAGGTAAACACCTGGCGCAGTGTACAAAAACCACCGGCCTGGTTTTAGTTCAAAGCTGTCGCTGGTGACTGCTGACCAAGTTCATTTATAAAGAAGTGGTGCGTACGCTCATAGATTTCGCTTAATCGTATATTCATGTCTGTTATGCCCAAATACTCACAACCCTGCTATGCACGTACTCCTGTCCGCTCCACGGCCAAGTGAAGGAGATGGAACGACTTATAACCCCTTCACTGCCGAGAATAAGTGACCACCACCCAACTGCAAGAGGTATAGATCCTCATGAGCCCCCCATATGCGGGGGCTCATGAGGATCTATACCTCTTGCTAAAACCACTGTGTAGCCATGACGGCTAGGGATCTGTGACGAGATTACAATAATCTTAAAAACACAAGCAATTCTGGCACGAACCTTGTCGATCCATACCTTTGGTTCGGCAAAAAGAGATGGATTTTACAGTCAACAATGACTCATTTTGTTTACTCGATTTTAAAAGAACTGCAACCAACCGATTGGAATCATTTTGTCGCAATCTATAAGCATCGGCCGCAACATCTTTCGCGGACTACGCCAAAATAATGGACGGATGGATGGATGGATGGATGGATGGATGGTTAAATGGATAGTTAAATGGATGGATGAATGAATCTGGATTGAAGTAAGGACGGACGGAAAGACAAACAAACAAACAAAAAAGACACAAAACAAACAAAAAACCCAAACAAACAAACAAACAAATAAATTCTTCTTAGGGTAGAATTAAGGAACGAGCGA
The DNA here is from genome assembly GCA_036245525.1 of Semisulcospira habei. NCBI lineage: Eukaryota > Metazoa > Mollusca > Gastropoda > Semisulcospiridae > Semisulcospira > Semisulcospira habei. The sequence continues at coordinate 208,376,152 of BTPG01000002.1, read as the reverse complement.
TGAACTGTTGACCGCGACCGCTCAAATTACGCAAACACCCCCCAAGCGCTATCAATTGAAAAAAATCCGAAACATTTTGAGTATGCGCCTCCCCCCTCCCCCCTCCCCCCCTCTCCCCCCCCCCCCCCCCACCCACCCCCCCACAAAAAAAAAGAGAGAGAGAGAAAAAAAAAAAAAAAAAAAAGAAAGAAGAAGAAGAAGAAGCAGAAGAAGAAATAAATCAACACGACTTCACCTTGGCCCTGGTCGTGAAGAGTTCTAGTTGTGCCAACAGATGTTTCCAAGCTATCACGCTTCACAGCTTGCTGGTCCTATTACTCTCTTTCAAAAGGTTTCCATTTAACTGAGGATCGATAACAAACAGAGATTATTGCCACCAGAACCTGCTGCTTTTGCCCAGCATCCTTTCAGAGCCCAATCCCTCAAGGAATATGGATACACAACGGTGTCAGCAAGAGACATAGATCCTCATAAGCCCCCGCAACTGGGGGGGGTCTCATGAGGATCTATGTCTTTTGCAGTCGGTCTGTCACATTGTTCACTTGGTTGGTTAGTTCGGGGTTTAACGGCCACGGGTTATGGGGGACTCTATTACCTATGGAGTACGACCTGAACATTGATCAATTCAGGCGCACTGCAACTGTGCCACTTTGATTTACCAGGACCTTTCAACGGACATGCTATGGAACAAGCCCGTCTTTTTTCCCTGGATTGCGAGTCCAGCTACCGGGGCCGGGACGGGACGGAGACTCGAACCCACGATCCGGCGATTCCCTTCGCTCTCTTGCTCCGACGCTTAACCGCCTGAGCTATTTCGGACTCTTATTTCGGACTTGTTGTTAGCAGTGAAGGGCCGGTTACGGCGGTTGTGGGCCTTCAAATCGACCGCCGCGTATCGCTGACGCATCCAGCATGCAAGGGAAGAGACAGTTACAATGTAAGGAGAGGTCCCGCGCATCTGCCGCCAAATCCATCTGTTGTCTTCTTGTGCCGAGTCTACCTCGAGGGTTGCTGTCTTTGTCAAGTCCCCCATCGTCACCCTTCACTGTCCAGAAAAATAATGACTCGAATTTCACCCCGAACTGCAAGAGGCATAGATCCTCATGGGCCCCCGCGAATGCGGGGGCTCATGAGGATCTATGCCTCTTGCTGACACCACTGTGTGTCCGTGTTCCTTGGACGGCTGAAGCTCTTTGGGCATCATATCAACAGACGGATATTTCAGAAACGCTGTCGGGTTCTGCGTTCACCGGCAGTGAAGGGGTTAGTTCGCGAACACCATCTGCAAGAGACATAGATCCTCACGAGCCCATGCGACTGCAGGGGCTTACGAAGTTCTATGACTTGTTGGCGCCTCTTTAAAAAAGACACACTGCCTTTTCTGAGCCGAAAAAAAGTCGTCGATGCCAACCGGCGCGTCCTTCCTCGAACTAGAGGCATAGAACCTCAAGAGTTTCAGCAGCTATATGGAAGTCTATGCATCTCGCTGGCATGTTTCGTCCTCATTTACATCTGTGTTTCTCATACGACGTAAATTAACGACCATCAAAACTGAAAGAGCTCCGGGCAAAGCGAAAGAAAATATTGACGACCAGCTTGTTTGGACTTTTACGACACTTCAAAACGCACAGCGAAAAATGCTGCCGTCAGCGAAAATTTAAAGTTGCCTTCTCCAAGGTAGGTTAAGATCGCTAACATTTGCTAATACAACGGATTCTCAATACTGTCTTGCCTGAACTAACACTTCCCTACACTTCTTTTCACAATCAACGTGAGTAGTCGCACGTAACAGGGGCGTGCATCTGCCCTTTGAGCGCACCGGGGGAGCTCTTCAGTGCAGCAGAGGGAAAAAGAGCAGAGTAAAACTTCATTTTACGATATTAAGACTTGATAATTAAAATAAACTTAACTCATTCGCGGCCAGCCGCATCCGGATGCGCGGCTTATGCCGCGCATCCGGATGCGGTTGGCCACGAATGACTTAAGTTAATCGACCATTTTGTGCAGCACTATTGTAATCGCTCACTCGTACAGGATGAGATCGTGAGTTACTAATCCCTTCATTCCTCGAGAATACCCCTTTAACCTCTTACCTGCTGGGGCAAGGTGAAAGCTACCCAGATGCAAGTGACATAAACCCTCATGAGTCCCCCCCCCCCCGCCCGCCCCCCCCCCCCCCCCGCCCCCGCAATCTCGGATTTATGCCTTCTGTTGGTCCTGCGTATTTGATGCCCAATTTTGTTCCACGTAGGCCTACATCTGTGTTTTTTTCCGGCGAATGTCCGACTTTATTCCTCTAGTAAGTGTCACCGTTAATTCGGTCGGACGGTCGGGGGTTCTTTCTCCGGGTACTCTGGCTCTTCCTCCCTCCACGATTTTGGTATCAATTTCAGCCCACTATTCGAAAACTTCAGTAGCTCGCTCGAGCTTGCCCTTAGCACCATGTGAATGTTCTGTGTTTATGTACAGTGTGTGAGTGAATGCGCGTGATTCACGTGAGCGTGCTTGTTGGGTTCAATTCGAGGCCGGCGCTTTGAGCCGATTTTCAATTGGGATAAAGCGCCTATTGAAGTTAATGCGCTGATTTATTTTATTATTTATTAATGCCGGTCGATGTGCAGTTTTTTTTTTTCAGACGCGTAATTCGTGATCAGCGGCAACGTTGGGGTTAATTAAGACGTGTCAAAATGAGTTGGCGGAAAGTCGATCATTAAAGGGAAATTTGTTTTTCGAACCCAAAACATAAGCACTAAAAACAGCGAAGGAATTCCCACAAAGACGCACACGCGTACAAAACATAGTGGAGGCATTGTCTTCCTGATGAAACGGGCAAATAATTAAGAAACTTCCACGAGGTAACCATCGCAATGGCACGCACGCCAAAAGCGTGAACAGTGCGTAATCAGAAGTAACCCCTTCCTTGCCAACGCACGTCCATTGTGTTCCTGAAATCTGAGTTCACTGAACGACCCAAAGCCACCCAAATGTCCAAAGAACGTGGACTGACACAAAGGGGTCTCGGCAAGAGGCATAGATCCTCATGAGCCCCCGCATTCGCGGGGGCTCATGAGGATCTATGCCTCTTGCGGTTAGGTCACGTTCGCTTTTTCTCGGCAGGGAATGGGTTAAAGGATAAAACATGAGATAGCGAGAGTAGAAAAACAGTTCACGCGGAAGGAATATGGCGACCCAGTAATGAACGCCCAGCTTAACAGAAACCCCAGGGTCCACTCTCACAAAGGATCTAGAACCTTAATGAGACCAGCAAGAGGACTGGATCCTCTTGAGCCCCCGCAACTGTGGGGGATCATAAAGATCTAGGCCTGTTGCAGATGTGTGATTTTCGCTGGCAAGACGGTTGTTTTTAAGCCGCGTGGTCCCAAAATCTCACGCCAGCAGGCATATTAGCACCCTTAGTTGCAAAACTGTTTCTTGACTGCCTCGGAATGTGTGAAAGCAAAGACAGGGACTTTTATTTTTTGAACAGAGACTACAGTGCACTGCACAGCTGGACTAGTAATAGAGGTGCTCTGAAATTATGGGCTAAAACAAAGACCCCCCCCCCCGCCCCCCCCCTAAAAAAAAAAAAAAAAGCCAAACCTAACAACCCTAACTAGAGGTGCTCCGAAACTGTGGGTTAAAACAAACAAACAAACAAAAAACAAACAAACAAACAAACAAAGGAAAAAACACTATAAAAAATAAATAAATAACCCAACAACTAACAACAAAAACCTATGCATCTTTTAAAGCAAACAGTGGGTTAAAAGTCCCAACAAATATGCGATATCACATGTTTTTCCGATTTTTCAATCCACTGTTTTGACCTACTTCTGAAATCGGAACGTCTCTTATTTATTTATTTATTTACTTATTTTTTTATTTTAAGTTATTATTATTAATTAATTAATTAATTAATTAATTTTTTTTTTGGGTGGGGGGGGTGGGGTGGGGGGCTCCTTTCTTTGTTTTTTTCTGAGAATTGCAGGGTTTTAACCCTTTGGGCCGGGTGTCCATAGCTGTGTTAGTCGCTATGAGTAATTCCTGCAGGAATCATTGCGACTAAAACAGCTACCGACACCCCAAAGGGTTAAGTAAGGCACTTGCGATTATACGCTGTAAACCGTTTTTGGAGAATGTTCGATTGTATGCAGGTGAAGACAAGCAGCTTTCACTCATCGCACACAGTCTGCTGTGCGCTGCGGGCATTTTGTTACTGTGGACCATTGAATTTTCGGACGCTTTTTCTCAGAACTGCAGACCTTTAAGGCACGTGCGCGCCTATGCTCTGAACCATAAAATGCACATAACCTTATGATCTGATTAAGAGACATTTCCACTCCTTCTGGCATATTTATTTACCATTTCAGCACGCATAAATCCCGCCTACAGACTGTTCAACGTAATCTTTTTTTATTGTTTCTAATATAGGTGCTGCTTCCTGATTTTGGACCGTGTCGACAGCGAAAGTGCACAAACGCCGGTAATAAATCACACCTCCGTACGCAGTTATTTTCAAGGCGTGTCACAGGGCGAGGAAATGCCAGCTGAGTTATGTGTCCCTGACCGCCTCCTAGCGTCGATAGACGCTCGGAGGCGGTCAGGGGCACATAACTCATTGCATTTCCTCACCCTGTGGGAGTTCTGAATTAAAAAAAAAAAGTTTCGCGGACAGCCTGCATTGAAAATAGCTTCCACTACATGAAGATAGTGATATCGTACATGCAAATAAGACAATTCATATGACATAATAAGCATTTCATGATTCCAGGTTTTGAAAAAAAGGCTACGTTCAAATATGAACTACCGGTATTTGCATGTGGCGATGTATTATTGCGTGTAATTAAACACGTTAACACCAAACGTATTTAGATCTATCTATCTCTGGCTATTTTGCCATGCATATAAACGAAACGATTGCTATGCATTTAGTCGAGCTTCTTGATTGATTGATTGATTGATTGACTGATTGATTACTTGCTTGCTTGATTATTTGCTTGCTTGATTGATTTATTGACTGACTGATTATATCACTGCATCAGTCAAAAAAAAAAAAAACCCAAAAAAACCCCAAAAACTATTCATTCATTCATTCATTCATTCATCACAGCACTGAATCAGCGAAAAGACCAAAACAACAACAAAACAAACAACAACAACAACAACAACAACAAAAAACAACAAAATTGCGAATTAAATGCCTGACCAAAGAAAAAAAAATTGAGCGGCCTGCTGTAGAAATAAAACATTCAATGCCCTTTTCACCCAGTGAGTTTACATTCTGACACTGTAGCACGCTTGCCCACTTCTACCTGTCAAATTCCGGGCTTTCAAGAGGTGATTCCTGTCAGTTAGCAGCCCGTTTACAAGCTCTTGAAGTAGGCAACAGCCTACCCTTCAACAACTGACTTCCATCTGCAAGAAGCATAGATTCTCATGAGCCCCCGCGGCAGCTGGGGCTCATGAGAATCTATGCCTTTTGCTAACCGGCGCACCTCGCCACAATTTATTTTTAGCGTCAGATTAGAAAAAAAAAATGCTTACGCGCTCTCCTTGAAGTAGGTAATGCTCCCTCTGGCAGCTTGCATCGACTTCCATCTGCAACAGAAAGAGATTCTCATCAGCCCCGGCATGTATGTGAGCCTCTTTGCCGGCGGATTTTCAGTCCAACACCATGTACGACCTCGGTTTAGGGAGGTGGTCTGGATCTAGACGCGGGGCTGGTAATGTAAAGCAGACTACCTGTGCAGAAGAACTGTTGGCTCATTTGCTGACAGTTTCAGAAACATGGGGGCTCGCGCCTTCCTCCAGTAGGGGTACAGTTACCGATGGCAAAGTGTTTAACTTTACGAGAAACATGGATTCAAAGTGGTGACATCAAGAGGCATACAGCCTCCTGAGCCACTGCAACTGCGAGGGCTCATGAGGATCTATATCTCTTGCAGCTGGGTGGTGTGCAGATTTGCTCGGCAAACGTCCGGTGATTTCCTCCATCATTTTATGTCTGCATTTCCGTACAGTCGAATGAATATAACCTGCTAAAATGGACTCTAAGGTGCCAGTAGGATGCAAAACAGATAGATCATCTTCAAAGGGTTTATGAGCCGTATCTTAGTGTGCTAAAGATAGAACAGTCATATTTAGTTCCTTCGCTGCCGGCGGACGTAGATTGTTTTTGGTTTTTTTTAATCATTGTAAATTCAAACTCAAAGATCCCCAGCCATCAGGGGTACAGTTACCGGGGCTGCAGGCAAACAATTTCCTCCATTTGTGGGACATAGGTCTATATTTTCTTATAGTGGCATATATCCTGCTGCAATGACTCTGAGGTGCCCTTAACACGAGATACAGGTGATCTTCAGAGGCTTATAAGTATGCCAAAGATAGAACAGACATATTAACCCTTTTAGCCCCAAGGTCCCATTTCTCAAACTTTGGAGGTGTTGCCTAACGACTATGTAGCAGTTGCAGGAGATGGCTTGACCATGACAATTTAAGGGGAGTGCCAGATTAGCTTGGCGCCTTCAGGTGCCAAGCTAATCTGGCACTACCCTTGAATTATCATGGTCAAGCCATCTCCTGCTGTAGGAATCTGGGGCCAAAAGTGTTAAGGCTGGCTTCGCAAATGCGGCGGGGGAGGGGGGGGGTGACTCATGAGGATCTATGCCTCTTGTGCTTGGGTGGAGTTCAGTGTCTCTCGCCAGTTAAGGGGTCAATGGGTTGCAATTACGGCCTCCTCGACCTGCGAAAGAAATGTACGTCTGTGCCGACTATCCGCCTAGCCTGCGAGCGGTATGACTTTTTGTTGCAAAAATACCCGCAGGCGCAAGAAACACAGATCCTCATGGGCCCGTGCAGCTGCGGATCTATGTCTATCGTACGCGGAAAGGCTATTGTTTATCTACTGACTCTAGAAAACGGTCAGGGGCACGTAACTCGTGGATTTCGGTTCTCGCCCTGTATTGTCTTTAAAGGATCTATGCCTTTCGGAATGGAAAGACCTTTCTTTCCCCCGTCGTCTGCGATTCCACTGAATTGCCCGCCGCGCGATGCTTTAGCCTATCTCAACAAACCTATTAGCAGGCGCGCTGCGCGATGATCACCCCCTCACCATTACGTCACTTCCTTTAACCCTTTCACCGCCAAAAGCAACAAATGGTGTTTCTTGAGAACCTCTGCTCAGAAAGTGGTATCAGCAAGAGACATAGATCCTCATGAGCCCCCGCAACTGCGGGGGCTCATGAGGATCTATGTCTCTTGCAGCTGGGCGGTGCATGTTCAGTTTGTCTCGCCGGCAATGAATAGGTGTTAACACCTTCGAAACGTGCTGCATTCGGATGCGCGGCTGTATGCCGGCTGTTTGGATGCAGCCGGTCTCAACTTTGTATTATCACTCGCATAATATACATGTCACATATAAGGTGTCTGTCTTCATTTTCTTCATTTCGATCATAATGTACGCTCCTACCGGACAAAACTGACCAGTGCCTCTGGATGGTTACTTCTGGATGGCGCACTTCAAATCTGGTTAATTTGTGCTTGCCCTGTGGTGTATGATTTTGGACCTTTAAATCCGTCTATTTTCAGACGTGAAAGCCATTTTATGATCATGTTGTGAGGTAGAAACAATACCACACCCCCTCCCCCCCCAAAAAAAAAAAAGAAAAAAAAGTAAGAAAGAAAAGAAAAGAAAAGAAAAAAACAAAGAAAGAAGAAAAGTTGACGTGGATGAGTAAAAAAAATTAAGTCGAAAACACTTTGCGACAAAACTGCGTGTGTATTGAATAGTTATTATAGTTCAGCTACAAATACTTGTAAAAATGATTTTTTTTTTCTTGTCGGATTTCATAACAAGTCAACAATACATTTCCCTTTGAATATGCCTGATCACAAGCAATAAATGTTGACCATACCCTGCCCAGCTGTGCGAACGAAAGACAGAGACAGCTTTGTACAGACGCTAACTTTTTGCACAAGCTGGCGTGCATGTGTGCTGGTCTGTGATTTTGGACCAGCACACCTACAGTCGCAAGGTCCAAAATCCCGGACCGGCACTCAACACTGATCTACATGTCGCGCGTGCATGTCAATTGGAGATTCTGATGATACAGCCGCGCAGCCCGACCAATCCTCAATGAAACGTAAATCTGATTCAGTTGCAGCCTACGTCAATGAGCAGAAGGCATATAGATTGTCACGTGCCCCCCTGCGCCTGCAGAGGCTCATGAAAATCCGTGCCTCTACAAGATGGAAGAACTGATCGAAGGACCGTGTATTGCTGGTAAAAATACCAATTTTGTCCGAGACAACATATGGTTCGAACTGAGCTGAAGCAACAACGTTACCCATTGGCTGTGTCGCCACTGTTATACCCGCGATGACATCCGATATATGTGTGAGGGTGCAAATAGGGCCATTTTCTATCGGCGAAAAGCGTAGATTTGCGTGAGCTGCTTTGACTCATGAGGAACTATGCCCCTGTGAGATGAAAGATGCTAGACAAGGTACTCTTGTGGGCGAGCACGCAAGCTGCTTCTAATGAGTTTATCGATGTTTTGCCTTGTATTTGTGAACACTGGATTATCTATAGATTTACAGATAAGAGCTTGTCGATGATGCGCACATTATAGCCGAGAAACGAAATCATGTGTGCATACTCAATGATGCGACAAAACGCATCATAACCTCAATTAGACGGAACTATATTGATCGACGAGTCATACACAACATTAACTCATTCAAGGCCCGCATCCAAAACTGTGGTAGTGTTGTATAGCGTTTCCGGCCCCGTATCAAAAGCCGCGGAATCCGTATGCACGCACGTCTCGATGCGTTGACTTTGTCACAGTCAGTGCCCTCAAATTGTGTTTCTGAAAACATTTGTATATTTAACGTCAAAGAACCACAGCCGACCAAATACCTACACAGCCCTTGTCACATGTGTACAAGCAAGAGACATAGAACCTCATGGGCCCCCGCAACTGCGTGGGCTCATGAGGATCTATGCCTTTTGCAGTGAGGCTGTGTCCACTGTTTTCCGGCAGTAAAGGGGTTAAATGCATGCGTGCGCAACCACTTGCAAATCTGAATATGTGAACGAGAGAGGAAAACAATTATATCCTGCCATTGTATTTTGAACGATATTTTCTACCCTGAATTGTGAGCAGGTTCTGAGTCAAAGCCTCAATAAATTTTGTAATGTCATACGCATGTGTGTTACATATCACACGTCAAATTTAGATGCAGTCTAAAAAAAAATATATATATATAAAAAATGTGTGCTGTTAAATATGATTTTGCGCCTTTTTCTGTCTGGGCGAAAATCTGCAAAATTACACGCCGCCACCACAAATGACGCCGTTTGCTTGTCGGATTACAATTCATTCCTTCACTGTCGAGAAGAAATAGCCAAACTGCAAGAGGCATAGATCCTCATGAGCCCCCGCAATTGCGGGGGCTCATGAGGATCTATGCCTCTTGCGAAACCACTTAGTATCCGCTGACGCTGAATTCACAAGGATTTAAAAAAGAGACCCACACTCTGCTTCCACTGGCAGGGGAGAGGTTAACTTTTGAGATGCAACTGACGCATCATTTGAAGCAGTTTCGTTTCCTGTCTTCATTTTTTTTTTTTTGTAGCGCACGTGTTTACACGCTTCAGCTGCGGCTGCAGACAGTCTCTAGAGTTGACACCAAGCTAATCAGGCATCGTCACTGCTCATTTCAGTCCATCTCATATTTTTGCCACTTCATTCGATACGTGCCGCACGTATCGAACGTAGTCACAGTCAGGGCGACTAAGTTGACTCATTCAGCCCTGACACACCACAGCAAGACATTGATCGAGCATGATGAGTTCAAGCGTGGTGCCAGAGTAGCTTGGCGCCCATAGGTGCCAAGCTACTCTGGCACCACGCTTAAACTATCATGCTCGATCTGTCTCTAGAACTGTAATACAGTCCTTCAGAGGACAACTTCAAAATTTGAGGATTTCGGTCCTCGGGTTGAATGTGTTATAGAACTATAGGCCGTTTGACATTGGGGCGCGCAACGTTTTTGCCAAATATCTCCGCAAAGAATTTTTTTTTGGTACCACTTTAAGAACAAATAGCATTTAGTGCCAACTGACCTAATACGAACTATCTTTTTACTGAACGCCTCTGAATTGTCAATTTTGCTCTGCTGTCGTAAAAATCGGGTGAAACGACAAGAACAAGCCATTTGCAATACCCTAAACGGATAGAGCCTCGGCAGATCAGATTTCAATATCGAGGTCAAGCATGCAGACTTCATGAATGCCTGCGCTGTTTCAGGTTTGAAATCTCGGCCAATTCACGTGAAAATGAATCTTTCTCAAGTCAAGTCAAGTCAAGTCAAAAAACTTTATTTATCCCACGTAGGGGCAATTTCAGTCTGGACAGGAGCATAATGTAGATATCAAGTAAAGTGAAAAAAATGGACAAGACGGACATACACACACGTACACTCAGGCACACAGGCACCCCCATGCACGCAGAATTTAGAACTATAATTATTAATACTGACATCTATACTAATACTGACAACTATCACATAAACCGTACAAGAACAAAATTGGCACCGGCACCATCCCCCTATTGCTCGAGTATAGATCTCACAGCTGAATACATTTAATAGAAGTCTATGCCACTTTGTTCAAAAGAACAATAATAATAATAATAATAATAAGCGCATTAAATAGGTGCTTTATCCCAATTGAAAATCGGCTCAAAGCGCCGCCGCGAACTGAACCCAACAAGCACGCTCACGTGAATCACGCGCATTCACTCACACACAGTACATAAACACAGAACATTCACGTGTTGCTAAGGGCAAGCTCAAGCGAGCTACTGTAGTTTTTGGAAATTCAAAATCGTTTGTATTTGAAATTTGATTAAGTGGGCTGAAACTGATACCAAAGTCGGTGGGAATAAAAGTGAACTTCCTTCTGTTTGTCTCACAGCTGTGACACCTGTACCGGCGGGCTGAGGGCAACAGCTCAAATTTTATATTTAAAATATGGTCTTTTCGGCTAATAATGGACATTGCCTTCTTCATTCACTGTCTGCTTTCTTATGCTGGGCTTAACATATCTGGGGCACATTTAGGGATGTAAAATCATAAAATCAGTCATTTAACCCATATCATACTGAGGCTAAAAGCTTCAAATTTGTACACTGCCATATGCAAGCTACATTATAATACATACAGATAAGGATATAGACCAATGGCTTTAGTTCAAGGGTGGTGCCAGAATAGCTTGGTGCCTAGAGGCACCAAGCTATTCTGGCACTACCCTTGAACTTTTTTAGTCAAACTTATTTCACACATTGATGTATTCCGAATGATAAGGGTTAAATGAATTTTTTTTTTATTTTTTATTTTTTATTTATTTATTTATTTTTTTTATACGGCAGTACAGCAAAAGCTGACACGTTGTTCCGAGTTTCTGAAAAGTAAATCGTATGAGGTCAACTGTCACTGAACGATACTTGTTCTAAGACTGGAATAGAAAAGTGTTTCTTTGCGGAGATATTGGCGAAAAAACGTTGTGCGCTCCGATGTCAAACGACCTCTACCAAACCAGCTGATCCAAAAGCAAACGAAACGTTTTACAGGCTGTTTCTTAAAGTGGTATCGACCTTCTGTCGTTAAATAAGCGTCGGAAAACATTTGCTGTTTTTCAAGATGACAGACGGAAGGGGCGGGATAAATAGGAAAACAAAGACATGAAGGGTATCACTAACGCCAAACGGCGTCAGTCTGTTGACGAGAAAACACTTGAGGCCTAAATTAATGCAGCGTCGATAGCGTCTGGCAGTTTTGTTGTTTGGGTTACAATAAAGGGGCGGCAACTCATTTTAGTCTTAACGCACTGCAACAGGAGAAAGATGGACGCTGACAGTTCGAGGATGGTGCATGATTAATTAACCCTTTGAACTGTCGAGATACAAGAGATATAAACCCTCATGAGCCCCCGCATTCGCGGAGGCTCATAAGGGTTTATGTCTCTAGTTGATCCTATGTTCTTTATTCTTCTTTTTGTCCCATTTACATCTATGTTCTTCACTCGAAGGTCGGTCAGTCAGCAGTCGTTTTAAACGCGAAATTCGTGATCAGTAGCAGCGAATGGGTTAAAATTCTGACGAAGAACGAAACAGACATTTACAACACATTTTTATTTTCGAAAATGGAAGGCTTACAAACAAGTACACACAATGTGCTTCATATCACCAAACAAAAGTTAAGCAGCACATTGTGTACTTGTTGACAGTTTATTTTGTACAAGAAATATTAATATTGCTATTTCGCGTTGTCATTTTCTTTTAAAGCATGTTTGTTTCTTAGAATTCTTTGGGATTTTCTTTACATACTACAAGCATGGCAGTCACCATTTTGCGTCTGGAATACATGAATAATTCGCTTGGCGCCTTCCTGGGAGTCTTGCCTCAGCACAGCAAAAGCGCCCATCACTGACAGCTCCAGGGAAAGCGCCAAGCTAATCAGACACTACATTTGAACTATCAAAGCCGATTCTACGCGTGCAAAAGGTCTGTATTTGTAAAAAAAAAAAAAAAAAAAAACAAATGACATCTACCATGTTTGGCATTTAGTCGGAAAGCGTTAATAACGTGGTGATAACATCATCGTTATTTGAAATAGTCTGGCTGCATTTTTTGTTTCTTAAGTCGCCAAATATATAGGAGCGCTAACAAGGCTTTGAGAGTGGAGCACAAGACTGACCCTGCATCATACTGTCACAGACGTGGTATCACCCGACATTAACCCTTTAACTGCTGGCGTAAGGCGAACAAGAGACATAAACCCTCATGAGCCCCCGTCGCTGTCGCGGATGTATGCCTCTTGTTAGTCCTGTACTCTTTATGCATACGGTCTAATTTACGTCTGTGTTGTTTACAAGCGAACGTCTATCACTGGAGCTTTCAGACGCGCAATTCGTGATCGCTGGCAGCGAAAAGGTTACATGTTTGCACACATTGAATGCAAAACATTCGTCTGCTAACTCATTCTACCCCAGACACACCACAGCAAGATAAGGATCGACCATGATAGTTCAAGGGTGATGCCAGAATAGCTTGGCGCCTATGGGCGCCAAGCTATTCTGGCATCGCCCTTGAACTATCATGGTCGATCTGTGTCCTGCACTGCAATGCAGTCTTCAGAGGACAAAGGCGAAATTTGGGGATTTCGGTGTTGGGGTAGAATGAGCTAAGCAAGGACACAAAAGTTGGATTCACTCACAACCGTTCCCTCTTATTTTCCTACATACTTGCAAAACAACACGCAGACTCTCATAACAGGTGTTCATTTCATGTGCTTCCGGTACAATTTTTAAAAGAAAAAATATGATATACAACACGTAAGGGGCTTGCTATCTGGAAATGTCAGCAATAATGAGTTGAATGAAGCGAAACCACAGCCACAACACTGCTTTTACAGCAGATCACATGTCCAGGCTCCGCGCAGAAGACTGGCCTGGAGGCGCCAAGCTATTCTGGCACCTCCCTTGGACAAGTGTCTGTCATATCTAAAACGTCACGTAACTTCAAACTCAAATAGCCATTCCAATAACAAGGTTTGTGTCTGGGACCACATTGCCCCGGGGGAGAGAATAACTCAAGAATTATGTGCCCCTGTCTCCGAGCGTCAATAGGACATTCGGAGCCCTTGTCCGGAGGGAATAAGGGGGTCGGGGGTGGGGGTGGGGGTTGGGGGTGGGTGGGGGTGGGGGTGGGGGTTGGGGGTTGGGGTGGGTGGGGGTGGGGGTTGCGTGGGGGGTGGGGTGCGGGTGGGGGTGGGGGTGGAGGGAATGGGGGGTATAACTCGTCTTCCAAAATCCAGTTGGAACCGCATTGTAACACCTTTCCATCACCCCCACCCCGGCTTCGGGAATGACAGAAAACATACAATTATGTCCACTTGACCAACACTGAATCACCGTAACACTGTAACGGTTAACTCGTTCAGTGCCGAGCAAATCTGAACACCACCCAACTGCAAGAGTACATAGATGGGGGGGGGGGGGGGCAGTTGGGGGGGGGGGGGGCTCATGAGGTCCTATGCCTCTTGCTGACACCACTTTGAATCCATGTTCTTTATGCAGCTAGCCCATTTTAGTGTTGAATTAAGAAAAGAACGCCTTAACACAATCTGCGTCATCTGCCACTGAACGGGTTAAATGATAGAGAAGTAAGGGATGAGAGTAAGTATACATTATACCGTACGGACGAAAATAGGTATTACCATAGTGGCATTGACAAACTTTCTGTAGATTACGGAGTGAAAATGAACCGACAACAGAACTCCGATCATATACCGCTGTACTATGATGAATTACTGTAATTTTGTCTTTCTTGCTATACAGGTCTAGTTCGAGAAACGTGTTTTTACGATATGTAATAACTCATTTCATCATCAGGCTGATTTTAGAAATTGTTCTTATTGTTCTATGAAGGCTACGTTACAGATCAGGAGATAGATCAACTGTTTTAGTCTAAGGGTGGTGCCAGAACAGCTTGGCGCCTTAGGCGCCAAGCTATTCTGGCACCACCCTTAAACTATCATAGTCAAACTTATTTCAAGCATGAGTGTATCAAGATGAAAAGGGTTAGAGAAAAGTATCAATGGGGGGAGGGGGTATGCTCTAAAATCGTGATTAGTGTCTGGCGTTTGGAGTCGTTTTTCGGAGATAGATCAACTGTTTTAGTTCAAGGGTGGTGCCAGAATAGCTTGGCGCCTTAGGCGCCAAGCTATTCTGGCACCACCCTTGAACGATCATAGTCAAACTTATTTCAAGCATGAGTGTATCAGGATGAAAAGGGTTAGAGAAAAGTATCAATGGGGGAGGGGGTATGCTCTAAAATCGTGATTAGTGTCTGGAGTTTGGAGTTTTTCGGTTCACGTGTTTCGTGATTGCGATTTTTTCATCCTCGTCATCTGTGAAATACGGGTTTGCCGTGAAACGTGAAAGCCAAAAATGTATCTTTGTGATCCGTGAAATCGTCCTGCTCATATCGTGAAACGTGAAAAGTCTGTTGCCACTCTTAAATTTCCATAAAAATATCTTACACAAAGCCGTTCTATGACAGTGTACAGACAAAAATGTATACTGTCCATTACCCAACATCAGTCGTGAAAACATATCTCTCTGCTAGTGAGTTCTATCTGTTCTATGACAGCGTACAGTACAGATCGACAATGTAGACTGGTATACAAAATGCGCACCGTAAAAGCACTTTTCTCAACCGAAGCCTGTGATGGTACTCTGCCAGCGGCTTGACTGAGGAGGGTGTAGCCCTTGCATCAGTGCACCCGGGTCACACTATCGTGCTTCTGATATGAAAGGAAGCATCAACATGTCAAGCCAGCCGTTTAACTCCTTCACGGCCGATGAAAAGAGAACATGACCCAACTGCAAGAGACATAGAGCCTGATGAGCCCCCGCTGTCGCGGGGGCTCATGAGGATCTATGCCTCTTGCTGGGACCAATTTGTATCCCTCTTCCTGGGACGGTTGTGGCTTTTGGTCATTTAATTAACAAAGATTTCAGCCACATAATTATATGCGTTTAGTGGCAGGGAAGGGGTTTTAAAAACCTAGTCTTATGATGTGTGTGATGTTTGTTTGTTTGTTTCTTTTTGTGTGTGTGCAAAAACGCACGAATGTGCGTTAGAGTGATAAACAGACCGCGCCGGAAACGCCGTTTAAACATTTGGCTGTTTCTGACGATAACCGCTCGGCGGAAAAGACGCGTAGTTCCCGAAAAGGGGTAACTTTGCGTCTTTATCAATAAGGGGGTTAAAATAAACAAAACTGCTAATAAGCCAAGTCGGATTCTTTAAAAATGCCTGCCAGTTATCATTGAAGATGAGCAGAAGCCATACTGTATAGGAATAAAGGTGTTATGTACACATGTCGTGAAAATAAACACTGGCGCAAATGAGTGTGATGGTGCAAAATTTAGTACCGTTTACACGTTGAGATGCACTGCATTCGGACACGCGGCCTTATGCCACGTATCCGGACGCGGCAAGTCTGGAATGAGTTAAAAGGTGTGTAAAATTAATATGTAACCTCCGTCACCTTTCTCACCAAGTCATTCAATCTAACAAACAAACAAACAAAAACCCGAAGCAACGAAACAACGAAACAACGAACAAGAGAAAGAAAGAAAGAACCAAAGAAAGAAAGAAAGAAAGAAAGAAAGAAAGAAAGAAAGAAAGAAAGAAACAAACAAACAAACAAACAAACGAACCAACGAACAAATAAACAAACGCTGAAATACAGAAACAAACAAACAAGCAAACGAACCAACGATCCAACGAACGAACCAACAAACCGACTGATACGAGCAAACATCAAGACGACCCGTGATGATGGAAACTATTCAGGACTGTATTCAATGTATTCCTCTGCAACACGGCTTAGGACAGAACACTTATCTGGGTCGTTCACTCTCATACTAAATAGTAACAAGCCTTCTCAATCAGACAAAATACAACACACAAAGTAACCTACAAAAGGATCGACCGCCACAGAACTCACAAAGGTAGTGCCAACTTAGCTTCGTGTTGCGAGAGACGGACCGACCGTGAAAACGTCAAGGGTAGTGCTTGATTTGTTTACCGCCTTTAGGTACAAATTTCTGGTCAGGCGCCAAGCAAATCAGGCACTATCCTTGACATTTTCACGGTCGATCCGTCTCCCACGCGCCTGGCGTTTCAAGCGAATGAGTCGGGTCACTCGGGTCGATCTTCTCAGCGCTGACATAACAGCGATGCAGTGCGCGTAGGCTAGTATTATTCCGCGCGAATAGTCACCCGTAATCCCGTAATTAATTCAATACGCTTCGTTTGCAGCGATGCTAAAGGCAGCTAGCCTATGTCTGCAGTATGTCTAGCGAATCAGTAAAAAAGGTTATAAAAATGTCAGGTAAAATAGCGGTGAATGGACGCCGGGAATTGTTTTGTTTGTGTTTCGTTTCGTTTGTTTTGTTCGTTGTTGTTGCTTTTTGTTGTTGTTTTTGTTTTGGTTTGTTTTGGAGGATTGTTTTGTGCTTTGCTTTCAATGTTTAGTTTAGTTTAGTTTAGTTTAGTTTAGTTTAGTTTAGTTTAGTTTAGTTTAGTTTAGTTTTGTTTTGTTTTGTTTTGTGTCGTGTCGATTCGTTCCCTTTCATTTTGTTTCGTCTCGCTTCGCCAAGTTCAGTTTTATTTTATTTCATTTTATTTTATTTTGATGAATTTTTTAAAAGGTTGTCTTTTTTCCTGGTTTAAAATAATTTCTTAACATTAACTTTTACCACCAACTGCGAACTGTGAACAGGTCGACTGTGATTAGTCAAAGACTGTGCTTGAATATAAGCCTGACGCACTTCGTGTACCTTTGAGCTGCCACAATCGATTTTTTTCACCGCAGATGACATTGCAAGTAAAACAATTAGAAGCTTGTGTAATGACCTGTATTTGTAATAACACCAGAATCTGAGCACGGATTTCATAACAGCAAGACACGCATGTGTGCTGGTCTTTGATTGTGGACCTTACGGCTTCAGCCGTAAGGTCCACTATCACAGACCAGCACACGCGTGTCATCATCCGCTTCTGATTTGTGACGCAATCGATCTGTAATCACAAACAAAGCCTATGCAATCTGCAGTTCACGCTCGTGCGTTCAATCACACACACACAAATAAGCAGTTATGAATCTTGACTTTTAGACGAGTCCGGTTCGATAGCGCCGACAGGACAAAATGCAAAATGTTTCTGTCACTTCCTAGAATACAGTACAGAAGCTAGAATGTAGCTAATCCGGCACTAACCGTGAGCTTGCAAGGTTCATTCATATCCGGCGGAAGCTCATAATAACAGAGGGATTAAATTAAAAATGTGTGCATTAACCCTTTTGCTGCCGAAAAATGGTGAACACAAAAGTTCAACTGCAAGAGACATAGATCCTCATGAACACCCGCAGTCGCGGGGGCTCATGAGGATCTATGCCCTCTTGCTGAAAACCACTTCATATCCACGTTCCTTGGACGGCCGGATACTTTCAGCGTGGAATTAAACGAAGATTTCAGATGCGCAATCTGCGTACACTGGAGTTCAGACTAAGACACAAAGTCCCTACGATAGAGGTTATCCTTACAGGTCGAACATTGCACGGAATTCAGTCATTCGGTGGATTCATCCGGCCGGCTCCATCTGCAAGCAGGCATAGATTCTCATGAGCCCCTGCGTCGCGTCATCCGCGAGGCGCACTCACTGCTAGAGGACGCATGCTGAACGCTGCACTAATGGCTCTACTGTCTGTCCTTACAGTAAAGGGGTTCAGCCTGCTGTCTTTGACGTGTTTCTGACTTACGAATAACTGACACCTGAATGTCCAGGGACCGACTACCCTCAACAGGGGCGGATCAGTTACCTCGAGGGGGGGGGGCGGGGGGTTCCAATTTTTTTGTTTAGGACCTTCAGCCTGATACAAAAGGCCTTCCCGACGCTAGATCTTGCTTCCAGGAGCAGAAAATTAGGAAAGAAAGGCCGGGGGGGGGGGGGGGGGGGGGGTGATGGGGGCTGGATAGAGAAAAGGCGCGTGCGTGTTAAGACTCACCGTTCGCCAAAATATCAAACAACGGGGGAAAGGAAGGGGGGGGGGGGGCGGGCATGTGTCAAAACTCGCCAAACTCGCCAAAATTTTAAACACCCCAAAAAGGGACTTTGTTATAGCATTTTTGTTTTAAATTGTGGGGTGGGGTGGGAGTGGGGGGTTAGGTGATCCGGAACCCCTGGTACCCTCCCCCCCCCAGATCCGCCCCAGCTCAACCTTATCAGCTCCAGCTAGTGCATTTCATTTTTTTTTCAGCGATCATCGAGCATTAACACCAACTCACGCTCATCAGTCTTCTCTGTTTGCTTCGAGGCGACACCTTTACACAGTAGGGCTGGCGCTAGGATGCTTCCGTTTAATTACGATCCATGGAAAGTCTAATAAGCACGATTCAAAAACATGTTCCAGGGACGCACTTTGACTCATTCATCCCGACGCACGTATTTCCCAAATTTTGGAGGCGTCATCTAACGACTATGCACCTGTTGCAGGCGGTCGACCCATCTCCTGTTGTAGTGCGTCAGGGCTGAACGGGTTAAGCACACTTCTGATGGGATTCCCAGAGCGAAAAGTCAAGACTCTTTCGGGTTTAGCGCCAGGTAACTGAAAGGTGACAGAGGGAGGTTTTCAAATGTCATAATTATGCATGACGTGAGTTTGACAGCGACTGCAAGAAAACGCCAACCTAGAAAGAAACACGCTTGGAAAGTGAAATTACACACACGTGTTTTGTAATTGTACTTTCTAAGCGCACTTTTTACTTTGAAACACGCTTAGAAAGTACAATAGATAATGTCCAGAAATCAGAGATACGGTCAAAAACTGCGCGTCTTTTGACACAAAAAGTGGATTTAAAGCCCGGACAAACATGCGATATAACAAACATGCGATATCGCATGTTTGTCCGGGCCGTTTTTGTCCTGCTTCTGATTTCCGGAAATCATCTACTTTAAGTGTATTTTCTAAGCGTGCTTCTTTTCTTGTTGGCATTTAATTTTTTTTTTTTTTTACACGTTTGGCAGACCCCTTTCTGGCCAGGATTATGCAAAAGAAAGCGGTAGCGCCTGATCGGGCAGTAGGGCGCTGAAATGTCTAGTCCCGTAATGTGTACGTAGATAGCATTGGCAGCCGATCCCAGAACGTGACAGCCACGCCCCAATGTGTTAACACTTGAAGTGAAAAGACAAGCGCAGACAACACGGAGCGAAGAAAGCAACGAGTTCTGTGACCCTGACCGGCACTGAGACGGTCAAGGGCACATAATGCCGTTCGCCCTGTGCAGGCAGTTTTCTCGCCCGCAGAGCATGACTAAAGTTTGTATTGCGACATGATCATCGACGTTAACAATTAAGATGATGACCCTTACTCGAAACAAGATGGGATGAACCATAACCCACAAAGTCCCTTCTATATGAGATGTGTCCTCGCTGCCAATGGTCTCTACCGCGGTTTGTCTTTGACCTGATTCTGACTATGATGTTAAATTAACTCCTATTGAAAAAAGTGTCAAAGATCTGCCAGTGCGTCAGTGAGTTCTATAAGGGGCGCAGGACATACGCATCACTGATTTGTCAAACGTCGTTTGTCATGACGAAAGTTTGAGTTTTTACGAAATTTTATATTTTACGTGATATGAGTTTCACCTTCGCTTCATAGGCTTGAGAAAATGATGACAAAACTAGAACTTCATGGTACCATTTCAGTCTAGCTATAATTTGTGTGAAAGCAGGTTGACTTTACCTAGCTACATGATATACTAAGAACAAGGGTCATCTGCGTGCTCTTCTGAAAGCGCGTCGATGTGTATGTGCGTGTTGATGCGTGCGTGCGCGCCCGCTCCAAACATCTCCGAGAGGCATAGATTCTCATGCGCCTGGAGAGCGCATGAGGATCTATTCCTCCTGGAGATGCGCGCATGTTTGTGTGTGTGTGTGTGTGTATGTGTGTGTGTGTGTGTGTGTGTGTGTGTGTGTGTGAGTGTGTGTGTGTGAGTGTGAGTGTGTGAGAGAGAGAGTGAGAGAGAGAGAGGAGAGAGAGAGAGAGAGAGAGAGAGAGAGAGAGAGAGAGAGAGAGAGAGAGAGAGAGCCGCGCGCGCGAGAGAGAATGACGTCATATTTAGAGTATTATGTCAGTGTCTGCGTGGTGACGGAGTAGCCTCTTTTACGTCACTGCCACTGTCTGACTTTCTCTAGAAGTTTTTTTTTTTTTTTTTTTTTAGCGTTTTAATTCTTTTCGAAAAAGAATTGTTTTTTTACTATGGAAGTTGTAAGGATACAAAGCTGGCTAACGAACTCATTCAATGTCTTTATCCAAACTAGCTGTATGCAAAAGTTCAAGTAAATATGACAAAAATTACAGACTCTAATCTGGGTCAACCGACTTTCTATAAACGGTTGTTTATGTCTTCAATGAGACATTCAATTATAATATGCTCGGAGGCTCTCTTAGCCACCCACTTAAGAAAGTATTTCGCCAAGTTTCAAGCTGGTGTGTACAGAAATATCGGAGATTCTCTTGTTTACATACATACGCACAAACATACGCACAAACGGCGCTTCGCGCCAAATGTACGTTCAGCAGCGAGGTTAGTGTAACTAGACATGACATAATTTTTATCTTGTTACTTCAGTTGTTAGAGGTTTAACCTGCCCGCCTTTGACATCATGGACATGCTATTAAATTCGCCCCTCCGCGACCCGTCCTAAAAAGTCCCTTCTATAAATAAAGGGGACTTAAAAACATCAGCATAAATGAATTCAGTAAGAGGCATAGCTCCTCGTGAGCCCCCGCATTTACGGGGGCTCATGAGGATCTATGCCTCTTGCACATGAACTGAAAGAACAATCTACCTGATTTCCTCCTAAATAACAACAAGACGAATGGCAGAGGAAAAAAAAAAAAACCTCTGAAACTATCCAATGTTAACAGTTTCATATTTGCCCGTTCATCCTAATACAAGAGGCATATATCCTCATCTATGCCTCTTGCAAGACGTCAGACCTTCCCAAGCTTAAAACCTCTTCTTTCTAAATAAAGAAATAGACGGGTGGCGCGAATACTGAAATTAAAAAAAAAGAAAAAAGAATGTTTCATCTTTGCTCGCTCATGCTGATACTCTCCCCATTCATCTTGATACAGAGGGCTGAAAAGTTAGCGATTAGTATGCCATAAATCACGTTCGCCGATAAAACGCATGTCAGAGTATTACACGTCAAACCGTAAGTGTAATTTCTCACTCGACTTGCCACGGCCCATCACAAAAAGCTTGAGAGCGGTTAAGGTCACCTGCCCGGAGGGAGGGGCAGTTGCACGACGCGGGACTCAGTTGCGTGACGGGGCGTGCTTAAATCCTGCAGCCAGCCACTAAGCAAAGGTGCCCCGCTGTCGCGCGGTACCTTGCTTAGTGGCTGGCAGCAGGATTTAAGCACACTCGTGCAGCTGACCCCCGCTTAAAAGTGTTCCTGTCCTAATTAAGTACATGTGTCGAGATCGGCCCTAAAGTATCGGTATCGGCCGAAAGCTTGTTATAAAACAGTATATTGACAGGAGTCCTAAAGCTTTTGTTGTCCCCAAAACGCATGGAAATAGTTCTAGACATTTGTGGTCCTACAGAATACATTACTGGGTACTGGTATTTGATTCCAGACAATGGGGCCCAAGGCAGTAAGGTCCAAAATCACGGACCAGCACACACTATGAACATCAGTCATGAAATGTAAGGTCCTAGGAGTGCATCAACAGCAATCATACAAAGTATATTAAATACGTGGCTGAATATTTTGAAGGTAAATTTATGTTCTGGAGGCATTCTTTCAGATCTGTCTTTATTCAATGACCAAAAGCCACAACTGTTCAAGCATCATAGATACAGATTTGTTTCAGTACGAGGCATAGATCCTCATAAGCCCCTGTGACTGCAAAGGATCATGAGGATCTATGCCTCTTTGTTGAGACCAGTTTGCACCCAAGTTCCTGTGATAGATCAGTTGTGCTCTTTGGCGTTGAATCAGGAAAGATTTCACACCAAAAACTAACTAAATAAATAATAATTAAAAAAAACCCCGCGTCCAGTGGCAAGAAAAGAGAGATTTAAAGGCAAAAATAGACCAACGCTCTCGACACACAAATTATATTTGTTTACTGAGTGCAACCGATTCTTAAGTCCCATATCTACCTCATGTCATGCAAACCAACCCCCAAAATCGCTAAAGCCTATCCGTCGAGCTTCATCAATGAATTGAGGCCTTGTCTCTGGAAGACTTCACTAAGCGTTTCACATTCGCAGCTCTTCCAGCGATATTTAAAAACTAAACATGCGTGAACAAAGGCGAAGCGAACCAAAGATAGCCCTCCCCCCCCCCCCGCCCCCCACCCCCTCACTCGTTTATCATTAGCATAACACAGGACACGTTCCTCAACTCAAGAACAGTTGTAGCTACTCTTGGTAAAAGCGAGAGGCATAGATTCTCATGAGCCTCTGCGACTGCAGGGGCTCATGAGAATCGATGTCTCTTGCACATCAATAGGAAGATTGAACAGGCGTACACAATTAAAAAAAAATGCATATAGGTTCAGATAAGTTCTTCTATTGTGGGATCGCGGCTTATGTATTGAATGAAGCCTTTCGCTCACGAAGTCAGCGCGCTTTGCTTGTAGTATTAAAATCGAACGCTAAACGGTGGGGGTGCCAGTCGCGAGGGGAAATGGATTGACCGCGATTATTGCCGGATTTAGCCTAGACCGTGGCGGCTCCAAAGCAGTGCTTGACAAGCTACGTCGAGTTCTGCCCTTGAACGTGAATAAATGGGCACAAGCACTCGCTGCATCGTGTTTTTGTGTTTCATATTGACGTTCATGCCTGGAGATTTAACTGTCTCCTGCAGATGACGCTGTTCGTGAAACGGACGTGCCTTTTGGGTGGGTTTTCGTTTTCAAGCTCAAGCGGAACGAACCGAGGACAGCACCTAAAAGGTTATGCTGTCAGGATCTGTGTGTTGGTCTCTGATTCTGGATCTTGCGGCCGTAGAGACCAACACAGTGCGCGATAGGCCGAGGTGAACACTCGCATTCTTGTGTTAATCCCACGCAGTTGGGCAATTATCCCCTGATCTCTGCCTCAACCTGACGGAGTAAAAAAAGGAGTTGGCCGTAGCAAGCAGTATAGAGTCTCACGAGCCCCTGCAGCTGCAGGTGCTCTTGAGAATCTATGCCGCTTGCAGAATGGCATTGGGTGATTTAAGGTGTGAATGGTAGAATAACTCATAATTCATTTCACTCCAAGAGAAGTTATCGCTAATTTTGCACGATGTGTCTGTCACTGTTGCGGCTGCTATCTTTGGCTTGCGGGCATGACAGTTACGTTAAAGATAGTCGTTCCTCAATTTTATTATAGGCAGGAAAGATATCATTATGCGCATTATTAATTTTGTTTTTGATTTTATTTATATTTCAGTTAAAGTGACCAGATATAAGCAAGAAAGGGTAATAGTTTGCAATATCTCCTTTATATATTAGAGTCCGAAATAGCTTAGGCGGTTAAGCGTCGGAGCAAGAGAGCGAAGGGAATCGCCGGGTCATGGGTTCGAGTCCCCATCCCGGCCCCGGTAGCTGGACTCGCAATCCAGGGAAAAAAGACGGGCTAGTTCCATAGCATGTCCGTTGAAAGGTCCTAGTAAATCAAAGTGGCACAGTTGCAGTGCGCCTGAATTGATCAGTGCTCAGGTCGTACTCCATAGGCAATAGATTTCCCTGTCCCCCATAACCCGCCCGTCTGGGCCGTCCATTGTCACTTCGGTGCCGTGGACGTTAAACCCCGAACTAACCAACCAATCCTTTATATATTATGTTGTTAGAATATGTTGGCTGGCTGAAGGACTGTTCTGTCTAAATCAAAACGCTGAAATTCAGCTTTCTGGAATGTTGAAAAAGCTAAATAAGTCTCCAGGACTGAAGACTGTCACCCATTTATTTTCCAAGTTTACTGTATTCGCCATTGCCCTTTTCAGATTCGTATATGCTGACGCGCGACACCATTCGAATCATCAGATACACTGGAGTATTTCCGACGATTACATTCTTTTGCTCGTCAGTATAGCAGTCTTCTCCTTAGTCTGTGAGTAAAGCAATGCTTAACCTGCTATAACTCTGACTTTCTACCAGACCAGCTGGCCTAAAAAAATCATAAACTCCTGACTGATGCCGGCTTGGATAGCAAGCTACCAGAATATACGGCGCTTCTCTGGTGTTTAGATGGAGGCCGCGCGTTACCAGGACTAACTGAGGCCAGCAAGATGCCTAGAACCTCATGAGCTCCCGCATTCGCGGGGGCTCATGAGGATCCATGCCTCTTGCAGTTGATGGCCGTGGCCGCTCGGGAAAAAAGGTTAATTAGCAATTGCTCAAAATTACGTACTTTCCTGTTTCTCCCTCTGTTTCCTGGCTGTTTTGCTAAACAAGCCTTGGCATGCGTGTACGAACGGTCGGCTAATTGCATCACAACTGTGAGTCTTGCGCCACGTCAATTACCCGTTTATTGCGCGGAGGCTGGGTTTTATTAGTGTTCGTTAGCACGACAAGGGTGGAAAGGTTTGAGGTATGGCCTCGTTCTTTTCGCTTCCAGCAGCCAAATGTGGGTGGGATCAGTGGAGGGAGATAAGACCGATTGACTTCGACAGGAAAAGCCGTAGTGGTGTCTAATTAGGTTGGCTGTAGTCTACAGCGGCGACAAGAAAAGCTAAACAGAGCCGAATTTTCGTAATAGGTAAGAGAAAATTCTTTGGTAAGTTTTAAAGTGCAAGATGTTCCGTAAACCCCTGCAGCAAAAGACGCTAGGGCCGAGGTCGGCCGCAGTGGGCCGTGCGCGGGTCCACTGGGACCGATGCTGGCCCCGAGGACCTTTGCTTACTGGGAAAGTGCCAGAGGCGCAGTTTCACCGCTAGACTGCTACTAACGATATCACTCGGCGGACAGGACTGGCAACAACTTGTCTTTTCCGCCGAATGGCAGTACTCGAAAGTTCCATCGGGCCGAACTCGGCCGCAGTGGGCCCGCGCACAGTCGTGTTAGTGTAATCCACAGTCGTGCACGGGCCCACTGCGGCCGACTTCGGCCCGATGGCCCTTGGGTGTTGGGCTGCTACTTTAACGACCGTGTTGAAGCGACCCACTCCGGTCAAGAAAGGATAGCTCGCAATATCTCTTTTGCAAACTGTTCTTCATAAGTCTTATGTATAAGATAAAGCTGCAGAAAGGGCTAACTTAACCCTTTGAGTGTCGGTAGCGGTTTTTGTCGCGATGATTCCTATACAGGAATCATCTCGTCAAAAACCGCTACCGACACACGGTAGCGGTTTTTGACGCGATGATTCCTTCGCGACAAAAACCGCTACCGCCACGCAAAGAGTTAACTTTAAAGTTTGAATGTTGTTTAATGAAGGACTTGTGCACTTTTTCTCTTTTAAGCAGTAGGAAACTTCCGCCCTCGCGTACAAAGGCAGTGGGAAACTTCCGCCCTCGCGTACAAAGGCAGTAGGAAACTTCCGCCCTCGCGTACAAAGGCAGTAGGAAACTTCCGCCCTCGCGTACAAAGGCAGTAGGAAACTTCCGCCCTCGCGTACAAAGGCAGTAGGAAACTTCCGCCCTCGCGTACAAAGGCAGTAGGAAACTTCCGCCCTCGCGTACAAAGGCAGTAGGAAACTTCCGCCCTCGCGTACAAAGGCAGTAGGAAACATCATTACGTGTGCCTACTCACTCGGATTTTGAAAAGAATAGTTGTGAAAAAAATGGAGAAGAACCCTGCTGGGCCTGAAAACTTAATGACGACAGAGACATAAAACATGACATAGAAAATGAGAGAGGAAGTTTGCTTGCAGCTGCACAAAGCCAATCTGTGCGCCACCGTACAACTTTTCAGTCGCCCACAGCGACAATACTTTCTTGTTTTTTTTTGTTTGTTTGTTTTTGTTTGTTTGTTTGTTTGTTTGTTTGTTTGTAGGATGTCTACATATTCCACACTTTCGACCTTTGATTAAGCCACAGGCGCCTGACGAGCTCAGACCCCCTACCCGGATCTGCCCTGGGGGTCTTGGGTGTGTGTGTGTGTTGGGGGGGGGGCAGGGGGGCAGGGGGGGAGGGGGGAAGGGGCAGGGGGGCCAGGGGGCGGGCGGGGACAGGGGTTAACTACTGTTTAGTTCCCAGGGTCACCCTGATCGGCAGCAGAGGGTGGGGTTTTCTCTTTTTTTTCTGGGCATATGTTTCTGTCTATCCTTGGTCCATTGGTCCATTCACCTGTATTTTCCATTTTTAAATTCTCCCTACTGTCTGCGTTGCCTGCAGTCCTTGATATTGGATGTGTGTTGCCAAATGGTCTACTGCACCTAAGAGATGATGAGTTATCTGTTTGCGGTTAATGTTTAAAATAAAAAAAAAAAAAATATATATATATATATATATATATATATATATATATATATATATATATATATATATATATATATATATATATATATATATATATTTATATATATATATATATATATATATATATAATTTCCCTGTACATATTTTGTAAATGTTATGATTTTCTACTCTTTTTTTGTTGTTGGGTAAACTGCACAAGTTAGCATGAAGGTGCAGTGTCCCTAGCATGTCTTAGGTTTATTTAGCATATTGGATCGGCTGGCGACATACATTCAATATTCTGTTCATTTTATTTTTTACAAACAGCCCAGGCGCGTCCTGAGAAAGTCTTGTTGCTTTAGGGACATTAAGCAATGCACATCCAACCAACCAACCAACTGTCGAGGTCAGAGGGTGCTGAAATGCAAATGAGCTTCTTCGCGCATGTGCAGTGCACTCTTCATTTGATGAGTGAGTATTGCACTGCGCGAGCGCGAGGTGGGGGGGGGGGGGGGGGGGGGGACTGACTGGTACATGGTACATCAACACGCACTGAGGTCGTCAGGTGCCTATGTATGAACCCGTTCAACTCTTACACACCCCAAGAAATATTTTAATATGGATAGACCTTGACATTTCAAAGGTAATGCCAGAATATCTCCGCGTCTCTATGCGGCATTAAACTTTTCCAGCGCAACCTTTGAACCATCATGATCGATTAAGACGCCAAGCCATTCTGGCACCATCACCGAACTATCATTATCGATCTGTGTCCTGTACTGTTATGCAATTTTCTGCATGAGGACACACTCCCCCATTTGGAAATTTCCGCAACTCTGCTCCATGAATAAAACTGACAAACAACCGCAATATAGTGAGAATATTACTCCCGCGCCAAACCAAGCAGAAAATACGATCAAGACTAATCGAAACACCGGAATTTGCACAAGATGCATCACGATGTATCATCGTGAAAGACATTTATCCTACTCAGTGAGTAAACGTTCCTCGGCGCTAAGTCGGCCGCAGTTGGCCCGCGCACGCTTGTGCGCGGGCCATCTGCGGCTGATATCAGCCTGAGGACCTTTTGTGAAGGCCTGGAGACGTCGCGGTGGCAATATAACCAGATTACGCTCGAGATTTCATTTTAAATCGCTGGCTTTCAGATGGAAATGGAGGGACAGGGAAACTCGTTAAAATTTATTCATCTAGAAGCAGCTGCATATTTTGGATTGTTTCCTCGTTCTGTTTCTGACCCCAAGATGGCCGATGAAGCATTGCGACTGCCCTAATTTATACTCCTTGACTTGCTACGCCATTTGTGTAAGACAGGGGAGGGGGCGGAGGGGGGGGGGGGACTTGGATGGCCCTCCTTAGGCAAACAAGAAAATACATTTCTTGAATCTCTATTCTTGGTCGATTAACACCTTTACTGTCGAGCAACAAAACCAAGCAAACAACTGATCGTAATCGGCCAAATACAAGATTACAAGAGACACAGATCGTCATGAGCCCCTGCATGAAGATCTATGCCTCTTACTAACCTCAGTCAGTCCTGGTAATTCGCGGCCTTAAACTTAGAGAAGAACAGAACGGTGAAAGAAACACGCTTAGAAAAGACAATTACAACACAATTTAAAGAAATTGTGTTGTAACTGTCTTTTCTAAGCGTGGTTCCTTCTCCGATGGGTTCTTCTCTGCATTTTACACGCTTGGCAGTCACCTTTCGGTCTTAAACCTAGACGCAGTTATCCGGTAGTTAATTTGCATCAGAGTTGTCCCTTTTTTTAATATGATGCATCCATGTCTTGCTGTGGTGTGTACGGGCTGAATGAGTTAACGACTTGCAAACGTGTAACAGCAACTCTCTCTGTCTGTCTATCTGTCTTATCTGTCTGTCGGTCTGTCTCCCCCCCCCCCACGCACCTCCTTTCCCCCCCCCCCCCCCCGAGAAAGGTCTACCGCTTACAAAAGAAGCAAACTAAATCTGGGTTGCTTTATTTTTTTGTGCAAAATGTCGCTCGTCAGCGGCCCGCATTTTGGGGGGCGTGAGAAGACAATGAACTGCTTGAGTGGGTCTGTGTGTCATTCAGTACTCGGTGAAGACCTAGTGAACTGACAGATCGACAAGGACAGTTCAAAGGTGGTGCCAAAACAGCCTGGCGTTCGATTTTGATAGTGTAAGGATGGTGCAAGAATAGCTTGGCCCTTGAACTATATGGGTCGATCTTGGTCGTGTACTTGTAGTGAACCAGGGACTCTTGCGGGACGAAGTGGTCGGAAAAGAAAAACCGTTTCATTTGCAACATGTCGCTCGTCAGCCCTGCGTTTCGGGGGGCGTGAGAAGACATACGCCTCCTAAATGGCCCCAGTGTGTCAGCGTGTCAGTCAATATCGTCTCGTGATCGTGAGACTACATATATATACTGCTAAGGTTACGTTTACGCCGGACGAGAGCGAAGTCATGGCGGGTAACCATAAGCACAGATGTTTGAAGTGATGCCTATTCTCATAGTACAAACTGTTTGTAGTGCTGTCTATTCTCATGGTACAAACTGTTTGTAGTGCTGCCTATTCTCATAGTACAAACTGTTTGTAGTGCTGTCTATTCTCATGGTACAAACTGTTTGTAGTGCTGTCTATTCTCATGGTACAAACTGTTTGTAGTGCTGTCTATTCTCATGGTACAAACTGTTTGTAGTGCTGTCTATTCTCATGGTACAAACTGTTTGTAGTGCTGTCTATTCTCATGGCACAAACTGTTTGTAGCGCTGTCTGTTCGCATGGTACAAACTGTTTGTAGTGCTGTCTGTTCTCATGGTACAAACTGTTTGTAGTGCTGTCTATTCTCATGATACAAACTGTTTGTAGTGCTGTCTATTTTCATGGTACAAACTGTTTGTAGTGCTGTCTATTATCATGGTACAAACTGTTTGTAGTGCTGTCTATTCTCATGGTACAAACTGTTTGTAGTGTTGTCTGTTCTCATGGTACGAAAGGTTTGTAGAGTAGTGTTGTCTGTTCTCATGGTACGAAAGGTTTGTAGTGCTGTCTATTTTGATGGTACAAACTGTTTGTAGTGCTGTCTATTCTCATCGTAAACACTGTTTGTAGTGCTGCCTATTTTCATGGTACAAACCGTTTGTAGTGTTGTCTATTCTCATCGTACAAGCTGTTTATCCGCCGTGACTCTGCTCTCGTTCGTTGTTTGGGAGTCGTTCGGCGTAAACGTAACCTCACTACCTACTCCTAGCTCTAACTGTGGTTTCAGTAACTTTCCAAACATTCGCTTGTTTAGCGATGTATGTGATGTGAGATAAGGCAAACAGATTAGGTCTGGAAATAGGTCGATACGCATAATATACTATAGGCCTACTGCTGTTTGTTAGCGTACACTACGAGGGCATTTCTGTGCAGGGACCGGCAATACAACTGAGTATCCAATACCACTGAAACGAACGAACGAACGAACGAACG
This sequence comes from Semisulcospira habei, assembly GCA_036245525.1. Classification (NCBI taxonomy): domain Eukaryota; kingdom Metazoa; phylum Mollusca; class Gastropoda; family Semisulcospiridae; genus Semisulcospira; species Semisulcospira habei. The sequence continues at coordinate 208,345,637 of BTPG01000002.1, read as the reverse complement.
AAACCCGTAGTGGGTTTAAATATGAATTATGGCTTTTGTAGGATACGCTTTGTTGTTTTAGTATTGCCTGTGCGTAAAAAAAGAGAGATTTTGTTTTCTTTTAAGAATAATTGATGAAGGCATTGAAATTCCCCTTACGTCAACAGAAAATACATAAACTCCTGACTTAAAAACGGTTCTGCTGCAGTTGGCTTAATTCAAACCTGTAGCGGGGAGGGGGGGGGGGGGAGGGGTGGGGAAGGGGGAGGGGGGGGGGGGGGCTGATTTTCAAACAGTCGTTTCTGGCTAATATTCGGTGCATAGCAATGAACCCTAGAGAGCCAAACATCGGAAGCTAGCCTCAAGTCGGAGGGAAAGCAGAAGCCCATCTCGCAGAACAAGAGACGTAGATTCTCATCAGCCAGCCCCTGCGATTGCAGGGGCGCATGAGAATCTACGTCTCTTTGCAGATGGATGGCTGTTTGGCCGAGGATGGCGGAGACAAACTGATCTGTATTAAAGACAGCACGGAAGTCCCTTCGGGCGCGTTCTGGTCTGACAAAACCAGGTCTGTCGTTTAGATGGAAACTTCCGGCGCTCCATTTAGGCGTCCGGCTATACTGGTAACACGTTTGATGGCTCCAGTAGCTTCGAGTCCTGAACTGAAATGTAGTCTTAACCCTTTTATCCCCAAGGTCCCATTTCTCAAATTCTGGAGGTGTTGCCTAATGACAATGTACCAGTTGCAGGAGACGAATTGACCATGATAATTCAAGGGTAGTGCCAGATTAGCTTGGCGACTTCAGGCGCCAAGCTAATCTGGCACTACCCTTGAATTATCATGGTCAATCAATCTCCTGCTGTAGGGACTTAGGGTTAAATGGGTTAAGAAGATTTGGGACAATAACCTCCACCCCCCCCCCCACCACCACCATCACCCCCCTCCTTCCCCCCCCCTCCCTCGCCCTTTTGGAAAAAAAAAAGCAGAGCTGAGCAAAAGAAAACCACCACCACCACCACCACCAACAAAAACCCAGCCGAACAACAACAACAACATTGATTGTGTCTTCTTACATCAAATGGTCTATATCTGGCAGTGTTACTTGTTCTTATTCTTGTTGTTGTGATTAGGGTGTACACGTCAGACGAGTACTGCTATATGTCTGCGGATTCATTGCAGTCGATCCTTGCCAACAAGAACCACCCGTTTACGCGATTCCCTGCGACTGTAGCGGTTTTGAAAATCTAGGTAGAATTAATCAATTATATGGATTGGTTCATTCCTCCATACCTCGATCAAGACGAACACTACTAATTCTAATGTTACTACTACCACCACCAACAACAAAATGATGATAATAATATAATAATAATAACAATGATGATGATGATGGGAGCCACCCTGTCCAAAGACGGTAGTTGCATAGCAGAGATCCGTATCAGTATAGGTACAGCAACACCCGCAATGGCCAGACTGGACAGGATCTGGCGAAGTAATTTTATCAGCTTCACCATCAAGTACAGGCTTTACAAGTCCCTCGTAGTGTCTATTCTACTCTACGGCTGTGAGACTTGGACACTGCTTACAGACTCAGAAAAGAAAATCCAGGCCTTTGAGAACAAGTGCCTAAGGAAGTTGCTCCGCATCTCGTACCGCGAGCACAAGACCAACGAATATGTACGGAGCATCGTCACTTCCCTGGTGGGCCCACATGAACCCCTTCTGGCAACCGTGAAACGGCGCAAGCTTGCTTGGTTTGGCCATGTGACCCGACACAACACCCTGTCCAAGACTATCCTCCAAGGCACTCTCGAAGGAAGCCGCCGGCGAGGTCGTCAGAGAAAGAGTTGGGTCGCAAACATAAAAGAATGGACCGAACTCGAGATGCCAGACTTGCTGGCCACCACCCAAAACAGAACTCAGTGGAGAGCACTGTCTGTTGCTGCTGCCTTTCAGTCCCCCCAACGCCCAGATCGGGCAAGGGACTGATGATGATGATGATGATGATGATGATGATGATAATGATGATGGTAATACTAATAATAAACAAACTACTACTACTACCAACAACAACAAAAATGATGATGATGATGATGATGATGATGATAATAATAATAATAATAATAATAATAATAATAATAATAATAATAATAATAATAATAATAATAATAATAATAATAATAAACAAGTACTATTACTGCTACTAGTGTTCAGCATGTCGGGTCTAATCGCTTATAAACATAGACAAAAACTACACATACAGACTCAGCTCGAACACTTTGTGTTTCAGTACAGCATCTTGATCCTTATAAGCCATGAGACACAACAATAAATGCGTCAACTATGACAGTTCAGGTTGGTGCCAGAATAACTTTGCGCCGACAGGCTCCAAGCTATTCTGGCAACATCCTTGAACTACACAGAAAAAAAACTGGGCAATTTGGCAATGTCAACCGACGTGTTAGTCTGTGAGTACAAAAGAGGATCAAACGCTTTGTCCCGTGTGACAGGTCTAGCTCTGTGCGAGTCAAGCCCCCTGACACAGCGACCAATATACACACGACACCCCACTGGGGGGATCTCAAAGCAAACACTCCGTCCACTGCAAGAGCCACATATCCGCATTAAACCTGACAGGACTCAAAGACTCAAGAAAGACTTAAGCATCTTGCGGGTAGAATATGACGACGTAGCTATAGGTATTCACTGGTTGTCTCCCTCGATTCGCTACCGCTGTTCAGCGGCAGCGAATCGAGGGAGACAACCAGTGTGATGGAGGTAATAAGAGAAAACACGAGTCGTCTCTTGGGGGATCTGGCGGCACGACGTGTGGAGGAAAACCTCGCGTCAAGTTGGCCACTAGTTCTTCGTACTCAGTCGCCCGAAGCAGTTCTCGTCACTGGAACCTTGGAAGAAATTACACTTGAGACAGACATGTTCCTGACAACTCCTGAGGCATGTGTGAGGTGTGGCACTGACTGCAACTGCAGAGAGCAACCAGTGGCGACTAAGGACAACTGTCTTATTTATACGCACAGGCGGAGGTTGACGCAATAATTTTGAAATTCACTAAGCTTACTGTATTATAAATGAGGTGAAATGAATGTCAAAGTCAGACGCGTGTAAACCACCGCGTGTTCTGTGTTTCTATGGTATAAAATAGAAATAAGACCCCAAGAATAATCACCTCTTAAAGCCATCTAGATACGCGTCTTTGAAAACGTTAAACGTTTCACATTTGGGGTTTAACGTCTTTTTGCTACCACAAAGTCGGGGCTCGGAAAAGAATCTAAACAAATTTTGACCTTAGCTGGGTTCGAACCCGCAACCTTTCTGACGAGGGCCTAAAAAGACTTCGGCAGTCATGAAAACCGTACTTACCGTCTGCTCAGTGCGGAAGACAAGAAACTAAATACGCTGCAGTCCACCGAATCTTCAGGAAAAACGTTGGGCACAAATCCACCCAAGGAAGCCTGAGGAATGCTGTTCGATAAAAAATACACTCACAGTTCACGGAATCTCGCGGTGCATGCACATTCGCTGTGAAAATGCACCCACAGTCCACGGAATCTCGTGGTTCAAGCACACTCGCCGCTGTGAAAGGCACACACAGCCCACGGAATCTTGAGGAATCGAGCCAGGCAAGACATCCACCTAAAGTCGCAAGGAATCTGGAGGCATTACATGCGCCTAGAAATACAAACGCTGTCAGTAATCAAACAGTTAATTTTAACCCCCGCGGCGTTAATGACATGGGTGTCGATAACCTGTCATGGCGGGGCGAGCTTATAGTTCCCTTCCCACCGACAAGAAGCATAGATTCTCATTAGTCCCTGCAAGTGCAGGGACCAATGAGAATCTATGCCTCTTGCTCAGAATAACTCCCTGCTCTAGATTTTCCCCGACAGGAGGCAGTCATTCATTCTTAGTTCCAAATTAGCACTCTGAATTGAAGGCCCTGCCGTCTACTGCAAGAGCGACATGCGAATCTACGCCTTTTGCCCAGATCAGCTGTAGATCTTTTTTTCCAAAAAGAACCCCTGTACTTGACAATAAGTCAGAAATGAACTGTGTTTCCATCAAGCAATTCTCAGCAATGTCGCGTTCGTTGAGCTGCGCTTCCCGAATAGTCAGTCCTGGTGACCTACTGACTTGGTATAGCCGGTGTAAACTGGAGAACATCGCATCGGACACGCAACTGTGTGTAAGATACGACGTTTTCCAGTTCACACCGACCGATTTTAGTGCTCCAGACTTCTCGACCTGATAATCATGGAGGCCTTGACCAGTTTTAATGAAACGTCATCGAGTGATGTGGGACCATACGGCGTTGAGGCGCGTCCCCTGGGTGGTGGATAGGGGGTCCCTCGTGAGAGGGGTGCACCGAATGAAATAAGGTGCCGTGAACCAACATGGTCTAAGGGAAGGTGACCCCGACAGAAAACCCCTGGTCCTCCTAGTAAGGGGGTTGGGCGTGGGGGTAGCTTCCCCACCCTGCAAAAAAGGAAATAGCTACAAAAACGCCGACGAAAAGACTAACAGTAATTCCTTTCCTGGAGGAGGAAGGTTCTTCTACTAGAAGACTTATGACGTCCTGTGGTGAAAGCCGGAAGTCTTCGGAAGCCACAGGACCGAGCCGCCTCTCTGTATCCAGGGATACAACCATGGGCACATGGAACGTCAAGACCATGTACCAGAGCGGCAAGGCCGCCCAGATAGCAGCGGAAATGCAAAAGTACAACCTTTCCCTGCTAGGCATCAGTGAAGCCAGATGGACGCAGTCTGGCCAGAAAAGGCTGTTAAGTGGGGAGATGATTCTGTATTCAGGTCATGAAGAGGAGAATGCCCCCCATACAGAAGGAGTAGCACTCATGCTGTCACCAGTGGCACAGAGAGCGCTGATGGGCTGGGAACCTCTTGGGCCAAGAATTATAACAGCAGCCTTTAGAACCAAGAAAAAGCTCAAGCTGAAGGTCATCCAGTGTTATGCGCCCACCAATGACAGTGACGAGGAAGAGAAACAAGAGTTCTACGACCAACTCCAGAGTGCTGTGGACAAATGTGCGGAGCGAGACATCACCATCGTCATGGGCGATTTTAATGCCAAATTAGGGGAGGACAACACCGGATACGAAGAGGTGATGGGGAGACAGGGACTAGGCTCGGAGATGAGTGAGAACGGGGAGAGGTTTGTAGACTTTTGTGCTCTAAACCGACTTGTCATTGGAGGCAGCATCTTCCCACACAGAAGAATACACAAAGCAACTTGGGTCTCACCTGACCATACAACAGAGAACCAAATAGACCATATCTGCATTAGCAAGAAATTTAGAAGATCCCTTCAAGATGTTCGAGTGAGGAGGGGAGCAGATGTCGCCTCAGACCACCATCTGCTTACCGTAAGAATGAAGCTCAAGCTAAAGAAAAGCCGCACAGAGACAACAAGAAGACAGCGCTATAATGTAGGAGTCCTGAGAGAAACTGGAGTTAGAGAAGAGTTCAAACTGGTGCTGTCCAACCGGTTTCAAGCGCTACAGGAGCTAGTAAATGAAGAGGAGGCGGTCACCACAGAGCAGCAGTGGAAGGCAGTTAGAGAGGCGCTGAACTCAACCTGCAAAGACACTGTAGGGTTCAGGAAACACCACCACAAGGACTGGCTGTTGGCACAGACCTTGAAGAAGATAGAAGCGAGGAAGCAGAAGAAAGCAGCGGTCAACAACAGTCGCACGAGAGCAGCCAAAGTAAGGGCACAGGGGGAATACTCGGAAGCCAACCGCGAGGTGAAGAGGAGTATCAGGGCAGACAAGAGGGCCTACACAGACAGCCTGGCAGCAGAGGCAGAAAAGGCAGCAGGCAGCGGCAACATGAAACAGCTCTACGACATTACCAGAAGATTGTCGGGTAAGTATGGCCATACAGAAAGACCAGTAAAAGACAAAGAAGGCAAGCCTATTGCAGACAGAGCAGACCAACTCGACAGATGGGCCGAGTATTTTGAAGAGTTACTGAACAGACCTAGCCCACCCGACCCCCCCGACATCCAGCCGGCAGAGACCGACCTACCCATCAGCTGTGACAGACCCAGCCGGGAAGAGATCAGAAAAGCAGTGGCATTTTTGAAGAATGGCAAAGCAGCAGGGCCAGATGGCATCCCAGCGGAGTCTCTGAAAGCAGACCTAGAGACAACAGTTGAGATGCTGTACCCACTGTTTGGAAAGATCTGGGAAGAGGAGGTGATGCCAGCTGACTGGAAGGAGGGGTACCTAATCAAGCTTCCCAAGAATTAGAAAGGCGACCTCAGCAAGTGTTCCAACTACAGAGGAATCACCTTGCTGTCAGTACCAGGAAAGGTCTTCAACAGGATCATCCTAGAGAGAATGAAGAGCTCCGTTGACCCCCAGCTGAGAGACCAGCAAGCAGGATTCAGGAAGAACCGATCATGTACAGACCAGATCGCCACTCTCCGCATCATCGTGGAACAGTCTCTGGAGTGGAGCTCCCCGCTGTAGGTCAACTTTGTGGATTATGAGAAAGCATTTGACAGCGTGGACCGAGAGACTCTGTGGAAACTCCTACGACACTACGGTGTACCCACAAAGCTAGTCCGCCTGATCAAGAGCAGCTATGATGGCATGACATGTCGCGTGATCCACGAAGGGCAGTTCACCAGAGAGCTCCAGGTCAGAACTGGTGTCAGGCAGGGGTGTCTGCTGTCTCCGTTCCTCTTCCTACTGGCCATAGACTGGGTCATGAAGATGACCACAGAGCACAGACGAAGTGGAATACAGTGGACACTGTGGACACAGCTTGACGACCTCGATTTTGCAGACGACTTGGCATTACTGTCCCACACTCATCAACAAATGCAGGACAAGACCACGAGGCTTGCTGACATCTCGTCCCAAGTGGGCCTCACCATTCACAAACAGAAAACAAAGACAATGAGGCTGAACGCAACCAGGGAAGAACCAGTCTTGCTTGCTGGCACCCCGTTGGAGGAGGTGGAGTCCTTCACCTGTCTCGGGAGCATCATAGACAAAAAAGGCGGCACTGATGCAGATGTCAGAGCACGAATCGGTAAAGCCAGAGCAGCCTTTCTCCAGTTGAAAAAAGTATGGAGTTCCAGAGAGCTGTCACAACACACCAAAGTCCGGATTTTCAACTCCAATGTAAAAGCAGTTCTCCTATATGGAGCAGAGACATGGAGATTGACAAAAACCACAGTCAACAGAGTACAGACCTTCATGAACAGTTGCCTTAGAAGAATTTTGAAAATCCACTGGCCAGAGAAGATCAGCAACGTCAGACTCTGGGAGAGAACAGAGCAGATAACAGCAGAGAATGAAATTGGGCGAAGAAGATGGGGATGGATCGGTCACAGTCTGAGAAAGCCAGCTTCCAGTATCACTAGGCAGGCATTGTCATGGAACCCCCAGGGAAAGAGGAAAAGAGGTAGGCCGAGAAACTCCTGGCGTCAAGACCTCCAAGCAGACATCAAGAGACTGGGAACCACCTGGAGTAGAATTGAAGGAGAAGCACAGGACAGGAGTTGCTGGAGGTCTCTCGTCGACGGCCTATACCCGGGTAGGGGTGACAGGCGTAAGTAAGTAAGTATCGAGTGATGTAAACACGTGACGTGTTTTAATGTCTGTCTGTAATGGTCATCTTTTTGGATGACCTTATTTGACCCCTTCACTGTCAGGGGACGCAGGTTGTGTTATCGAAATCATTGTAAAGTTTCAGCGTCAAAGTTCCCCAGGCGTCAAAAGAACACCCTGCAATTGCGGGGGCTCATACCTATTGCGGCTTTTGTGCTGTGTTTAATTTGTCTCGGCAGTCTAGGGGTTAACGTGGAAGTCCTGTAGTTAACCTATACACTGTCTAGAATTGTTGTACCTATAAGCTTATTTCATTGCATATGTCGCCTCGTTCAGTTCATAAGAGATAGATTGACAGTGATGAAGAAGAAACTAACAAAGAAAGTCGGATATAACAATTTTTTTTCCAGAGGTCCCGGTCTTTTTCGTTTATAACTAACTACGGTTATAGCATCAAGAAGTACGGTTTTCCAGGCACTTTGTCATAATAATAATAATAATAATAATAATAATAACAATAAGCGCATTAAATAGGCGCTTTATCCCAATTGAAAATCGGCTCAAAGCGCCGCCGCGAACTGAACCCAACAAGCACGCTCACGTGAATCACGCGCATTCACTCACACACTGAACGTAAACACAGAACTTTCACGTGGTCATATCCAAAATCACACTGTACAAAAATCAAATATCCGCTTTCCCGAAAATATCACGGTGAAGCTATCCCAAAATCAGTGGCGAAGTTGAAACACAATGATAAATGCAAAACGCAACAATATCTCTGATTTGAACAGGAAGTAACCCAGTTCTGGTATCTGGTCAGCAAATTTTGCCATGTCTATTTATACTGACAGTTATTTTACTCCTCGTTATGAATACAAAAAAGTGTTAGCTATGAGCATACTGTGTCACACCTATTCGACCTCCTGGTGCCAGGATATGAACAGTATGCAAATGACCTGCGACCCCTCCAGAAGGATCGGCGCTGGTAAGCATTACTAAATATAGGACAAATATGCAAATGCGTTGACTGTCCTTCAACATGTCCTTCCATCTGCAAAAGGTATAGATTCTCATGGGTCCCTGCGAATGCAGTGGCGCATGAGAATCTAAGCCACTTGCTCGAACAGATCCTTATTGTAAACCTATCTCAACAGGAGGAGGAAATGTTCCACCCGCTGTGAACTTTTAACAGTTATTATTGTTAGGTCTGGTGACCCAGTGTGCCCGTGATCAGTTATCTCACCTGACAATCGTGAGCCACTAGACCGTGGAACTGGCTGTATTGTGCACGGCTGGGGAGCGATTTGAATGGGAGGACAATAGTATGCTGGCGCGGGGCGATCACAAAGCTGTGATTATCTGTATCTGTCTGGTCCTCTTGTCCGCCGTGTTCGTCTGTCTCTGCTTTTCCAGTCGAATTCCCCTACAGTGGGCCCTGAAGTAATAATGAAACTGGAACTCTTAGTTTTCGGGCCGATATCAGACTTAGTTGGTCTGATGTCGGCTAGAAGAGCTTTTTTTGCGATCTGAGCAGTAGACGATTAACTCATCACACCATAGCTAGATATGGATCGTCATGACAGTTCAAGTCCAAGCAGACATCAAGAGACTGGGAACCACCTGGAGTAGAATCGAAGGAGAAGCACAGGACAGGAGTTGCTGGAGGTCTCTCGTTGACGGTCTATACCCGGGTAGGGGTGACAGGCGTAAGTAAGTAAGTAAGTAATGACAGTTCAAGGGTGATGCCAGAATAGCTATTCTGGCACCACCCTTGAACTATCATGGTCGATCTGTCTCCTGGGTTGCAGTGCAGTTTTCAGGGGACAACTCCGAAATATGGGGAAGTCAGCCTTAGGGTACAAAGGTTTAAAGGTTAAAGGTTTAACGAAATCAAGATAGCATTTTGTGTAGTCTAAGTTTAGGGTGTTCCCACGAACGGAGTCATGACGCTTAAAACAAGACGCACATCGAAGAGATAGCCAGACCGTTCGGTTTCTTTATGTTACATAACACTCGCTTTGAGGCGAAGTTGATTGGGTAACAAAGTCGTTAGTGCGACCACACAAATGTGAACGTAATCACAGATCTGAGTAAGGAGAATATTAATTTTGTCAAACGCTGAATTTTTGAATGCTTGACAATTTTCTATAATCAGTGTCTACGGCAGTTCATTCTCAACTAAAGATAAAAGCGATCGATTTCTAACTCGCAACAGTGTCTAAATTGACCTCTGTCTTTCAAAATCGTTCTCCAGGCTTTTAAGTTACAACACTATTGATTTGACATTTGCTTTCCTGCCATTGAGGGCTTCAATAAAACTCATGTATTGTGCAGCCATCGTCTAGGTCTAAGATACAGCCCCTCGACCAATTTATTCCATCTGCAAGAGACATAGATATTCACGAGCTCTTGCAGCCGCACGGGCTCATGAACATCTGTGCCTCTTGTCATCCTCGATCAGCCACTTTTACATCCTAATTTGAGTGTAAAACATTCAAAGGAATTTTATCTTATTGTGGTTTGAACTACATTAAACAAAACAGCCAATTCTTCAATCTGAACACACTTCTGTGTAAACAGCTCAGCTGAAATCCAAAACCAAACACGAATCCTTTGTCAAAAAACACATTTGGTTTGATGGCTGTGCATTTGCGTCGCTAACTATGGAGACATCTTTTATAATTCGTAGTTCTGCTGGTTCACCGTGCGCATTAGTGTGGGCGGTGTTTCAGTTGAATTGTCTTGAACTACTGAACTGAACTGAACTCTACTGCACTGTACGGCACTGCTCTGCACTGCATTGCATTGCTTTGCATTGGATTTAATTGAATTCATTTGCCTTGAATTGAATTGAATTGAATTGAATTGAATTGAACGGAACTGAACTGTGTTTTGTAACCTCTTTTCACTGGCCCCCACCCGGGTCTGCCCTGGGGGACTTGGGGTGGGGTTAGGTATTTTTTAGTTCCCAGGGTCACCGTGGTCAGCCCCACAGGGTGGGGTTTTCTCTCTATTCTGGGGCATGTGTTTCTGTCTACCCGAGGTCCATTCACCTGTATTTGCCTTTTTTAAACTCTCCCTACTGTCTGCACTGCCTGTAGCTCTTGATATTGGATGTGTGTTGCTAAATGGTCTTAGCTTTATTTAGGCCCCATGTGTTAGGTTTATTTAATGTGTTTGACCGGCTGGCGACATACATTCAATGTTCTGTTTAGTTGGTTGTTTTTTTTTTCACAAGCAGTGCAGGCACGTCCTGAGAAAGCCTTGTTGCTGTCGGGACGTTAAGCAATGTACAATCAATCAATCAATCAATCTTTTCACTGGCCGAATTCAAACAAAACGCTAACCTATTCTGACACCACCTTTGAAGTGCCATGGTCGATCCACATGTCGTCTAGGCCTACAGGGTTAAAATCGAGGCCGCAAGTACTCTTACAATCCAAATTTAGACACTCAAACTTTATTCTTCGACGTGAAGACTGAGTCAATACGAAAGTGTGACTACACCGGCAATGACAAAGTTCCATACTCGGACACAGTCGTACCTGTCATACTGAATACCATTCTCAGCATCTGTACCCCATCCTTCAAGAGGCATAGATTCTCATGAGCCCCTGCTGTCGCAGGGGCTCATGAGAATCTATGCCTCTTGCAGGTGGCTGGAGATGGCATAGCAACCGCCAATCGCATTTTGCTGTTTGGACCGCAGTTTAAGCCAATATGGGTGGATCGTTATATCGGCCGACATACTTCTTTAGAAAGGCGTCTTATTAACACTACTCCGTCAAAAGCAGAACTTCAGTGCGATCTGATGGGATCCAAAAATAAACATACTTGTACAGCATTTCACACTTAACGATTCTGCATTTCATTTCTCACTACCAATAGGTTACTCTGGCATACAAAGGGAGATAAAAACAAAAAACAAAAACAATGATCAGTAAAATGCGCGTACACATTGTTTTCGCTGTTTACTATTTATTTATTATGTATTATTTTTATACTTTAGTCATCCATCCATCCATTTATTTATTTATTTACTTACTTATTATTTATTTTTAATACTTTAGTCATCCATCCACCCCTTGCATTCATTCATTCATTCATTCATAAATAATATGTTGCCAAAGATAAAAGCTTACGAATAGTTTTTTATTTATTTATTTTTTAATTTTATTTTTTTATATTTAGCACATTTTGTTTTTAACCGAAAGACTTCAGTACGCTTCCTCGTTCAAATCACTGACGCAAAACGGTAAATCAGTTGTCAGTGGCCACACTCTGATCCTTGAGAACCTCAGTGTCAGGACCGTCTATTCTTCAAAAAGCCTTGTACGTGCGTACGCCTGCCTAGTTCGATCGAGTCTTTCCAGAACACGGCAATCAAACTGGAATAGTAGCGGGTTCTCACCCAACGCACAAAAAGGTCCTCGGGCTGACTGTCGGACGCTGCTGGCACGCGCTTTGCGCGGGCCAGCAGCGTCCGACAGTTAGCCCCTTGACCTTTTGCGCAACTGAACTGCGAAAAGTCTTATTCATTTCTCAATCCGGAGACCTATCTAATAATATGGGCGGGTCGGTAAATGGGCTTGGCACGTCAGGACCTTCATTGGATCGACTATGCTTGATGTTTGCCCTTTCACAACCAGATCCAGACGGTGTTTCATTTGTGAAACTGTCTTCCAAACACTACGTGCAAATTTGCAGGGAGATGGTTCGACAGAAAGGTTTTCAAGGCCGGGTAGTGTCTGATTAGCTGGGCGTCTGGAAGATGGCAAAAATAATCAGGCACTACATACACGATAACCATAGTCTATTGCCTTTGACGCTGGAAGGTAAGGATGCGTGCCCCGATCGTTGTATTAACTGGAATATTTTTTTTAATGGAAGGCCCAAGGTATATTCTTGGAGAAAACACAACTAGCTTGTAGACTGAAAACGAGTGTCACTGTCGTAACGTTTAACATTAAAAGATGACTTAAGATTTCCAGCGAAATTGCGCAAGATGTCAAATGTAAAGTTGAAGATCCTATTTTGGACCAAACCTACCTGAGCAAGTTATGATCAATGCTGGAGATTAAAACATTTAGCTTACAAGTCGGTGCGCTGTTATGTGATTGCGTTCTTACAGCCCAAAGTCCTGCTACAGTCGCAAGGTCTAAAGTTACTGAGCGACCACCACACACACTGTATACATTATCCCATTATCAAAAACAAAGGTGGCTGTCAAGCACGCAAAATGCACCCCTCCCCCCAAAAACAAAAAAAAATAAACAAAAAAAAAAAAAAAAAAAAAAAAAATCAAAAAAAAATCCCACGAATACTTAGGACAATCACAACACAGATTAATTTAAATTGTGTTGTAATTGTCATTTCTAAGCGTGTTTCTTTCTTAGTTGGGATTTTCTTTAATATTACGCTAAATTTACACTGACAAGATACGTAACGACTGAATTGTGTACTTGTTTATCTTTTTTGAAAAAAAAGAAGGGGTTTACAAGAAAACTTAATAAATTAAGTTGTAACTATCATTTCTAAGCGTATTTCTTTCTCCTTTAGGTTCTTCTCTGCATCTTACACGTTAGGCAGTCACCTTTTTGGTCTGGTTTCCAAGGTAAATTAGGATTCAAAGCACTTCGCGCACGCCTGGACAAAATACCTCAGGAAGATAGAGCTAACTAGTTAAGTGAAGCCTGTCTAACCTCTGACCGGTGTCCAAGATATCTCTATCACTGTAATCCTGGTTTGTCTGGACCAGCGAGTCCGGCTACAAACTGACCCTCCTACGATCTGCGAGAGGAATAGGTCCTCATCATCCCACGCATCGTGCTGACTGGACAACTCCAGGCACATCTGAGTTCCGCAGTTGATGTCACTCACAAGTTTTCACCCCTTCAATGCCGGGGGTCTACGTCAGTAACGCCGGTTGGTTTGCGTGTCAACAAATTTGTGGTCAGGATGGCCGAGGACACACACGGCTAACAACAATCATTACACAGATTGATTATCAAACACAGACGCGCGGACACCAGTCCACTGCAAGAGGCAAATAACCTCAGGGCTCATGAGGTTATTTGCCTCTTGCATCCCAATTTCTATCCGACTTTCTTGCATGGATTGGCCTATCTCAGGGTGCTGCATTGGCCGTGGTGCTAACGCTTTGGCGGTCGGTAGCACTTTCTGTCGCGACGACTGTGATTCCTGTTGGAGTCATCCCGACAAAAAGCGCTACCGACAGCCGAAGCGTTAGAACCGCTGTCAGTGGAGGGGGTTAACCTTTTTTCTGGACGCTGCTCCAGCCGGCGGCTTTCCATTCAAAATGGTCGCCGTCACATTTATCTTCCCGACAGGCATAGCGGCCGAGGTGAATTGTGGGACGAGAAGCGGCGCGGGCATCTAATCGGAGAGAGTCGCGACCAGACAATGCGTTGTGTATTTGCCTCAGACAACACGGAGTGAAACACTTACAACTAACTCCGTATGAGGAACTATTACCGCAGAAAACCCTAGGCCAGAAATTCTCATGAGACGGAATTAACGAAGTTTGATATGACTTCATAATTTAAAATTCGATAAAATGCATTCGCGTGAATGCAGTTCTACAAAGTCCTAGAAAGACTCGAAGAAGAAGAGAGATAAGCGTTCATAAAATACATTTATATACAACGGAAAACGATTCCTGTCGCAAGAGACATATAATTATGTTCATGAACCCCTGCGCCTGCGGGGCTCATGAAGATCTATGTCTCTTGCAATCGGATGACAGATGGAAAGCGGGGTAGCTAATCCCACTCCCGTGAGATGGATAACTTGGTGGAATTGGAAGAGTAGTTTTGTGACAGCTAATTTATTTGGTCCTGCGTTTGCGCTTGTGGCGACTTGACACGGCTGGACGTGCTTGCCACTTGTGTTGTTTCTTTCAATTACTTCGGTGACTTTTTTCCCAGGGAAAAGGTTTTCATTGTGTATTTGAGAATTGTGTAATTAACTCATTCAGCCCGACGCACGTATTTTCCAAATTTTTGAGGCGTCATCTAACGACTATGCACCTGTTCCAGGAGATGGATCAACCATGATAATTCAAGGGTAGTGCCAGATTAGCTTGGCGCCGACAGGCTCCAAGCTAATCTGACACTACCCTTGAATTATCATGGTCGACCCATCTACTGCTGTAGTGCGTCAGGGCTGAAGGGGTTAATTGTAGACGATCAAATGTCAAACAAAGATAAGTTGTGGACAGCTAATCTTCCACCCCACCACACCACCCCACTTCCTGACCACACCCATCCCTCCACTAGCCCCGTTGTAGACATGATCTTGAAAAGAAGTTTTCAGATGGATGGTGTATTGCTGGTTGAAAACATAGATTCATCGCCTTGCACGGTTTGCGAACCGACAGACCTTCAAGTCTTTTCGTCTGTGAATTTTTTTGTTTCAATATCAACAGTTCTTCAGATGGTGGCGCTGTGCTCGGCGGCAACACGATCACGCTTCGGCTGCTTGTAAAGAGACGGACATTTCAATTTCCCTTTTCAGAGGATTAAAACATTCTGCACAAAGGCTGGATCCTCAAATGCTGGATTCATCCTCTGACGAATGTGGTACAATTCAGGAGACAGATCGAGCATGATAGTTCAAGGGTGGTGCCACCCTTGAACTATCATGGTTGATTCCTATCTTGCTGTGGTGTGTCGGGCCTAAATGAGTAAGTAAATGATATTGAATCTTCTTATCATACCATATTTCGCTCTCTACTCAGTCGACATGCATTTTCAGCTAATCAGCATCCATACTCTTTCAAGCACAAAATGTCGTTCACACAGAATTAAGAGGAAGAAATAGCTCAATCATCCAGGTTTCCCCAAAAATCAGTCACTACACGCCTAAGACACTGTTTATCGATCATTATCATCGTTAGTAAGCGATACACGATCAACAGTTTGATCGCTGACGTTCAGCTGATATGCGGGTGAATCATACAGTCGTTACAATATACACCTCGCTGTGAGGTAGTTACACTGCCTCACCAAAAAGTTACAAAAGAGAGCTTAGCTGATACATGTTGAAGTCCTCAGCATACACAATGAAAGCGCAGTCAACAATCGAAAACGTTGCATACTGACGAGCAAAAGAAATACATCTTTGGAAAGAAATACACTTTAGTGTTTCCGATTACTCCCAAAATGTCGGATTTCTTTTATTCGTCATCCAGACAAAAACGGTGGCTGCCAATTAGCGTGCAAAATGCAGAGAACATCCCAACAAAGACAGTACTGTGTGTGCATTTTCTCGTTTTGATTTCAACAGATAGATAGATAGATAGATAGATAGATAGATAGATAGATAGATAGATAGATAGATAGATATTGTGGTTTAACTGTCTTTTCTAAGCGTGTTTCTTTCTTCGTTGAGATGAAGTATTTTTGTTCGCCAACGAATCTATACCTCGACCTGTTTAACGACATGTATCGACATTTTAACGACATGTATCGACATATAGGATGTTTTCCGCTTCTGTTCGACTACGGGGAGCTGGGTGGCTTGGTGGTAGGTAGAGCGTTCAACTCTCGTCCGAAAGGTCGCGGGTTCGAATCCGGCCACTGAGTTCAAAATGTGTCCAGACCCCTATTCAGTGCCTCGTCTTTGAAATTACCTTCGTGGTGGACAAAATAATTATGTTAAGCCCTTAACGTTTAACCCATTCAGCCCGACGGCCGTATTTCGCAAATTTTGGAGGTGTCATCTAATGACTATGCACCAGTTGCAAGAGATGGATCGACCATGATAATTCAAGGACAGTGCCAGATTAGATTGGCGCCGACAGGCGCCAAGCTAATCTGGCACTACCCTTGAATTATCATAGTCGACCCATCTGGCACTACTCTTGAATTATCATGGTCGACTCATCTGGCACTACCCTTGAATTATCATAGTCGACCCATCCCCTGATGTAGTGAGTCAGGGCTGAATGGGTTAATGTTTCTATTCGACTACTAAAAGTTTACTTTTGATCGTGGAATAGAAACGTTAAACGTTTAGGGCTTAACGTCTTTTGTCCACCACGAAGACGATATCAAAGACAGGACACCGAAATAGGGTCTGAACAAATTTTGACCCCAGCTTGATTTGAACCCGGGCCCTTTTGGTCAAGATTCGAACGCTCTACCACCGAGCCACCCAGCTCCCCCCATCAAAGAATAGAAAAGGTTAATACTGTACATATTGTACATACATACATACATACATACATACATACATACATACATACATACATACATACATACATACATACTTACTTAGGTACATACATACATACGTACGTACATATATACCGTTTGACCTCGGAGCGCACAATGTGTTTGCCAAATATCTCCGGAAAGAACCACTTTTCTGTACCACTTTCAGAACAATATCATTTAGTGCCAACTGACCTAACCTGAAATATTTTCACTGAACTCCTATGATTTGTCGAGTTTGCTCTACAGTAGTAACACGCTGGCGAAAAGACAGTTTCGAGGTCAAGCATGTAGACGTCATCCACGCCTGCGCTGTTTCAGGTTTGAAAACTTGGCCTATTCACGTGAAAACGGATCTTTCTTATCCTTGGCGTAATATATCCGGCGGCACATTTAGGGATGTAAAATCAGTCATTTCATTTAAAACCCCCGAATTTGTACGACAGTACATCAAAACTGACACATTGTTTGAGGTTCCTAAAAGTAAATCATATTAGGTCAACTGTCACTGAATGATATTTGTTCTAAGATTGGTATTGAAAAGTGGTTCTTTGATGAGATATTGAGAAAAACGTTGTGTTCCGATGTCGAACGGCCTATACATACGTGTTGTGTAAAAATGAAACATTCTTAAATGTAGCCTGTGGTGTCCTTGTTCTACAATTAAAGATGTCGGTAGATACTGTAAATTACCACACATCGTGAAAAACACTCTTCTCGACAATGCCATGTGCGTGAAACTATAAACCCTCTTTGGCAACTTTTTGAATGCCGGGACTTGAGATCTGAACATGTTTGTGACGGCATAATACATTAAATCATATTTCTGACTTACCTTTATCCAGGCTAATCGCCGCGTTCTTGTCGCGAGTCAAAAGCTGACGGATCCCCTGTCGTCTCCATAATCCACTAAAGACCCGACTTAGAACATCAGCATTTGAACGCCAGCCAGGTCTCTTACTTCTGATTAGAGCATTAGGCCCTCCATTTGGCAGTTGTCCTATGAGACTAAATTACAGTTCAGGAGAGAAGACAGATCGCCGATGACTGTACAGGTGCCAAGCTATTCTGGCACCACCCTTGAACTATAGAATAGCAGTAACCTTTTCTGGGTGGCACAGATCTTACTGGTCTTAGCATCTTAAGGGCACAGACGTTTTGGTGGTCGCCCCCCCAAAAAAAAAAAAAAAAAATCATCCTGGAAACAATATGTAATCTGACGGTCTTTGAATAGCACAGATCTTACCGGTCTGGTTTTAACTGCTGAAGGACATCTGTCCTTTGGTGCTCTTAAAACAGCATTCTGTAAACTGAATACCGCAGCATTTTAACATCACAGATTTCACTGGTCTTAACTTTTGAAGGTCATGGATCTAGGCGACCTCAAAACATCCTATTAACAAAATATAAAATATGTATAGTCTTTCACCGATATTTTCTTCAGAGACATGGATCTTCACTCGGATTTAGAATAACGGTCAAAATTCCTTTGGCATATGGATATTACTAGTCTTAACCTCTCACGGGTGTAGGTGTTTAGGCGGTCTGAAAGCATCCAAAATAGAACTTTACAGCCCTTGAATATTTTCCCAAGGACTTAAATATTTACGCAGAATAAGAGTACCATTATGAGCACAGTCTTGGATTTCACCGTCTGGAATACAATCTTCAGTGAAAACGAAATTATTTCTGCCGAATTTAGACCATTAAAGTGGCCTGGGACTACTTTGATACACTGCTACCTGCAGTTCTTAAGTCGTGCGTCAGGTGTGACGGCGAGCGTGTAATGGCGGCAACAAAGCCCTGCATTAGACTCGCAACAAACCATTCAGTCTTCGCCGCATGCAGAACGCAAATAAATCAAAGTCCTATTATAACTGCTCTAAGACCATCGGGAGAGTCTTCCTCTGAGTAGACAGCAAGAGATATAGATCATCGTGTCCCCTTGGTCGCAACGGGATCATGAGAGTCTATGCGCATAAAGAGTGTTCTCATTTGCACACTCTTACAACTTGGGCATCGATTCTCATGATTTCTCAGACTGCCAAGAAGAGGCATAGAGTTTCATGATCCCATGCGGCCGCAGGCCGCAGGGGTATCATGAAAGTCTCTGCTTCTTGCACGCAGCTTGTCCTCGTTTACATGTAAAGATTTCGTTAGGGTGCCAGCCTATGACTTGGACTTTATGAGGCGTTTCGATCAGTTCTTCGTACGTGTTGGCCACACACTAAGTTCAAACAGCTTGAATTAGCAACAGCAGTAACAATTCAACCGGTTGGATTTCTGTAGCGTTTCCTGTCAGCCGACACTCCGACGACAATCACGTTGGCAGAACGTGCTCAGATAAGGTTAACGACTTCGTCAACTTAAATCTGTTTTTATGCAATCGCGGAGGCTTATTCATAGAATCTAATCTTTCAACAGATCTGTAATACACATGGATTCACATAACCCCCTGGAGTCGCAAAGGTCTTTGAACATCTATGCCGTTTGACAAGCAAGATCGACCACAGAGCTGCACGACTGTAGAGAGATCCCACCTCACATAAGGATTCCGACAGTCTAGGAGGTTCTTATTCGTGCAGCTTTATACAGCATAGCGGTTACGGTTGGCTGCATGGCCGGACACACGACTGGAATTATAAATTATAACGTAACAGAATTAAGCCGTTCCTGCTGAAAGTAATGGCGGTCTGGGCAAAAACGCTAAGAGTTTCTCTTGGCCACCGTTGGCCACTCTTTAAGCCATGACACTACCCCAAAAATAACAAATAAAAAAGTAATTTAAAAAGCTAGTTCAAGGGTGGTGCCAGAACACCATTGGGGCCTTAGGACGACAAACTGTTCAGGCACCACCCTTGAATTCTCTAACATGTACGATGGATATTCTAAGCCTGTTGTAGTATATCAAGACTTACGTTTAGCTTCTAACAGAGCGAATGTGACTGTATTTAGAGTTTAGGCTTGACTGAAAATGGGGCCCAGGAAGGTCAGTGGGTATGTGGAGACACTGGTTGCCAAATGACAGGTTTTAAGTGTCTTTGTCTGGTCTATTTCCACTCGCAACAGTCACAGAGTCTCACGAGCAATTCCAGTCACAGGGGCTCATGAAAATCTATACGCCTCAAAGGCAAAGGTCTGCCCTATTTACGTGCAGTCTAAAACAGATGGAGTTGTCAGCCTGTAGTTATGAAAGGCAGAGCACAAGGTGAAGAGGAATACCATAGCTGATATTTTAGGACGCAAAAAGACTGACAATGTAAGGGTTTGATGATCATAATTAGAATACATTAAAACCATAGGAGTGTAAATTGTTGATGAATTATGGATTCTGAGTTTAACCCCTTCACTGCCAATGATCACGAATTGCGCGTCTGAAACGACTTGCACACTGGTCGACCTTTGCGTGAAGAACACAGATGCAAATGGGACAACATTAGGCATCACTAAGACTAACAAGAGACTTAAATCCTCAAGAGCAAGGGCTCACGAGGGTTTACGTCTCTTGCTGCCTGGTAGCGTTCGCCTTGCCCTGGCAGTTAAGGGGTTAAAACTGTGTCTGAAAGAGGTGTGTGTGTGTGTGTGTGTGTGTGTGTGTGTGTGTGTGTGTGTGTGTGTGTGTGTGTGTGTGTGCGCGCGTGCGTGCGTACCCTGCGTGTGTGTGTGTGTGTTTTGTCCGACTTCTTTACGTTATTAAAAAACAAATTAAACCTGAACACTGAGAGTGCAGTTGCACCTTTTCTTACAAGCGTAAAAAGCAAAAAGTTTCGACTCATTTCTACCCCAAGGCCGCAATCCCCAAAATGTTGCCGTTGGCCTCTGAAGACTGCATTGCAGTGTAGGACACAGATCGACCATGATAGTTCAAGGGTGATGCCAGAATAGCTTGGCGCCCATAGGCGCCGAAGCTATTCTGGCATCACCCTTGAACTATCATGGTCGATCTGTGTCCGGCGTTGTGTCTGGAGTAGAATGAGTTAAACAAGTAGACAATTAAAACTGCTACACTGTCCATGTATACTCTGTGTATAATGTACGCTGTATGTCCGACTCTGAAATGTCTCTCCGCACCTGTCACCTACACATTCACTAAGCTGTAACTTTCATCAATGCTAAACGCGGGAGATATAATTTTAATTCTGGTAGTGCCTGATTAGCGTGGCAGCTTAAAATCAGCCTTCCCACAAGCTAAGCAGAAAATACTCAAAAGTACGTATCATGTTCGAGCCATCGTTAGGCGGAACGTCATTCGGACACTATCATATCCTGGTTGTGTGACCAGCGGACACCAAACTCATCACGTAATACCCTTGACTTCCTGTGGTCGATCCATCTCCCGCATTTCCTTCTGGATGCTAAAGGCTTAAGCTATCAATACAGACCAAACTGTTATCTATGAGATCGAATTACGCTACTCTCACCCCTTAACCGGTCGCTGTGTATTTGTTTTATACAGACAATGAGACACTTCCGCGACACTGTCGACCTGCCAAACCGTCAAGCAGCCAGAGGTATAGATTCTCATGAGCCCCTGCGACTGCAGTCGCAGGGACTCATGGGAATCCATGCCTCGAGGATCGAGCTAATCGGCGAACCTGAGATCGGAACCCTCCTAACACCGAATAAAACCTCGGGCTATGAAGGGATGACACTGACCAGGTCCCTTCCGTCTGAAAGCAGCATCGATTCTCTTGATGCCGTACTCATGAAAGGGGCTCATGAAAACCTATGCTCATTTGTACTTAAAGTCCATCAAGTCCAACAATTCTGCGTGGAGCATCAATTCTCCTAAACCCTTGCAGCCGTCGGAACTGATGAGAACCGATGCACCTTGCCCATCATATATTAGCCTCCTTCACTGCTATCCAAATGCGGGGGCTTATGATATTCTATGCCTCTTGCATTTGGATCTATGCCTCTTGCCGAGACCAATTTGTATCCATGTTCCATGAACGTTTGTGGCTTTTGGTCGTTGTCTGAACAAAGATTTCAGAAACAAAATATGCGTCCAGTCGCAGGGACTGTCAAATTTCCAGACCCTTTCACAAGCATTCAGTATCGACCCTCATAGCCCCCTGTAGCAGCAGTGGATCATGGCAATCTGCGCACACTGCACGTGCAGATGTAGTCACATTCCTGCTCATTGCCTCGGGAAGAAGAAGCAGTCAGCGTTACAGTTAATCCGAGCGAATCGCTACAAGAGCTAATGCTGTGCGTGTGGCTTCCCTATCGGTCTTGTCCGAGTCCCCGTCATTAGTGGCACAAGGACCCATCAGCGTTGTGCGCAGACAAGGAGAGACAGACGTGACAAGACAGCGGTTCGCTTGTCACACGATTGACCGTGATCCCGCGCAGAGAACATCCGACGCTTTCACTGACGTAATCATCGTACGTTTCAGGACCGTTGGTATACATGAGAACACAAGGAGTTGTATAGAGATCCCAATGGCAGCCCACCGAATGCGGGGGCTCCGAAAGATCTATGTCGCTTGTGGATATGGGAAGTGGGTATTTCGGTTGTGGGGGATGGGGGGGGGGGGGGGGGGGAGGTTGTGGTGGGTCGTGGTGGTTGTGTTGACGTTTAACCCTTTGGCTGTCGGTAGCGCTTTTCAGTGTCGCGATGATTCCTGCCTGAATTATCGCGACAAAAAGCTCTACCGACAGCCAAAGGTTTATTTTAAAGCGATCTTGTCCAGGGCGGGTTTTGATTGCTCAAATGAGCCAATACAACGGGCTCTCAAATGTTGGCTTGCCTCGACTATGATTTTTCTATCCATCTTTTCGCAACCAAAGCGATTAAACACACACTGTTTCTGTTGCCCCTTGTGCGCATCTGGGGGGACTCTCTCGCGTACAAGGGTGAAGAAGTGCAGAAAAGTCTTTCAATTAAAAGTCATTGAGCCTTCATTGTAAACAAAAGTTAACTCATTCTACCCCAAGGCCGTATTTCCCAAACTTTGCAGGCGTCATCTAACGACTATGCACCAGCTGCAGGAGATTTATCGACCATGATAATTCAAGGGTAGTTCCAGATTAGCTTGGCGCCGACGGGCGCCAAGCTAATCTGGCACTACCCTTGAATTATCATGGTCGATCTATCTTCTGCTGTACTGCGTCGGGGCTGAGCGAGTTAGGCTAGTCCTTTGTGGAGTATCATTGTAAGATATATCAAGAACAATTTTATAAGAGATATTGCAAACTAACCCTTTATTGCCTGAGTACGGTCGCTTTAACCCGTTCACTACCGAGAAATCTTGAACACCGCCCCGCCGCAAGAAGTATAGATCCTCAGAAACCCCAGCAACTGCCGGTGGCTCAAGAGAAATTATGCCTCTCGCTGAAACCAATTAGTATCCATTACATGTTTCTTTGACGATTTGGCATAGTTGAATTTACGATTTCCAAAACACAGTCTGTGTCTATTGGCAGTGACGGGGTTAAGACGATCAGCGCAAGGCTATTAACCCCTATCATACTGAGGCTAAAAGCTTTAAATTTGTACACTGCCATATGCAGGCTACATTATAGTACTTACAGATAAGTACTGATATAAATCAATGGCTTTAGTTCAAGGGTAGTGTCTACAGGCGCCAAGCTATTCTGGCACTACCCCTGAACTATATTAGTCAAACTTATTTCACACACTGGTGTATTCCGAAAGATAAGGGTTAAGACAATGAAACTTGAAAGAAACCGATCTTACCTCTTAGTATGCACAGCAGATGTCCGAAGCGCCCTTATTTGTGTTATGGTACATCCTAAGCTGCAAAACAGACCTGCAAGAAAACAAGTGTCATTGTCAAACAAGAGTTAATTGTCGAGACAGTGTATACAGGTAGAGTAGAACCAGTTTTGAGGAGCCATATTTTTGGGGGGGAGGTTGGGGGGGGGGGGGGATGTAGAAAAACAGAAGTATTAAAAGCCATGTGCTCCCTCAAGACAAACACTGAGGGGCAAAATGGCACTGAAATGTGTCACCTATAGAACACCATCCAACCGCAAGAGGTATAGATCCTCATGAGCCCTCTCAGTTTCGGGGGCTCGTGAGGATCTATGCCTCTTGCTGACATCACATTGGATCCATGTTCATGGGACATCTAGGGTCTTTTGGTGTTACATCAACTCATTCGCAGCCAGGCTCACCCGGATGCGCGGCATAAGCCGCGCATCCGGATGCGGCAGGCCACGAACGAGTTAACACCGACTGCAGGAACGCATTCTGTGTCAACTGGCGCTGCACGGGCTCAAGTCGATCGTTTCGATGGCTACGTGCAGTCATCTACCTGATGGTCCTTAATAACAGGTGATATATCATAACTCTTTCTACCCCAGAAACACCACAGCAAGATAAGGATCGGCCATGATAGTTCAAGGGTGATGCCAGAATAGCTTGGCGCCCATAGGCTATTCTGGCATCACCCTTGAACTATCATGGTCGATCCGTGTCCTGCGTGCAGTCATCTACCTGATGGTCATTAATAACAGGTGATCTCTCATAACTCTCTTTCTACCCCAGACACACCACAGCAAGATAAGGATCGACCATGATAGTTCAAGGGTGATGCCAGAATAGCTTGGCGCCTATGGGCGCCAAGCTATTCTGGCATCACCCTTGAACTATCATGGTCGATCTGTGTCCTGCACTGAAGTGCAGTCTTCAGAGAACAAGGGCAAAATTTGGGGATTTCGGTAATGGGGTAGAATGAGTTAAGCGTTGTCGCCCAAACGATGTTCTGTTGTACTGGACGTACGCAAACTGATACATCAACAGCAGGACAAGTGATAGTCATCTGATTAGTTTCGAACGTCCGTCTCCATCGCAAGGCTTATCTCGATTCATCTTCGGAGAAGCACAACCGCTCAGAGATTAACGTCTTTTGTCCACCACAAAGGTGATTTCAAAGACGGAGCACCTACAAAGGTCTGACCGCCGTGAGATGGCCTTATTCGCGTGCTCGGCGTTAAACCCAAATAACTAGCTAACTAGAAAGATCTGAGCGGCAAATTTCGGACGAGAACTGAATGCTATACCACTTGAGCTGCACAGCTCGCCGCTGGACACCGCACGGCAATACGAGTAACGAACACAACAGCTTGAATTTCTCCGACAAGCGTAATGTGCATACCTAATTATGCACGGTTTAATGATTTACCCTCGCTGTTAGTGATGACTAAAAAAGCCTTCTTAAATCCCCGTACACCGACTGACATTCGCAAATATTATAGGCCACCAAACGTAGGCTCAAAGAACGTAGAATAATGCAACGAAGAAAGAAACACACTTCGAAAAGACAGTTACATCACAATGTATTAACTCATTCAGCCCGACGGCCGTATTTCCCAAATTTTGGAGGCGTCATCTAATGACTATGCACCAGTTGCAAGAGCTGGATCGACCATGATAATTCAAGGGCAGTGCCAGATTAGCTTGGCGCCGACAGGCGCCAAGCTAATCTGGCACTACCCTTAAATTATCATGGTCGACCCATCTCCTGCTGTAGTGTGTCAGAGCTGAATGGATTAATATTTCGGGTGTATACTCTTTCAAAATAGACACGTATACAAACAATTGCACAATTTGCAATTTATCTTTTCTTAACTGGAAGGAATGACGTGAAACAATAAAATATGTTGTAACTGTCTTTTCTAAGAGTGTTTCTTCCTTCATTGAGTTCTTCTCTACATTTTACATTTTTGGCAGTCAACGTTTTGTCTGTATTTTGTAATTTAAAGTACAGATAGGACTCAACAAGATACGTAAATCCTCATGAGCCCCCGCGACTGTGGGGCTCATGAGGGTATATGTCTCTTGCAGCTGCGTAACGTTAGCCTCGCCCCAGAAGTTAAGGGGTCAATTATTCTACATGCAGCAATCCAGTTTTTGCGATCCTATAAAACAACACGGGAGATGCTATCTAAACGTATAAATTTAAAGCAACAATTACTGCACTCTCTCTGCAAAATCCAACTATTGAAAGCGTGAAATCCGCCCTTTGGCTGTCCGGTAGCGCTTTTGGACAAAAATCGCTACCGTCAGCGAAAGGGTTAACAAAACCGCTATCTACTGAACTCTGCCACATCGAGTGCAACAGCAGGTGGGTTTATAAATTCATGTTTACATACGTGTGTATGCTGGAATGGCCCTGCGAATTTGGGCCGTACGGTTTTCAGCCGACAGCAACACTTGTTGTCTTAGCTGTTTATAATTATGTACCGGTTTGTGTGATTAACCCGTTGTGTGCCGAGAAAATTGGAACACACCCAACTGCAAGAGGTATAGATCCTCATGAGCCCCCGCAGTTGCGGGGGCTCATGAGGATCTATACCTCTTGCTGACACCATTTTGAATATACACTGCGCGCCATAAAAGCAAGACAAAGATGTGCCGGTCGATATTTTGCAAACGGCTTAACATTTTGAAAATCTGATTTTGTCACATAAACGTATTGTTAGTCCTCTTTACAGCACTCTCAGCTGCACCATTGTTCATTGCGTAGTCTTTACGCTGTGATCCGGTAAAGCTACCTACCCCCAAAATAAAAAAAATCGCAAGACGGACATTCCTCTGTGTGCTGCGTTGTTTTAGCACACATCTCATGTTTGGCCAGACATTCTAAAAGATGGAAAAGACCATTTTAAAATGCGTTCAT
This sequence comes from Semisulcospira habei, assembly GCA_036245525.1. Lineage (NCBI taxonomy): Eukaryota > Metazoa > Mollusca > Gastropoda > Semisulcospiridae > Semisulcospira > Semisulcospira habei. Next base: position 208,319,170 of record BTPG01000002.1, on the reverse strand, counting down.
TTCTCTTGAAAATCTTAAGATGGGGAGTCATTTCAGCAGAAAACTATTTTTTTGTGTGGCCTTTCCACATGTTCCCCCTCGAAAACCGTGGCATCGGACATGTAAGATTCAGCCGCGAATGCCTCGCATCTGAGGGCACTCGGCCTAATTTTCTCTGCACTTGTAGCCATAATAATCATTTTCCATATTTTAGCTGCAACAAGAAAAGAGGATTTTGAATGAAAAATGGGGATGTCGTTGTCACAGGTTCGCGTTTACCCTCCAAACGTAAAATTGATTGCATTGATTACTTGCTGGTGGTGTTTGTTTACCTCAGTGTGTGTGTGTGTGCTTGCACGCGTATGTCTTCCTTTGTTTTCTGTTGTTTGCTTGTTTCTTTGTTTTGTCCGTATTCTCATAATGTGACCATGTAAATGTGTGTGTGTGTGTGTGTGTGTGTGTGTGTGTGTGTGTGATGGTGTGTGTGTGTGTGTGTGTGCGTGTGTGTGTGTGTGTGTGTGGTGGGGTGGGGGCGGGAGTGGGGGGGGGGGGGCACACACGCACTGTCGTAAACGGACCACCAGCATACCACGTTAAAATACACACACACACACACACACACACACACACACACACACACACACACACACACACACACACACACACACACACACACACACACACACACACCATTATACACACACACACACCTCACCCTCACACACACATTCACATTATGAGAATACAGACAAAACAAAGAAACAAGCAAACAACAGAAAAAAAAAGAAACACACGCATGCAAGCGCACACGCACTGACATAAACAGACCACCAGCAAGCAATCAAGGCAATCAATTTTACGTTTAGAGGGTGGGTGAGTACCTGTGACAACGACATTTTCACTCAGAATCCACTTTTTTGTTGTTGTAGCTAAATGGAAAATGATTCTTTTGCCTACAAGTGCAGAAAAAATTAGGCTCAGATGCGAGACTTTCGCAGTTGATTCTTAAGTGTCCGATGTTTTTTAAGGGTGAACGTGTGGAAAAAGCCACACAAAGAAAAGTTTTCTGCTGAAATGACTCCTCATCTTCAGGGTTTCAAGAAAAATTAAACTATTTAAATTAATGATGTTATCCGCGTTTAAAAGTGTGTCTGGCCAAACATGAGATATGTGCTGAAACATCGTAGCACTCAGGAAAATGTCCGTTTTGCGATTTTTGATTTTGGGGGTACGTAGCTTTACCGGGTCACAGCGTAAAGACTACACAATGGTCAAAAATGCAGTGGCAAATGCCGTAAAAAGGACTAAAATTACTTTCCTGTTACGAAAACAGACTTTTGAAATGGGAAGCCGTTTGCAAAATATCGACCGGCAAAATTAATCTTTGCCTTGTTTTTTATGGCGCGCAGTGTATTGAATCATGAACCAACACACACACACACACACACACACACACACACACACACACACACACACACACACACACACACACACACACACACACACACACACACACATACACACACACACACTCGCGCACACTCACCCTCCCCCCTTCCCCTCCCCTCCCCCCCCCTCCCCCCCCCCCCGCCCCCTCACCCCCACACACACAAACACACGCATTCATTGTCACATTATGAGAATGCAGACAAAACAAAGAAACAAACAAACAAGAGAAAACAAATAAACACGTACGCATGCACTGACGTAAGCAGACCACCAGCAAGTAATCAAGGCAATAAATTTTACGTTCGGAGGGTAGGCGCGTAATTGTGACAACGACATCTCCATTTTTCACTCCAAATCCTCCTGTTCTGTTGCAGCTGAATGGAAATTGATTATTTTCCTACAAGTGCTGATAAAATTAGGCTGAGTGCCCTCAGATGCGAGGCATTCGCGGCTGAATCTTAATTAATGTCCGATTTGTTTTAGGGTGAACGTATTGAAAACGCTACACAGAAAAAGTTTTCATCTGAAATGACTCCCCATCTTCTGGTTTTCAAAAACAATGAACGCAGTTTAAAATGGTGTTATCCGTTTTAAAGTGTGTCTGGCCAAACATGAGATATGTGCTGAAACATCGTAGCACTCAGGAAAATGTCCGTTTTGCGATTTTTGATTTTGGGGGTACGTAGCTTTACCGGGTCACAGCGTAAAGACTACACAATGGTCAAAAATGCAGTGGCAAATGCCGTAAAAAGGACTAAAATTACTTTCCTGTTACGAAAACAGACTTTTGAACTGGTAAGCCGTTTGCAAAATATCGACCGGCAAAATTAATCTTTGCCTTGTTTTTTATGGCGCGCAGTGTATTGAATCATGAACCAACACACACACACACACACACACACACACACACACACACACACACACACACACACACACACACACACACACACACACACACACACACACATACACACACACACACTCGCGCACACTCACACTCCCCCCTTCCCCTCCCCTCCCCCCCCCCCGGCCCCCCCTCCCGCCCCCTCACCCACACACACACAAACACACACATTCATTGTCACATTATGAGAATGCAGACAATACAAAGAAACAAACAAACAAGAGAAAACAAATAAACACGTACGCATGCACTGACGTAAGCAGACCACCAGCAAGTAATCAAGGCAATAAATTTTACGTTCGGAGGGTAGGCGCGTAATTGTGACAACGACATCTCCATTTTTCACTCCAAATCCTCCTGTTTTGTTGCAGCTGAATGGAAATTGTTTATTTTCCTACAAGTGCTGATAAAATTAGGCTGAGTGCCCTCAGATGCGAGGCATTCGCGGCTGAATCTTAAATGTCCGATTTGTTTTAGGGTGAACGTATGGAAAACGCTACACAGAAAAAGTTTTCATCTGAAATGACTCCCCATCTTCTGGTTTTCAAAAACAATGAACGCAGTTTAAAATGGTGTTATCCGTTTTAAAGTGTGTCTGGCCAAACATGAGATGTGTGTTAAAACAACGCAGCACACAGAGAAATGTCCGTTTTGCGATTTTTGATTTTGGGGGTAGGTAGTTTTACCGGATCATAGCGTAAAGACAACACAATGGACAAAAAATGCAGCTGAGAATGCTGTAAAGAGGACTACAAATACTTTACTGTGACGAAATCAGATTTTCAAAATGTTAAGCCATTTTTGACAAATCTTTGTCTCCTTTTTTTTAAAATGGCGCAGTGTATGTTCCCAGCACGGCTAGAGCTTGTTGATGTTGAATTGCCGAAGACTGCAGGAACACAGTTTCCGTCAACGGGCACTGAACGGGTTAAAGCGATCTGCTAACATTTGCCAATGCAACGGGCTATCAATGTTGTCTTGCCTCAACTAAGACTTTTCTGCCCTTCTTTTCACACTCCACGTGCCGGAGTAGGTACACGTACCGGAAGTTTCCCACTGCTCTTTGGCGGAAGGAACTCTCCTGCATAGAAAAGGAGGAGAAGAACAGAAACGTTTTTTTCATTTTACAACACCCCAACTTCACAATTAACCCGTCCAGTGCCCGTTGACGGGAACTGTGTTTTTGCAGCGAGCCCTAGCTGTCCTAGGAACATGAATTGAAAGTGGCGTCAGCAAGAGGCATAGATCCTCATGAGCCCCCGCAATTGCGGGGGCTCATGAGGATCTATACCTCTTGCAGATGGGTGCGTTCAAATTCCCTCGGTACTGATCGGGTTAGGTTTGTCCAGCATTATTGTAAGCCGCATGCTAAGAACATCTGTAAAGGAGGTATTGCGAAATATTAACCCTATACTGTCTGGAGTACAAGACGCTTTAAATCGGACCTTACCGGTCTCTATTTTGCATGCACTGGTCTGTGAATTTGGGCAGGCATAACTCCCGAATTACAAACCAACACACACACACACACACACACACACACACACACACACACACACACACACACACACACACACACACACACACACACACACACACACACACACACACACACGCGCGCGCGCGCGCGCGCGCGGTAAACTTCGGACGTAACAAATCGCTTGGGGCCCCATAATTATGTTCTGGTTGTATCCTAAGTTTTTAATAAGCGAAGTAATTCATATCGACTGGAGAAAAAAATGCTGTCTGGAGCTCTGACAAAGAGTTGTTCTATCCGATTTTTGTTATGTCCGACTTTGTTATAAGCGAAATCTACTGAATAGCACATATATATGAAGACGGCTGAAACAAGAACTAAACTGTAAGGTCCAAAATCAAAGACCGGCCGGTAAACCCATACAGACAGCTGAAACATCAAGTGTTACATTTTTGTGTGTGTTGGGTTCGCCGGTTTATTCTTAGCGTGATTTTTCATCGAAGCCCGACGTTTAAGCTACTACAGTAAGTACGCACAAAAGGTCCTGGGGCCGACGTCAGCCTTAGCTGGCCCGCGCACGGACGTGCGCGGGCCAGCTAAGGCTGACGTCGGTCCCAGGACCTTTTGCTGACCTCGGCATCTGGCTGAGCACGAGAAAATGTCAGTGGCACACATAATGTCACTAAGTACAGGGGATAATGTGGATGTAATCCCTACGGAGTAACCCTTTGGTTGTCGATAGCGCTTTTTGTCGTGATGATTCCTGCCGGAATCACCGCGACAAAATGCGCTACCGACAGCCAAAGGGTTAAAAACAGGATATGAGGTTGGGGAGTACAAAAGCAAGGGAAAAGGGGCGCTGCTATCTTCTGACAGGCACTGCACGGATTAGCATCATTTATAAATGAATCCATTATTAATACAGTAAACTTCGTAAATTAAAAAAAAAAAAAAGAAAAAAAAAAAAAAAGGAAAGGGTGGGTGCGGGGGTGGGGGGTGGGGGTGGGTGGGGAGGTGGGGGGGGGGGGTGGTGACTGAATTCTGTGTTGTTATATCCAAGGTTTATTATAAGTGAAATTTACACAGAAGATGCTATAGGTCGTGATCCCCGACAAAACGTTGTTATATCCGGCAGACTTTTGTTATATCCGACCCTCTCATTCTTTGTTGTTATATCCAAAGTTTATTATAAGTGAAGTGATTTACACAGAAGATGCTATAGGTCGTGATCCCCGACAAGACGTTGTTATATCCGACAGACTTTTGTTATACCCGACCCTCTCATTCTTTGTTGTTATATCCAAGGTTTATTATAAGTGAAGTGATTTACACAGAAGATGCTATAGGTCGTGATCCCCGACAAGACGCTGTTATATCCGACAGACTTTTGTTATACCCGACCCTCTCATTAGCGAAGTCAGATGAATGAGTAATACATAATGAATAATGAATGAATAAATGAATAAATTAAAAAAATGAATAAATAATGAATGAATAAATAAATAATAAATAAATAAATAAATAAATAAATAAATAAATAAATATCGCAAACACAATCTCTCCCTTTCTCTGTCTCTACAGGACAGCATGTAAGACTTGCACCGTTTGCCTAACAGCTTTATCATAAAATAAAACAATCATCATCACCATCATCGTTGTTGTCGTCATCATCGTCATCATCATCTCTCTCTCTCTCTCTCTCTCTCTCTCTCTCTCTCTCTCTCTCTCCCCGCCCCCCCCCCCACCCCGCCCCCTTCTCTCTCTCGCTCTCTACCCCTTTAAAAAATGCGAGACCTGTGTCTTTTTATAGTGACACTAGCTTCCCGCACAAACGAAGCAGAGGAAGCGTCAAGTTTGAGAGAAGGCGCGGGTTTACAATGTGATTAGGGCCTGCCTACGCCGCCCACGTCACACGACAAGACAGCTTGTCCACTCTAATTATGTTTTTTTTTCCCCTCCGCATTCCCATGCCGTCCACTCTCTTCCAGAACCTCACCAATTTTGGGGGATTAAATCTCATTCATCCATAAAGCCTACAATATGAGATGGATGGACCAAGATAGTTTAAGGGTAGACCCGATTAGCTTGGCGCCCCCAGGGCGCCAAGCTAATCGGATACTACCCTTGAACTATCGTGGTCCATCCATCTCTTTATTTGGAGCATGCGTTAGAGGGCACCTCCCAGATTCGGAAAACATGATCCCGGGCTTGAAAGAGTTTAAATTAGATATGTCCGGCGGCGCCGCTCTGTTGTGGCACGCTTTACCACGGGGAAGGCAACTGTTATTTTCGTGTACCGCGCAATTATAAATCTGAAAGAAGAAGAAGAAGACAAAATAAAAAAATGTTCCAAGAAAACAAAAGACAATAAATCTATCAAGTTTCTGTGGAAAGCAAGGTTTTTTTGTGGTACAATGACGGTACGTTCATGTCTGTGGAAAAAAAAAAAAAACACCATTATTTTCTTTGTATTATTATTACAAGTCGGGGGAAAGGCATTCAGTCCATTTTTTTTGTGAAAATCAAGATTACCCATTGTATTGCAATGAAAATATTGCTTTTCACAAAAATGGACGCTTTATCACTAGGAAGGGAACAGTTACTTTCGCGCAAGGCGCAATTATACAGCCGAAAAAAGAAGAAGAAAAAGAAAAGAAAAGAGAGAGAAGAACGACATCCCTATTGTTCCGTGAAAACCTAAGACAATATGTCCTTCAAGTTTCTGTGGAAAGCAAGATTTCTTTTGTGGTACAATGACGGTACGTTCATTTATGTGATTTTTTTTCTTTGTAATAGTATTACAAAAGGCATTCAGTCAATTTTTGGGGTGAAAAGCACGATTTTTATTTATTGCAATGAAAATCTTGCTTTTCATATAAATGGACAGTCTTTATTTTTTTGCTGTCAGAGAGCAGCCCTCCACTTGTCATCAGCAGCAGACAGAAAAGCTTCTTGTGCAGTTTGTCGCGAATTTTCTTTTATCTGTTTGTGTATAAAGTTGTCTGCGAATCCGCGCGTGTGCTTGGGACCGTGAGGTCCAAAACTGCAGAACAGCGCTCGAATGTCTGGAGCCGAAGCCATAGTGGGCATAGTACTAAAAGTATGTATAGTCGCCGTCAGCGTCGAAAAGTTTTTTAAAAATATTTTTATTATAAACTCATTCTAGGCGCCCCGCACCAATAGCTGCACAAGTGTCGTATAGCGTTGCCGGCGGCAACGCTATACGACACTTCCGCAGCTATTGATGAGGGGCGCCTTGAATGAGTTCAAGTGGCTTGGTCCCGAAAGACATCTACTAGAATTCTCTCGAATGCTAAACTTTCTTAAAAGAAATTGCCAGCAAAGAAAGAATTAACACACTTAAAGTACAACACAATATTATACACAATATTATTGAGATGTGAATGCCCTTTCTGAGCGCGTTTCTTTATTTCTTGGGAATTTCTTTGCACCATACACGCTTGGCAGTCAACCTTTTTAGTCTGGATTCTAAACTTGCTTCACATTCCCTCGAGTTTTCGTGCTGAGCCTGTCGATGTTATAAATAACGCAGGTTAACAAGGAACTCGATTGCAGAGATATGTCTGTCTGCCTGTTCGTTTCTTATTTCTTACCCAGCGTGAGACCAATCAATTTCTAGACGTTCCATCGCCATGGTTACGTAAAGACCTTCACCTGTAGAGAGACTTATAAAGTTCTTCTAAGCCCCTCCTCCCCCCGCCCCACTTCTTCGATCAGAATCGATGTGAATTTCCTGTTACCTCTTTTACTTTCCGATCCAGCTGAGCGAGAAATTATTCCATTATGACTTAGACTGGGGAAAGGCGGGTTGTGGGGAGGGTGGCAGGGTATGTAGACAGGACTACGCCTGCGCACGCAACGGAAGTAAGGACTACGTCCCGTATGACCCCTCTAGGCTGCGATTTATGCTTTGATCAGACAAAATGTAAGTTAGTATTGTTCATTTTAAGCATCTTCTAGCTGCAAATAGATTGGCGCACCTGTGCTAATTGCAGAGGTAAACGATGTGGCCGCAAACTGTCATAATGTGACGAAATCGGCGAGATTTAAGTGTACAAAACTTGATCAATCGCGTGTCCGATTCGTCAGGCCAGATTCTGCTGCTTAGCTGCGTCTACACTACACTAAATACACGTGGCAACATTCTTGTAGGTTGTACAAATGACAATACGTGGTTAGGTTAGGGAATTTTAGTGTCCTTCGAAATGAAAAAGGTTAATTGATGTTGGGACTATGCTGTGCAAAAGACGATCTCGGTTGTTCAGAAATAGCCTAATGTGTGAAGGATTTAGAACTACACTGTGCACACTACGATGAACTACACTGATCTTCAGTATAATTGACGAAAGAGCCTCTTTGAGAGCTGTAGGAAGTGAATAAAACGCTAGTTTTGTAATTTTATGAGAATGAAACGCTCTCTCTCTCTCTCTCTCTCTCTCTCTCTCTCTCTCTCTCTCTCTCTCTCTCTCTCTCTCTCTCTCTCTCTCTCTCTATGGCTTTTCAAGTTGTGGCCACCTTTCCTATTGTTATATTTAAAATTAACTTAAGGACTGACATGATTAATAAGGACAAACATGAGCTAGGCCCGCGTACCTACTGTCTCCATCTTTAGAAAATAAAATTTCAGCTCAGTGGTATGTGTGAGTGTGTGTGTGTATGTGTGTGTGTGTGTGTGTGTGTGTGTTTGTGTGTGTGTGTGTGTGCATGTGTGCGCAGATGTGTGTGTGTGTGTGTGTGTGTGTGTGTGTGTGTGTGTGTGTGTGTGTGTGCGCGTAATACTAAATAAGGAGAGCAAATCAAAATGTTTGTTGACACTAATACTATATAAAGACACGTATGGTTACACTTACTAACTATCAGTCGCGTCGGTAATGAAAGACCATTTGTTACAGTATGTTATGCGTCATATTACCTCTCTCTCTCTCTCTCTCTCTCTCTCTCTCTCTCTCTCTCTCTCTCTCTCTCTCTCACACACACACACACACACACACACACACACACACACACACACACACACACACACACACACACACACACACACACACACACACGCACGCACGCAAGCACACACACACATACACACACACACACACAGACAGACAGACACACACACACACACACACACACGCAAGCACGCATACACTTATCGTGAATCAAGTAAAAAACACACTGACTTGATTAACATATGGTGCATTTATACAGTTCTGAGACAAACAGGTGAAAGATAATACAGTCAACTTCGCCCGTAACAAGGTGGGATATAATAAAAGCCAGACATATATAGCACCTTTTCCTGAGGTCCCGACCACACAACTTACTTTGCATATAAATAGGTGACGATGTAACAGCAAAAATGTTTCGGTCCACAAACGATTTGTTATATCCGATGTTTAGTCACCTTGACGGTCTCTGTTCTAAACGCCGGCAGGTTACGATAGCTGAACCGATGTGCGATTTATGAAACTTTCTTTCTCTTTCTAGGTATTGCAATATCACCACCCTCAAGTGCTCTGGTGAAAGATCTTAGAAGATGCATTTGTCTATGATCTTCAGAAGAAAAAAAAAAAAACCAAACAAATCAACAATTCGATATAATTGATTGCTGCCCCATTTTCGATGATTGGGACACGAGACTTCGCCGAAAGTAAAACACTAAAAGTGTGACATGCAGTCATCATGGCGGCGACACACGGAGCACGCGAAAGACAGCATAGGCATGAATTAGCTCGCGTAAACACCGCAGGGGTTTCTACGATCACATAATAGTTCAAGGGGGACCTAAATAGGAGTTAGTTACTGCAGTAAATGAACATCCAAGTAACGTAAGCCATTGCATGCAGATGAAATGACTTGGGTGTAACGTGTATTGTGTTCGTTCTTCCAACAAATGTTCGTGTTGATCAGCCTCATAAAATAGTCAACATTCCAGCCGGGGTATTTTAGCAAAGACAAACGCATTCTGTCATAACAGACACTTTTTCTTTGCCTCTATCATACTTCTTTTTTGGCTTGTATTTTTATTACACATTTTAATGGAATTTCAACTAGTTTATTGACAGTATTTTACTGTATATTTAAATCAGACAGCTACATAATGCAAAAGTGTAACAATTTAACGTAGGCTGGGGGGCAGCGATTTTTTCAGAGTGTAGTCCCACTGACATTCTTCACACCGTAGACCACCTCGGCGCAACCGCGACCATTCCTGCACATCGTAGTCCCAACATCAGGCACCCTTTTCAGCTCAAAAGAGACTAAAATTCCCTAATTCAAACACAGAATACCACTTGTACAACTCGCAAGAATGTTGACAAGTGCATCTAGTAAAGTGTGGACGCTGTTTTGCAGCAGGATCTGTCCCAAAAAAATCGGGCACGTTATCGATCAAATTGTGCACACCAAAAGGTCACCGATTTCTTCAACTTATGACAATTTCCCGCCAGCTTTCGAAATTCTGCAAAGAGCTACAGGTGTGCCAATCTATTTGCAGCTAGCCGATGTTTGAAATGTACGACATCGACATATATTACTTTGTCACATACAAGCATAAATTGCAGCCTAGTGGGTCTTTGGGGACGTAGTCCCGCCTTCCACACCGTAGTCCTGTCTACATACCCTTTCAGCTTAAGGGGGGGGGGGGGGGGGGGGGGGGGGGGGGAGGGGGGGGGGGGGGGAGGAGGTGGAGGCATAGGTTTTGATTTTGTGGGCTGAAAAGAGTGATAAATATTTGCTGGGTTTTCGTGTTGAACACTGCCGTTTTGATAGAAGTCTCGCTTTTTGCAAGATGTTGTTGAGAAAAGCGACATTTTAATTGTTATACAATAAAAATTTCGCTTTTCTCAAAAATGGACATATTAATGGCGTTTGCCAGAAAACGGCAAAACGATTAGAATTAATAGAAAGGTTAAGTGATTTAGAAAGGAGTCCTCCATACTCTTCAAATTACTTGAACTTACTCAGTGTCTGGTTAGTTTTGCGCTTTGAAAGTACAAGGGCAGTGTTTGTTTAACTTGGCACCTAAAGAACCACGCGTCAAGCTAATCAGACAGTACCCTTGACTACACCCTGCTTCTTAACTCATTCGAGACGTGCCGCCTACGGATACGCGGCGAACCGCCGCGTATCCGTAGGCGGCACGTCTCGAATGAGTTAATCAGGTGTGCTCAGTAGACGAGTTCAAACTGAAAGTTCAAGGGCTGTGTTCTGATAGCTTGGCACCTTTAAACCTTTGGCTGTCGTTAGCGGGTTTTGTCGAGGTGATGCCGTGAGGAATCACCTCGACAAAACCCGCTACCGAGAGCCAAAGGGTTCACTTATCAGACACTGCCCTTGAACTATCGTTGCGCCGGGACGACTTTCTGCTTCTGACGGCTGGTGGTCGGTAAAGAAGAGTTTAAAATATGAATGATCTGACTGTGGAACGGAAATGTCCACCCAGCGAAATAGGGGGAGGACTTCGACCCAGACGAAATGAAATTATCCACGGGCCCTTCAAGACAGCCAACAGCTGAAACTCACGTTACCTCCCACAGAGGAGGAGAAGAGATGTAGGTGTGATTCTATCCAATGAGAGAAGGCGCCAGGTTTTCCTTAACACCCTGGGTCTGCGCGGAGTCCTCCTAAGAAAGTCAGTTGCGCAAGTTGTAATTTTAGCTTTGTCTGCCTGAAACCTAGTTCATGTAAGAGAGTATGTGCCAATCGCTACTACTGGCGTAAATTCCGATAGGCTCCCCGGTGCTGCCTCGTTTTTTTCGAACGAGAAAAACATGCACGGGTAGAGCGGTTTCAGTGTCAGTGTGATAAGCAGCGAAGTCGTGCGACTGGCACTGAAAGGGTTACAGAATATGATTTCGCAGTTCTAGTGATGCTCTAAGCTTCAACCCTGGCGACTTAACTCTTTGGCTGTGGGTAGGGCTTTTTTGTGTGTTTTTGTTCGTCGCATAGGTGATTCCTATCGACAAACAAGCGCTACCCACAGCAAAAGGATTAATCCGTCTGAAAGTGATAAGCACATTAACCCTTTCGCTGTCGGTAGCGCTTTTTGTCGCGATGATTCCTGCAGGAATCATCGCGACAAAAACCGCTACCGACAGCCAAAGTGTTAGCACCGAAAAATACCAGCAACAGGCTAATGAAAAGTTATTCATAAGGCATAAGCTCCGCGGACGGTTCAATCGACAACCCAAGCCAAATCAGTTAACTCGTGCCATTTCTTCAGAAGAAGCAAAGGAAATATATAATAATAATAATCTCAAGAGGTCGATCCGTCTTCCGAAAGTAGCACCGCTAGAAGAGGTATTTTGACATTCACATGCTGTGCTTCTAAACGACAGATTTACCACGGAAGAGGTTCGTCGATGTTCGTTCTGTCGATTCATTTCCAGATTGAACAGACTCGTGCCCTCGTCCGCCCTGAGGAAACCTAGAAGTAAATGTCCTATGAAAGAGGCACACATTGTCATGAATCCCCAAGTTGCAATGGCTCATGAAGATCTATGCCTCTTCCACGTGGCGGGTGTTCTGTGGTGACTGTGAGAAAACGAAGTCCGACCAGAAGCCTCATATGCCCTAAAACAAAAACGACGCCCCAGAGACACAGAGACCTGCGGGGGCTCATGAGGATCTATGTCTCTGGCAGACGGTAGGCGTTCAGAGCAGGATTTTGACGTGATTGTGAGAAGAATACGAGGTCTGACTATGGCGTCTGAAATGATGTCTGGAGCTTGGTAACGAACGCTATTGAACTGCAAATTTCGTTGAAATTGGTCGATGCATGGAGGGTGTGTCGGGTTAAGGGTGGGGGTGGCGTGGGGGTAAGGGAGAGGAAGAGAAGCGAGAGGGAGACAGAATTTGGAATTAAGCACGAGACGGGGGTGGGGGTGGGGGGGTGGGGGGGTGGGGTGGGTGGGGAGTGGAAGGGGGGGGGGGGTGTGTATTGACTGGCTTTACTGCTGTATCGCTAGCGAATATGACAACGGCGCCGTCCCAGTGCGCAAAGGCAATCGGGCCGACGCCGGCCGCCGTTGGCCAGCACACGGCCGTGCGCGGGCCAACGGCTGCCGACGTCGGCCCGATGGCCGGTTGCGCATTGGGATAGTGTCTGTTGCAGAGAAATCATGATACGTGAAACAATAATTTGTTAACACAACGTATTAAATACGTTTGATTTCAACTTCATGTCACATACTTGAGAGCACCAAACTTCCTATCGATCTGTGTAGGCATGCACGTATACGATTGCTGATTTCATCGACCCGATCAGATCCAAGATCGGCTGAATCCGGTTAGCACTACGTATCACGAACACTTCGTGTCGATAGAACTACGACCCTAAGCACGACGTGTCGATACGTAGTGCTAGCGACACATACTGTTAGTGACTCAGTCGTAGTGCTAGCGATCGCAATGCTAACGACACGCAGACCTCTTGAAAAATGACGACTTGCCAGGGACACTCAGAGCCACGCTCTTACAATCTGCATGCTGCTCCGTGATTTTGGACCTTAGGGCTTTTGGCCGTAAGGTCCAAAATCACAGGCTAGAATACACTGACTGGTCTTGAGTCGTCTCAAAGGGATGTTCCTTTAACCCCTTGGCCGCTACTGACGGTACCGCTCGCCGGAAAAGAACTCATTCGAGACGAACTGCATCGGGATGCGCGGCTTCCTCCTATCGTGTGAAGCGAATCAAGGAAGGTAACCAGTGTGGGATTTTTAGGCGGGAGGTACAACGTTCTCCCCAGCATTCCCCACTTGTAACTTCGATGGCAGCCAAAGGTGCGGGCTCCGCGCAGCGAATCGAGGGAGACAACCAGTGTGAACCGTGTGGGAGGAATTATCACACCAAATGGACTTTCTTTGTTGTCTGGCGAACACTGAATGTGCCTCCAATGGACTGCTTTTGTAATCGCTGGAACCATCATTTAGAATTATTTCAGATTAAAATTGGCAACTCATCAGCGAAATACAGACAGAGTGAGTATCCGCTTGCGCTGCGCTGTCAATGCAATGAACTATGAATGCTAATGTGAGGGACATAGATCACCATGACCGCATCAGAGGCTTAAAAACGACATGTATATTTCTTTCAGATCGATGGCTAGGAGGGTCTTTAGTGCTGACTGACATTTGTGTTACTTGATATGAGGAGGTCGGAGATTTTTTCATCGGTTTCTGAATAGAAAAATCGTTGACAGTCTCATCTCCCGCGAGATGAGCGGTTGACAAAGGTACCTCACCTTTGCACGTGCGCAATTGACTTTGTCGTTTAGTTCATAATTTCCCACCCAGCGCGGCTGTCGGAGATGGGTCGATCATCAAACTCAAGGGCAGTGCCTTATTAGCTTGTCGCCTAGGCGCCAAGCTAATCAGGCACTGCTCTGGATTTTGTTGATCGAGTCTTGTGGCGTCAGTTGTATTAGAGGTTATCAGACGTTGACGATATTGCGGTAGCCATATGAATGTGATCGTGGTACAGTTATACAAACATCAGGCACGCTGTCACAGACTCAAAGGTACACGAACTAAATGAAACTCGCAAACTGTCTAGAAGCTCGGTGTTATCAGCATTGTTTGCGTGAGATTTACACACACGATAGGAAGTTGGGATCTCGATGTATATATATAAAAAAAAGTTCGTTCGATGAAACATGCATCCACACAGTATGTTTAAGAATGATTATTAAATTCATACGAAAATCAAAGCGTCACTCATTGACAACAACGCCTCTCAATTTCGAATACACTCAAATCAAACATTAAAATTTAGCATAATTATCAGCCTGTTTTTCTACCTGCAGAACGATAATATCTGTTGTTTGTGACAAACGTTCTACATAAAAACGTCACGTCATGGCGAGCCATGCCTCAAGCGTACTTTTATATAGGAAGACTGTTACGTGGTGGAGTTGTAGTCGAAGTATGATAAACACACCAGACACACACACACGCGTAGAGTTCTTTAAAGTAAACCTCGTTCAGCTGCAATCCGTCACACGTGGCTTAACTCAATCAGCACTGGCTGTTTTTTCGTTAGCAATGCTCTGTATACTGGCTGTTTCGATGGGTTAGAAAAAAAAATCATAAAAAAAAAACTTTCTGACAAATGTAAATACAATTTTCAGGTTAGTTGATTAGTAAATGGGTGCATGCATATACAAAATTTTGAGTTACTAACCCCAAAAATGTATATTCTGGAGCATAGTAAAGATACCACTTATTTTTCACACTGCACTTCCAAGTGTAATCGGTTATCAGTTCACTTGTGACCCACCGAACAGTTCAATCAGATGCATTCTTCTCACTCTCTGCTGGTTCAAAATTGCTATCACTGTCTTCAGCAGCCTCTTCTGCATCCGAATCCTCAATCTGGATGATTTCTATCACTTCTCTGACAGTAAATTGACGATTACTTTGCGCTCTTGTGGTGAGTGAAGCACACAGAAACGCCATGTTGTTTCGCAAATGTAAGCAAAGCTAGTATGTTCGAAAAGCACGCTCTACTTCAGTAACTGTGAGGCCTAGTGATAAAAATAGGAATGAGGGTCATTGTACGAAAACAGAGCTGCACACTAGGCAGGTTAGTTTCGTATTCAGTAATCCCCAGTTCTTGTAGAAGGCGGCCAACTTCACAACCCGCGATCCCGGTGATCAGTGTGCAAGCGTTGTGCAGGCCATCACCGGGATCGCGGTGATCCGGGTGGAGTGAGTTAAGGATGTAGGCAATACTGGAGTAACAGTTCCAACAATATTTAATTCAGAGATGCGATATCCACACAGTACTGCACTTTCAAATGCACAAACAACTGATACAAAGTCTCTTCTGCGATGTCCTCACTGCGACACAAAGTTTATCATACACAGCGTCTCTCGCAACAAACTATACGTGTCTCTACAACTGACAAAGCAAGACAATGTACTCCCCGGGCTTAGTTAGTTAGTTAGTTCGGGTTTAACGTCCATAGCACCGAGGTGATCATGGACGGCCCTGACGGGCGGGTTATGGGGGACAGGGAAATCTATTGCCTATGGAGTACGACCTGAACACTGATCAACTCAGGCGCACTCCAACTGTGCCACTTGTTGATTTACCAGGACCTTTCAACGGACATGATATTGAACAAATCCGTTTTTCTCCCTGGATTGTGAGTCCAGCTACCGGGGCCGGGACGGGATTCGAACCCACGACCCGGCGATTCCCTTCGCTCTCCTACTCCGACGTTTAACCGCCTGAGCTATTTCGGACTCTACCTATCAAATTCCAGAATCTTCTATGGAAATCATACAACTCAACCAATCGGAACGAAACACGCAGCCGAAGCTCATTAACATGAACTTTCGAGAAAAACTATATCAGGCTACAAAAACACGGCTGCTTACTTCAGCTCTAAATTCTAGCGTATAATTAAGTCACATAAAAGTATGGTATCCCTATCACCTGGTAGCTCTATAAAGTACGAGAACATTCCCAAAATAAAACAAAGGCTGCTCAATCCACGCGCACAAAAAGTAGCGAAAAATGTTGCGATGTCAACTAACCGACGTGACACTTACGAGGCCACTAGATAGTGCGACCCTTCTACAACGCACCGGACTAAACACAACAAAACGAAAACGGCTCTACTCATGAACCAAAGGAAATCTAACTAAAAAGGCATGTGAAACGTAACCGTGAAAGCTCAAATAAACATCAGATCGTTACCTACGAATAACACATGTACGCTCTCACAGGATAACACAACCACAATCGTAACAATGGCCTAAACAAGGCCGTATGGCCAAAACATACTCTGACGATGCAATGTCTAGTTCCCATTGCGCAAAGGACATCGGGTCGTTGTCTGCCGCCGTTAGCCCGCGCACGTCCGTGCATGGGCAAATGGCGGCCGATATCGGCCCGATGGCCTTTTACGCATTGGGTTGTGGCCATCATACCTCCCCTCCCCCCCCCCCCCCCCCCCCCCCCCCCACTCCCGGATTCTTATGCGGTTGTAATAAAGAGCTGAAGTAAACCCACAGCAACATGTTAAGAGCGGTTGTAGAGTCCGAAACAGCTCAGGCGGTTAAGCGTCGGAGCAAGAGAGCGAAGGGAATCACCGGGCCGTGGGTTTGAGTCCTCGTCCCGGTCCACGTAGCTGGACTCGCAGTCCAGGGAAGAAATGACGGGCTTGTTCAATAGCATGCCCGTTGAAAGGTCCTGGTAAATCGCAGTAGCACGGTTGCAGTGCGCCTGAATTGATCAATGTTCAGGTCGTACTCCATAACCCGCCCGTCAGGGCCGTCCATTATCACTTAGGTACCGTGGACGTTACACCCCGAACTAACCAACCAACCAAGAGCGGTTGCGTGTTCTTGCTAGTTAGTTAGTTAGTTAATTCGGGGTTTAACGTCCACGGCACCGTAGTGATAATGGACGGCCCTAGCGGGCGGGTTATGGGAGGACAGGGACAGCTATTACTATGGAGTACGACCTGAACACTGATCAATTCGACCGCACTACAACTGTGCTACTTTGATTTACCAGGACCTTATAACCGACATGCTATCTGAACAAGCGGCCCTCGTTTTGCCTGGACTGCGTGTTCTTGCGCGACTGCACAGGTACTAAAAGCCATTGTCAGACTGGTTGTGGGCTTACCTATCCGCGCCATCACGTAGTCCCTACCTTTCAATCCCAGACAGCGTCGCCGTGAGATTAGCAAAGCGCAAATAAATACGCGCTCGTCCAAATCGGCTTATCCGCCGTCTATCGGCGGTCGATCGTCGCATTCTTGCGAGTAGAAGTCGGGTACTTTCACTGTTGTAGCACAGCGAAGGACGCCAACAATCAATAGGCACATGCCTAACCCGAAACTGCAAGAGACATAGATCCTAATGCGCCCCCGCGAACGGATAGGGCGGGGGAGGTGTGTGTCTGTGTATGTGTGTGTGTGTGTGTGTGTGTGTGAGGGGGGGGGGGGGGGGGCTCAAGAGGATCTTATATCTCTTGCCGTCAGCCTTCATAACCGCTAGCGTCCGTGGCGGTAGCAGAGACGTCATTTTTAGCGACTTGGTAGAGCAGCGGGCTGAGAGTTTTGCGTTGGTTCTGGAGTCTCGAGACCAACGCTGATCTCATTTGAAATAGGAAAAGATTCTCACGAGCCTCTGCAGAGGCGAGTAGGGCATCCAGGCAAGTGTGTTAACCCTTGCACTGACGTCTGAACACTAAAATCGACCCCCGAATGCAAGTGGCACAGATCCTCATGAACCCCCGCGGTTGCAGGGGTTCATGAGAATCTATGCCTCCTGGTGAAGACACTTTGTGTTCTTGTTCCTTGAACGTATTAGGTTCTCCGACGTTGAAAGCCATAAGGTCCAGAATCACATACCAGCACACAATATATTACTCACAATAAGTCAAGGACACCGCCCCGCCCCCCCCCTCCCCCACCCCGCATCCCCCCAAGGAAAAAGAAGAAGAAGTCATAATTTCAATAAGCACAACTATTGGGACAGAACTGTACATTTAGTCTACCATTTTGTCCAACAATTGCAAGACAAAATCTAAAAAATTTGACAGAGTTGTGCAGATCTCAAATTATGACCTCTTTTTAGGGTGAACTTTAATCTATTATATTCCGAGGATGATTAAAAAAATATGTTTATTGTCCCATGAGGGCTACATTACCGATTAGGAGACAGATCAACCATTTTTGTTCAAGGGTAGTGCCAGAATAGCTTGGCGCCTCAGGCGCCAAGCTATTCTGGCACCACCCTTGAACTATCATCGTCAAAATAATTTCAAGAAGTAGTGTATCAGAATAAAAAGAGTTCACTTATTGTGAATGGTATATTACGATGCTTCAAGGACCTGAGTGTTTCGAAAGCACCACAGCGAAATGGGAGCGAGCTCCGTCACTCGGAGAAAAGCGACACGTCAGCTTGACTGCGGCGGAGAATTTAATTTGTACGCCACCTCGCGAAATCAGCAGTTGATTGATCCTCGACTGGCCAAAAGCCCTCGGGAGCCGGTGTTGAACGCCAGGGAGCAAAGAACAAGCTTCCAATAGTTCAGTAGAAAGAAAGAAAAGCGAGCGGCTAACAGGGACTGTACAGCTCGATCCCAAAAGATGTAAGCCAAACGTGGAAACAATTCATTTGAGATGTGCCGTCTACGGATACGTGGCTAACCACGTCTCGAATGAGTTAATAAGAATAACATAAAAAACCAAGGGCCTCCTCCTCCCCCCCCCCCCCCCCACACACATACACACGTCTTGTTTTATAATATCTAAAAATATAACAATAACAACAACAAAACAACGACAATTATACGTTGATAGAAATAGCGATACTTCAAAGCATTTCTTTACCCCTGCCTGTAAAAGAAGGACCCAACGGAGAAAGAAACACGCTTAGAAAAGCCAGTTACAACATAATTTCTTAATATTTCTTATTTCAAAATAGACAAACAAGTACAGAATTCAGTCGCTAATTATCTTTTCAGCAAAGAAAAGTCACCTTTTTGGTCTGTTTTTTTTTGTTTACTCCTGCCTATGCTACAAACAGAACGATTGCGCTGTAACTCTACCTCTCTATGAGGCTCATTTACGGGAAAGGAACTGACTGTTATTGCCGAGAGTTAGTGCATAATTGCTGCGCTTGACACCTAGAGAAGTACCAAGCAATTGCCATACAGGGGTGGACGGTGGGGTCAGGGGGTCAATGCCCCCCCCCCACTTTTTTGTTAAAATGCTGTAACAAAGTCCCTTTTTGGGGGTGTAAGGACCTCCCCCCCCCCCCTCCCGCACTGTTTGATTCTTCGGCGCCTAGAAGCAAGCAAGGTTCGTCGTCTAACCCCCTTCCCCCACTGTTTGGTTTTCCGGCGCCTAGAAGCAAGCAAGGTTGGCGGCCATCCCGCCCCCCCCCCCCCCCCCGCCCCACTGTTTGATTTTTCGGCGCCTAGAAGCAAGCAAGGTCCGCCGCCTACCCCCCCTCCCCCCTCCACTCCCCCCCCCCCACTGTTTGATTTTTGCGGCGCCCAGAAGCAAGCAAGGTCCGCCGCCTACCCCCCCCCTCCCCCCCCCATCATCGGCCCGAGCAGCAGTCCGCCGCCCCCCCCTCCCCCCAGCCCCCCCCCCCACTGTTTGATTTTTCGGGCCTTTTGGAAAGAAGATCTAGCGTGGTGGAGGCCCTTTGTATCAGGTTCAAGGTCCGAAAGAAAAAGTTGGACCCCCCCCCTCCGGAGGTAAGTGATCCGGCCCTGCCATAGATCCATCTTCTCCAGGTGGAACGCACTGAGCCCGTTTTTGGTATGGAAGTGAAACGTTAACCCCCTCACTCCCAGTGGCTGTCGTTTCTGCCTATCTGTGATAACTCAACACCAAAGAAGATGGATGCAGAATGGGGACATCATGAGAAAAAAAACAACCTTGACTGATTCAACTCACCTTCATTCAACTAGTTCGGTAAAAGAGTCCAGCAAGAGGCATAGATCCTCATGAGCCCCCGCATTTGTGGGGGCTCATGAGGATCCATGCCTCTTGCAGTTGGGTATTCTTTACTTTTTTCCCTGGCGGTGAAAGGGTTAAGATAGTTGACAGTCTGATGATGAGGCTGATGCAGTGCTCATGAGAATGTGCAGAATTGTCGGCTGAGTGACGGGGTGACCAGAAGGGGAATGAAGAAGGTGACACTCGACAGCTAGAACCCGCGGAGTGACCACGATCTGGCGAAATGCAATGACCTCTTGATCCCGCCACAGCATAGTGTCGGTTACGTTACCAAATGGCGGACAACACGGACGGAAAGTCACACCCCATGGAAGAACAGAGTGAAGGACGGAAAACTCCATGATCAGTTCCGAAAGGAACGAGTAACGCAGGACAAAACGACTCTCCAGCCCCCTCGACTCTTCTCCCTCCCTCCCCCCTCCCTCCACCTCACCTCGCCCAACCCACCCAATGCGCACGTTCAAACCCTTTTGCTCACCTAAAACGATAAGCAGTGCTTTGCATTACTTGTCTGTACTGTCTGTAGTCTGTATGTTCATTTTGAAAAAGGGTTTAAAAAAAAACATGAACGTTTTGTTCACGAAGGTGATTTTAAAGACGGGGCAGCACCAAAAAGAGGTATGTACAAATTTTCACCCCAGCTGGGTTCGAACCCACGATATTACGGACGAGAGTCTAACGCTCTACCAACTGAGCTCCCCAGCTCCCCGAATAAGTCTTTAAGCCAAAACCTGTGTTGCAATTGCATTTTCTAAGCGTGTTTCTTTATTTGTTGGGATTTTCTTTAAAAAGACTGGAGATTTTTTTAAAGCGAGATTTTCACTGTAATCACACTTTTCACGCGGATGAACTGACTGTCTTTAGCCGTCACAGGCGGGCAGAACCCAATGCGCAAAAGGCCATCGGGGCGATGTCGGCCGCCGTTGGAACGTGCTCAGCCGACCTCGGCCCGATAACCTATGCGCAAATGGTAATGACAACCATGTCTCATCTATCGCTATTAATCACCAACACTTGTAAACGTTTTGCATTTGGTACTGGCAGTAGGTGCGGGTTAGGGACAGTGTTGTGGGTGGAAAGACCATGGACCATTAAGGACAGTGAGAGAGAGAGAGAGAGAGAGAGAGAGAGAGAGAGAGAGAGAGAGAGAGAGAGAGAGAGAGAGAGAGAGAGAGAGAGAGAGAGAGAGAGAGAGAGAGAGAGAGAGAGAGAGAGAGAGATTTCTATACTCAGTCGGCAGCCCTTTACTTCCGCAGCCAAAATGCAGGCTGTCGCCCGTCTGAGTCGCTTGAATCATTTCCAGAGTCACACTGGATGCCTCTATCGATTCGCAACCGCTGGCCAGCGGTATCGAATTGAGTAAGACAACCAGTTCCGGTTGTTTCAGAGTAGACACACTAAAAAGAAACACAAAACGCCGACTCATCTGAGTCCACTATTCACACGGGATGTCTCCCGCGATGCGTTAGCAAATCGAGGAAGACAACCAGTTCCGGGTGTTCCAGATTATACACGCTAAGGGGAATCAACTCACTCTCACGCTGGACAAACCATTACAACCCATTGCTTACTCTTGATGAAAACTTCAGCTACATGAAAGATAAGTTGTGGACTGCATTCTTGTTAGTATCCCCATTTTGAAAACTTAATAAATTGTGTTGTACGTGTTCTTTCTAAACGTGTTTCTTTCTATTTTCTTTCCTTTCTTGACTGCACTAAAATTGCGACAAAGACAAGGAATAAAGTTTACGGCAACTCCCAGTCCCTATGATTTCTATTTCCACATGATTAATGTATAGTTCACAGTTTGAATCGTATGTACGAAACGATAACCATACCAGAATCGAACATGAGAGCCCCTAGGGTAGTGCCCGATTAGCTTGGCGCCAGCAGGCTGCCAAGCTAATCAGGCAGTACCTTTGAGCTGTGCTTCCAACTTCACCTCCGAGGCAACCTGAACCAAGAGCAAAATATCAATTTTCACACATGTGATTTATGGATTTATGACGTGAAGTTTGCGCTGGAAGCGAACAGATGCGGAGTAATATAATACAGTTGGACAAAGGAAACATCAATCATCACCAACCGTAGTACTAATGCCAAAATACGCTCGTACATCGGAGAATAATAGGCATATAATTACAGATGTTTGTGCCTATTAACCTTTCGGAGCAAGGCGAGGGCTACCTATCTGCAAAAGACATAAATCCTCATGAGCCCCCGCTGTCGCGGGGGCTCATGAAGATTTATGTCTCTTGTTAGTCCTGTGTTCTTTATGCCTAATGTTGTCTCATTTGCATCTGTGTTCTTCGAGAATGTCGGTCAGTGAATTGCAGTCTTTTCTGACGCGAAATTCGATATCACTGACGTTTAATACAGGCAATACAATACAATAATACTTTATTAATCCCTCATGGGGAAATTCGCTGTCTGCCCATACAACACCTGGCATCATCATTCACTCATTAAAATAATTAAATAACCCATAACTCTCAATTAAAGAGATGAACTGTAACAGACGTATTGTTATCTTTGTAACACTCTTGGCATCAGAAACACTTACGGTGGATTCCCCCTGTGCTTCTGGTGTCAGCAATGTTGCAGTGAACTACTGAAAGGGTTAGAACGAAAGAACGAAAGAATGTTGACAGACACTATCTACTGATATTACTGTTGAAGAGGGTAACAGCCTGAGGGACAAAAGAGTTTCCTTTAGTTCCGGATTAAGGGGGAAACGGATCCTATATGTTTTGCAGATAAAGACTCAGACTGAAATGACTGAGTTACAAGTACATTACTTGCTATTGTGTAGCAGGCGATTCGGTCAAGGATTCTAACTAACTGTCCACCGCTAAGTGATTTCTTGTGGTGTGTATCCACCGCTAAGTGATTTCTTGTGGTGTGGTGCTACGTACCTATGCCAGCCTCACATATAATATGGCCTGCGGTTCGTCTAAGTAATGCATTGATTATCAATTGTGTTTCACATTTATCTCAGCTAACTGGCATATTTTTCGCGGCCTCGTCTGCACGCCGTCGTTCAAAAACTGCATGAGATTTAAATGGCAAATGTAATTCTACACCCGTAGCTGCACGAGTAAAACGCAAACCCGCTGTTCAGCTTAACCCTGTCAGTGTCACTGGACGTTGATTGTGCTTTTGCGTTTCTTGTTAATTCAACGCAAAATGTCCTACCTTTCCAAAGAAAGATGGAATCAAAGTGGTGTCAGCAAGAGGCATGGATCCTCATGCGCCCCCGCAATTGCGGGGGCACATGAGGATCTATACCTCTTGCAGTTGGGTTGTGTTCAGATTTTCTCAGCACTGAACGGGTTAATTGCAAAAAGAAGACACGTTGACATTTGAAACTGGAGAGCTGAGGCGCTCAGACAAATTATAAAAATACACAAAAAAAGCAGAATTTTAAGTGAAAGTATTTTTTTAAAAACATGACGGGTTCCCCCCCCCCCACCCCCACCCCCCCCCCCCGAAAAAAAAAGGAAAAAGAAAAGCAATAAAAGGCGATTAATGTTAGAAAACAACTTGGAAATTTGTTGTCGCGAAATCGAGAGAGAGAGAGAGAGAGAGAGAGAGAGAGAGAGAGAGAGAGAGAGAGAGAGAGAGAGAGAGAGAGAGAGAGAGAGAGAGAGAGAAGTCCGTTCGAAAGGAAGACTGGCAGACTAGCTCTCTCAGTTGCGAGGCCTCGTAAGGATCTATGCCTGTTACTAACATAATCTGTGTCCATGTTTTCAATAGACGGCTGAGGCTCGCCTGTACCGGAGAAATGCAGATTATCTTCTTTAATTTTTCTTTTCAAACTTTGGCCGTCGGTAGCACTATTAAAGCGTTATCGACAGCCAAAGAGTTAAGGAATGGCGAAACAAACGTCAGTTAACCCCATGTATCTTACAGAATACGAAAATAGATGGCATGAAAGAATTAAAGAATATCGTGAGTCGCCGCCTATGCAGTGACCATGCCCCCTCCCACCCCCGTTTCTCCCCCTCCCCCCCCCCCACCCCCAGCTGCAAGAGGAAGGAGGGGGAGGGGGAATCCCTCCTCATCCTCCATCCTCTTGCAGCTGGGTAGGGACTTCATTTTCCCGTCAGTGACAACTTGGCCGAAACCTAAAAACGAAACGGGGGAAAAAAAGCGCCCAACGTAAATAAAGTACGTTTCTCGACCGAAAACAAATGAAGACAGCCGTCGAGTGAAACCCTTGTGACCTCATTCAGGTGAAGATGCATGTCTGGATGAGGACGACCTCAGTCTATCAAACAGAGTAAGAGATCCTCACGAGCCCTTGCAGTTGCTATAATTCTTGCTGATGGCCGAAACGGGAATAAGGCGTTTAGGAGCACATCAAATCTTCACAAAGGCGGAAATCAAGCAGGAATTGAAATAAAGGGAAACAGTCTGAGAAAAAGCAAACTGAACTAATTTAAAAGGCACAAAAAATCACCTCAAGTTCCAGCGCGAAATAAGCCCGCGGATCTCTCTCGCTCTCTAAGCAAAAGGCTTTCGGGCCGAAATCGGCCGCAGTGCGCGGGCCCACTGCGGCCGACTTCGGCCCGACAGCCTTTTGCGTGCCGTCTCTCTCTCTCTCTCTCTTCCATCCACTACCCATCCATTTACAGGCCTGTCCCTTCCTCCCCCCACCCACCCCCTTCCACCCCGCCACACGCACATCCTTACTCTTGGGAGGCCTGATGGATTTAATCTTCAGATGGCCAGCTTCCTTTGGAAATGGAATTGAACGTTTTCTAAAAACACAAATTTCCATTACTGGGAAAAGTCAAGGAAGCCAAAACAGCCGATCGCTTTAAATCACCTCGGCAGATCCCGCGGTCTGAAAACAAACAAACAAACAAATAAAAACAACAGCAAAACAACAACAACCCACCTCGAGCTAAATCTCGGTTGACAAAAAGCACAGATTCTCATGAGCCCCTGCAGTCGCAAGGGCTCACGAGAATCTACTCCTCTTGCAGGCGGAACTCCGGCGTTGACTGAGGGGGACCCGGGAGCGTAGGTTTTTTTTCGGGCGCTCAATCAAAGCTGAAGGAGGTGATGAGGTCAAACATAGGCGGCGGAGTACGAGCGCACTAACTCGGGACGAATCGGAGCCCTGTCGAGAAAACACATGCAATCGACCGGAATAGTGAATCAGAGGCGGATCAGTTAACTTCTCAGCTCCCGGAGGTGAAAAGGAGGTGGGGGGGGGGGGGGGAGGGGGCGGGTTAAAGGAGGGGTGGGGGTGGGGGTTGTCCGCGACATTGAACATGAGACAAAAGGCACACTTTGTCACATCCATTTTCTTTAGAAGGCTGGGGCCCTTTGGCGCTAAAATCAAGAAATATTTCAGAAAAAGAGAAGGGATTGAGGAGGCGTCCATTTAATTTACATGGCGTCTATGAGTTGACTGCACGTATCCTTTCTTAATTAAAAAAAACAACAACAACAACCGAGTTTTGTGTCTGACGATGGCTTTTGCTGAACTGACAAAATGTTGTGTTAGCGTGTGACTAGAAGCAAAACACAAATACAGAATGTCAATGAAAGAATTGAACCGCGGCTTCTCTGCCGAGAAAAAAATGGAACACCGCCCAAACCGCAAGAGGCATAGATCCTCATGAGCCCCCGCAGTTGCGGGGGCTCATGAGGATCTATGCCTCTTGCTGAAACCACTTTGTCCACATGTTCATTTGACGGCTGGGGCTTATTGGCGTTGAATTAACAACAAATTTAAAAACAGAATCAGTGATCACCGGCAGTGAATGGGTTAAAAAATAAGCAAGAAACAAATACAGAACGGGCGATAACAAATTAAACAACAGCATTTCTTTCTGTGTTTGTTTATTTCCATCACACCACTGTTCCAGACATGTACCTCTGAAACCCTCTTTGAAGCAATCAACATCAAGAAGACAACGGAAGGTACACTGATGCTCTCAGACAGCAAGTGATATAACGGCTAACGGAACATGGGAAAACATGCTGCATGCATGGCCTACAGACAGATTCCCCGGTTCTCCCTGTCACTTTTCACAGCCAACTGGCCTGGCAATTTCATACTACTACTAATAATAATAATAATAATAATGAATTTCATGATGGGCCAATAATAATAATAATGCATTTCATGGTAGACCATTATGCCAGTCAGCTCTGAAACACTGCCACAGGGTACGGATGAACCATGACAGTTCAAGGGTGGTGCCAGAATAGCTTGGATCCCAAGTTATTCTAGCACTACCCTTGAACTACGATATCTATCGCTACTCCCCCTCCCCACACACAGCAGACCCTATCCCTATAACAATCACGTATAAGTCAGAGGACAGTTCCAGTTCCAGTTTTGGAGTTTTGACCTTAGGGCTCAGTGTATTAAGTGCTACATAGGCCTACAACATTCAAAATAAAAAGAATGCGAAGCGGTCCATTCATTCATCTGCCGATTACAAAAGTGAATGCCAATAGCTTTAAAAAGGACAAATACAACATGCCTACATTAGCTGTTCAGAATTAAAAAAAAAAAAAAGCAAGAAAAGAGTTCAGAAAAAATAGTTTGCCCCGGCTGAACCTTTAGCCGTCGGTAGCGCGTAAATTACCTACTCCAAACGCGCTACCGACCGCCAAAGGGGTTAATCTGCTCAAAGCGTGTTTTAAGACCTGTGTTTGGTTATTTCAGCCATCTCCCGTAGTTAACACTCAGCGGAATTGACAGATGTGTGCCCTTCAGCACGTAAGTGTTTTCCTTGGCTTAGCTAATGTTTAACTCAAGCCATGCACACAATGACGTAATGCTCGCGGTCGAATGCCCAATGGGGAACCTTCTTGCATTCTCAAATGTCCAATGGGAGGTCTCCCCTTACCGTCTGGATGTTGCGCGTCCGCAGTGTCTAACCAAACTCGTCCAACCTGCAAGAGGAAAAGGTTCTCATGAATCCCTGCGCCGCAGGGGTTCATAAAAATATATGCCTCTTGCTAAACGCGATCGGGGTCAGCTGGTTTTGGACTGGGCGATTGTCCAAGCAACAATGCGCCGAGAAAAATGAATGGTTGTAGCTCTTCTCCTACGCTGTGTTTTTATCAACTCCATCACTGCCTTAGTCAACATGTATTAGAAATGTCAAGGTGGGGTGAAGGAGGGGGCCGTCCCTTTCACCTTAAGTGTCAATTGTGGCTGACATTTTACAATCTTCTATCACCACCAGAGTCAACTATGGTTCAAATTTTCAGACTCAATGGTGGTTTGTGCCAGACAAATTATTTTGTTTCACACCCAGTCATTTGTGATTCCGATTTTACAAATCTTCTTTCAAATGAAGAGCCAGTTGTGGCCCTCCCAGTGTACACATTCTTATCGGTAAAGCGGCACTACCAACAACTGTGGGAGATGGATGGGGGACCGTGCCGTCAGAGATCTCTAACGAGGTGGGGTGAAGGATCCGTGCCTGAGTGAGCAAAACGGTTTCGGGCCGAGGACAACACGCTTTAGCTTACTGAGCGGGTACACACAAACTATAATGGTTAACCTAGTAAACCCTAAAACCTCATTTTTGAAATTTTGGAATTAATGCAACCTAACGAGTACGTACCAGCTGCAGGAGACGGATCGACCATGATAATTCAAGGGTAGTGCCAGATTAGCTTGGCGCCATCAGGCGCCAAGCTAATCTGGCACTACCCTTGAATTATCATGGTCGATCCATCTCCTTCTGTATAGCGTGGTGGCTAAATGGGTTAGTTTAACACATTCGAACGTACCACATACGGATATGCGGTGTTTTGCCGCGTATCAGGATGCGGCACGTCTCGATGGGGCCGCCAGAGAGATGTTGTTCGCTTTCAACGCAGGTCCCTGAAATGTACTTTCATATTGATCTAGCAGGTCCAGAAACGTATTTTTACATTGATCTTGCATGCTGAGAAGCTAGATCACTTGAGATAAACTTGTGCGTAAGAGTGCACATCGTATACGCCATCAACGTATTTAACCCTCTCGTGCACGCAGACAACAGTACCGGTGTCTGCACACACTAGAGGTTGGTTAGTTCGAGGTTTAACGTCCACGGCACCGAAGTGATAATGGACGGCCCTGACGGGCGGGTTAAGTCGGCCAGCTTTTGAGGGAAAATCTTACGCACGTCAGTCTCGAATGGGGCCGCCAGAGAGATATCGTTTGCTTTCAACGCTGGTCCAGGAATGTACTTTCATATTGATCTTGCATGAGAAGCTAGATTGCTTAAGATAAGCTTGCGCGTAAGAGTGCACGTCGCATACGCCATCAACGTATTCAACCCTCTCGTGCACGCAGCCACCGGCATTGTCAACAGTACCGGTGGTTGCATACACTAGAGGGTTAAGTCGGCTAGCTTTTGAGGGACAATCTCACGCATGGGGTAACATAACGATGGAGCTGAACTATGTATAGCGCGGTAAAAAACAGTGCAGCCAGCTGATCAGACTGAAGACAGGACCGGATGACGCCGCGAGTAACGTCTGCGAGAATACGCATCCCCACCCCTGTGAATGCGCAAGACAGTAAGCCTAATTTGAGAAAAGTGAGAATTGTATTGTATTACCATGAATCCATTGTATTCAGGGACGGATCTGGGGGAGGGGGTAGGGAGTTGTTTCCAAGGCTTCCGGAACCCACCCACCCCTCCAGGCCAAAATTCTTTCAAATGCTATGTCACACGCTGGGCGCACCTACAACCCATGCAACCCCCCCCCCCCCCCTGTCCCGCTTTTGTAAATTTTGGATTTTGTGCCACTGAGAATGAAGGTTTGGCGTTGGGAGGCCTCTTGTATCAGGGTGAAGATCCCAAACAAAGAGCCCCCCCCCCCCCCCCCGGGATGTAACTGCCCAATGCGCACAAGGTCATCGGGCGGACGTCGGACGTCTGCGGGCCAATGGCGATGACCTTGTGCGCATGGGGTGATCCGCCCCTGGTATTACAATGAAAATCTCGTTTTTCACACACACACACACACACACACACACACACACACACACACACACACACACACACACACACACACACACACACACACACACACACACACACACACACGCACGCACGCACGCACGCACGCACGCACGCACGCACGCACACACACACACACACACACACACACACACACACACACACACACACACACACACACACACACACACACACACACACACACACACAACCCGTACTCATTGTCTTTTGCCTTCACAGCCCAGACATCAGCTCGTAAAACAGACCTACATCCACCAAAAGGCACCCAAGCGACTGAAACTTTCCCTGCAGAAAATGTGGTCCCAAAATGTGTCGTGCGTCTTGCATCCATTCATCGTATCATACCGTCAGTGAGGGGGTAGGGGGGGGGGCAAATTAACCCTCTAACCCTTTGGCTGTTGGTAGCGCTTTTTGTCCCAATGATTCCGACAGGAATCATCGCGACAAAAAGCGCTACCACACAGCCAACGAGTGGCCATACATGAAGCCACGGTCAGAAACCGTACCATAACAAAAGATGGGTTTTGTTCATCCGCTTTGAAAAACACGGATATCAGAACAGCAAGTGGAATGCGAAACCCAGATCAAAGAGGTGACCTCCCAGCGTGTGAAATGAGAGACTAACTCAACAAAGAAAGAAGCACGCTTAGAAAAGACAGTTACAACACAGTTGTGTAATAACTGCCTTTTCTGTGCGCGCTTCTTTCTTTGTTTGGGTTATTCTCAGCGAGAGGAATAGACCCACATAATCCCCAACGATTCTAAGGTCCTCGGGAGGGTCTATGTCTCTTGCACACGGCGGCTGGTGCTTATCGTGTCCTGGCAGTGTAGGGGTTAAAAAGACAAACGTCTAGTGCCACTTTTAGTGCGAATATAATTGTACGGCCCTGCTTAACTGAAAAACGTCTAAACTGACATTACTAAGATTTTCCCTCAAGTCTGTTGATTTTTTTCTGAAGTAGTAACTGTTCGCACAAGCACAGGCAATCGATAACGAAGCGGTTGGCAACGGTCACAGTCATACCTCAGGCCATGTTATGGCCTACGAATATATACGGTCCTTAGTCCTGCAAGGTCATTCTGCGAAAGGACAGGAGAGATCCATAACAAACCAGACCAGTATTGGCACTAAAAGAACTCCGGGAAGGCTAGAACTGACGGGATGGGTTGGAGAGCGTACGGGCACAGATATCGCATGCGATAAACTATCATGGTCGAGCAAAACCTCCCAGATTTGTGAAAATTCCCACATACGATCTCAACGTGTTAACTCATTCAAGGCCCTCCTCATCCTCCGGCGGCAACGCTATACGACACTTCCACAACTATTGATGCAGGATCTCTTGATTAACTTAAACGATTGACTCATTCGAGACGCACCACATCCAGATACGCGGCATAAAGCCGGATTACCCGAATGCAGCACGGCGTGGAAAGTGTTACTCATCACGAACTAGATGTGCTAAGGAGAAAGAACATCCGTACTTGTTATGACTGATTACTGAATCATTTGATTACAGTCTGAAAACAGTCCGGCGTGGTCATGTCTTGTGTCGTCACTGAAAACCCTTCCGTCGCTACACTACAATAGTCAGGTTTCGTTTGCGACAAACGCTTCCCAACAACAAACGAGAGCGAAGGCACAGCGGATAGCAAGATTGTGTCATAAGCAAAAACAACACTCCAAACATCTCTACGAAGCATAGATCCTCATGAGCCCGGACGCAGACAACACTCCAGATCTCCAAGAGGCATAGATCCTCATGAGCCCGGAGGGCTCATGAGGATCTATGCCTCTTGGAGATGTTTGGCGTGTCAGTCTGTGCTTATGGTACAGAACTGGTTATCAATCAACCGTGGTTTTGCTCTCGTTCTTTGTCGGTAGTAGTTCGTTGCAAACGAAACCTCACTAATATTGTGTTAGCCACAGGCCTTAGTCGAGGAAACTTTCACTATTTGGGCACGTCTTCTGTTGTTTTTGTATCGTGTTCTTCGACAGCGTATTTATAACCCGGGCCTACGTGTGGTCGTTCACAGGAACATCGGTACCTACGGCGCGAGAAATGACCGACCGCTCTTGTCTTCAACGATTTTCTGTCAAGTGTATGTGCTCAACTCATGAGTCAGGCTAAAAAAAAGTGCTTGCAAATCAATCCTGACATATTCTCTGGCAAAACACGTGTGCCTAGTAGCATACTTGCGCCGCTTCAAGCCTCTTTACCGCAATTTTCCCACTTCAGCCTCCACCCCCCCCCCCCCCCCACCCCACCCCTCACCCTCAAATAAACACGGCGAAGTTTGACTGACAGTACCATACGTCTATTGCTCGGCTGACTGTGATGCTTCTCGATTTTATTGCAAGCGGTAGGTAAAAGCCGCGAAAACTTAGCTACTGCCTTACATTAGCACGAGGCGGCATATCTATGCAGAGCGGGGGCCCATGAGAACTGAATCTATGCCTCTTGCTAAACTAAACGAAAAAAGAAGTCATCAACAGGTTCAGGAATCCATAGTAAAAAAGGAAATGACAGCTATATCCCAGACGATCTTCTCAGGACATCGAGCTTGTGTAGCTCAATGGCCTGTGATCCAAGTTCTGACTGACACTGAAGGGGTCTGCTCCGTTGAATGTAGGCATAAATCAACCCCAGTACAAAGCTGCCCAGCGCAAATTCACTCAGGTTTGAATCCACCCAGTGTAAATTTGCAGTGCAAGGGCTCATGCGAATCTATGCCTCTGGCAGTTAAGTCAGTGGTGTTTCGCAAATTTTCTCGGCAGCGAATGGGTTAATACATTCGACACGTGCTGCATTCGGATACGCTTCTTTACGCCGCGTGTCCGGATGCAGCACGCTTCCAAACGAGTTAATTCTGACATGACGCGCCAAGAGTGCCAACCGTCTGCATACTTATACGACTACCAAAATAACTTGAACTAAAGCCGGCTGCAGAAATATTCACGGAGCGGAAAAACCTCGACCTGATTCACCTCAAGAAGTCTAGGCTGCAGCACAGGGAGAAATAATAGAAGTGCTGGCAAGAGTTTCGTGCCCCAGACTCGATCCGAGCGTCAGTTGAACAGGTTTCGAGCGTTATTAGGATATAACCATAGGCGCACGATACTCAGTCCAGAACTTCCATTCCCTCCTCCTGTGCTCGCAGTTGCATGCAGTCCGTGTCGCCCAGCTGCTTCCATCTGCAAGATGCCTTGATTCATATTCCTGCGAGTACCTCGGTCTGCTAGCCAAGATCTTGGCCGAATCGCCGCCTATAATTATATTCCCTGAGAACACAAGTTACCCTTCATTTGATGCAGTCAGCGAAAACTCTGGATGATTACAAATCAGACCATGTATTGTTCAAACAGAGCGTTACAACTGAAAAAGGCGATTAATTATAAACTTTAAAAGTTAGTTCGCAAACATTCGCAGCACCGATAATAGTCATTATCAGGAAGCAAAAGTCTATCGGGCCGAAGTCGGCCGCAGTGGGCCCGCGCCACAGTCATGCGCGGCCCACTGCGGCTGGCTCCGGCCCGAGGGTCCTTGCGTACAGGACATTGATTGCTCACAACTAACCATGCACAAGTAAACGAAAGGTCGACATCTAGGGACGACGTCGGTCGCAGACAGCCCGATAAAAAGCTTGTTCAGTTCCGCGCGGGCATGCTGCGGCCCCGACTTCGGTCAGTCCGATTACCTTGTTACATGGTAGTCGTAGTCGTAGTATGATATCACACCAGACGCAGGCACGTAGGGTTTTGCAAAGAAACTTAACTCAGCTGCAACTCGTCACACGTGGCACAAGGTTATAGACCACTCAGGAGTAACAGTTCCAACAATATTTTATTGCAGCGATGCGATATTCACACAATGCATTCACAAATGCACCAACACTGATACACTGTCTCCTCTACAATGCATCAACACTTTTGACACACTGCGTCTCTCATACAATGTACACACACACTTTATAATACTGGCTTTTATACTATTACAGATTTCCAGAACAATCCAGAAAATTCTCCCAACACAACCAATTAGAAAGACAACGTAACCAAAAACTCATTAATATTTATTAAAAACAGAACTGTATAGAAGTTACTACAAATTTCCACTACCTTCTAAGCGCCATTGATACAATGTTACGAAATGTTGCCGACAACCATGACGTCATATAATTATGAGGTCACTAGAAAGATCGGGACCCTGCTCGAACCTTCCAGTCTAATCGTAGCGAAACTACGCGTCACAACAAAAATCGATCGCAAAAGAAAACGAATCCTACTAAAAAGGTACGTAATTCTTATCCAAAATAACTCAAATATATATCGGTTCTTTCCTATGATTAACATACACATGCTCTCAAAGAATAACACAACCACAAACGTAACAGACCTTTTGTCCAGAAGTAATGGACGAGTACTCCAGTGACTCGCAGACCAGAACATTGGTGTAGTCTGGCGGACTCCGGCAACATTTTTCACCATTACTACCAAGAGGCTCGCATTAATATCAGCTCGTCTGCTACAAGCACTTCAGCTGTGCGACATGCGTAAAAAAAAAAAGTGTGGGTGGGTTTATTCAATTCGATGGACCATATTAGGGTAAGGGTAGTGCCCGATTAGCTTGGCGCCTCTAGGCGCCAAGCTAATCGGACACTACTCTTACGCAACCATGGTCGATTCCTGTTAGTTGGAACTGTCAATGAAAGAATTTGTTCCAGACATTTTGAGTTCTGGAGAGCAAAGTCATCAGTGTTGCGTGGAAAGTGAAGCCAACGGGAGGTCCTACGGGATCGAACCCGACATTGGATGAGTTTGATAGCCAGTTTTGTACCTTTTCAATTTTTCTTATAAAGTAGTAATTCATTGCAGATAAAAAATAAAAAAAATAACAAGGTGAGGATTTCATCTCAAAGTCTACCGTATTGTTTGGAGCTCAGATGCGTTTATCTTTTAGAAACATTCAGGGTTGTTTATATTTTTAGCCTTATAATGCTGATCCATTTCCCTCCTCTCTAAGCCAACCTCTGATCAAAACACACGTCGGCGCACACAAATAAAGACGGACACACGGCGCTTCACGCCATTAGTACGCTCTGTGGGCTCGTGTAGCGACAGGAATAAATCTCCTTCTACTTTAACCCACCCTCTGATCCACATACACTGGCACAAAAAAAAATAAAGACGAACACACGGTGATTCCCGCCATTCGTGAGCTCTGTGGCCTGGCGTAGCATAGCTATTCTGAAGAAGAATAATAGCACGAGCAGCGAAATGACGTGACTCAAAAAAGTGCTAGAAGTACATTGCTGGTTAACGAACTCATCCAATATCTTCCTTTTATCTAGCTATACGCAAAATAATTATCTAGTAAAAATAAAAAAACATTACGGACTCCAGTCCAACCGGTTTTTGTAAAACGGCCATTTTCTCGCCAATGAGCAGCTTAATCAAAACATCGAAAAAAAAGGGCTCGATCTTTGGTGCACCCATTTTATGCTGCCTGGGCCAGTGAGAAGTGCCCGTCAAGTAAGCGAATTCCAATCGGACCGACGTCGGCTTGATGACCTTCAGCGCACTTGACTGGACCTCTGTGACCCCACTATCCCTCTCTTCCCCCCCCCCCTCCCCCGCCACCCCTCCAAAAAAAAAAAAATCAAACTGATGAGTATAAAGAAGACCTTTCCCAGTTCTTTCGCCGATATCGGCCAAATGTGACTCGCGCACGACCTCCCAGTACGCTAAAGGCTATCAGGCCGAAGTCTGCCGCAGTGGGCCCGCGCACAGTCGTGCGCGGGCACACTGCGACCGACTTTGGCATGCTAGCCTTTTGCGTGCTGGGCTTTTGCTTACTGGGCTGTCACGTCTTGGTAATAACAACGGAAGTTTCTGGGTTACTTGCCGACAAATGACAAAATCTAATTGTTTAGGGCTCTGCGTATTTTTCTTTTTTAAGTATGTAGGTTGAGGAGTTGGGGGAAGGGGGATTGTGTGTGTGTTTCTGTGTGTGTATGTGTGTGTGTGTGTGTGTGTGTGTGTGTGTGTGTGTGTGTGTGTGTGTGTGTGTGTGTGTTCCGGTGTGTGTGTGGGATGGGGGGGGGGGGGTGGGTGGGTGGATTGTTCAGGGTCTGTTGAGGGTCAGTGGGGCAAAAACACTGAGGGAAAAGTAATCTGCAAACGACTAATCAAGAATCAGGAAGCCCTGGGTGCACCGGTTAGTGGAAACTGACTGACAGACCATAAAAACGTAATAAAGCCTCAGAAGATTTCTCTTGTGTCATTTTTTTCCCGAGGCGCTAAAAACTACCGGTCGTCT
The DNA here is from genome assembly GCA_036245525.1 of Semisulcospira habei. Taxonomy (NCBI): domain Eukaryota; kingdom Metazoa; phylum Mollusca; class Gastropoda; family Semisulcospiridae; genus Semisulcospira; species Semisulcospira habei. The sequence goes on along the minus strand of BTPG01000002.1, from coordinate 208,283,517 downwards.
ACTAAAGGACAAATTCTACAGTCACCAAGTACCCCAGTACCCCAATCTATTGTACTGTAAAAAAACTCACGAACGGAGAAAACTGCCCACTGACCAAGTTCTCTGAACTGAATCTTCTAGCATGTCATTTAACCCTTTTCATCCTGATACACTGCTGCTTGAACTTAATTTGACTGTGATAGTTCAAGGGTGGTGCCAGAATAGTTTGGCGCCTGAGGCGCCAAGCTATTCTGGCACCACCCTTGAACTAAAATAGTTGATTTATCTCGTAATCGGTAATGTAGCCTTCATAGGACAATAAGCAAATAATTATTAGCTCCCATCAAAATAATTATATTTGGCGCTTCATACTTGATCTTTCTGAGCGTGTTTCTTGCTTTACTGTATTTCTTTACATACAATTGTGTGCTTGCCTGTGGTTTTTGGCGGCCCGACCTCAGTTATGTCTATAATCTGTAAAGTCCAAAATTACAGAACAATTAGTTCTCGTATTTTGAAGAGAAAAACCAGGGTTATACATTAATGGTGGAGGGCTCGGTGACATGGGTGGTGGAAAGAGGGCGTGGGGGGTAGGATTGTACCTTTTCACCTTTTCACTTTCAGGGGTTTTACAGTGAAATACTTCAATGGTAAGGCCAAACGTAAGCAAACAAAAGCAGTTTTTTCTTTAGTCACAGAGAGACGCTTCTTTTTCCTTTGGTAGTTATGTGTGTTTGGTTATGATCATACTGACGGATGCCAAGGGACAGAGTAACACGCTGACACACTTTCTCGCACGTGCATGTTTGCCAACACACTTCTGGCAATGTCTGGCAGGGAAACGGCATTGTGCTAAGTGTGAAGCGACATACAATCCATTTGATCACGTGGGGAGCATCAGTCAAAAAGACGGGAGATGCCAGTACAAATTTAGCTCAGGCTGAACCCAGAACGCAAAAGGGTATCCGGGCGGACCGAAATCGGCCGCAGCGGGCCCGCGCGCACAGTCGTGCGCGGGCCCACTGCGGCCGACCTCGGCCTTCGGGTCTTTGCGTACTGGGTGAACCCTAGCTTCCGGCGGCATCTCCACGAGACACAGAGCCTCATAAACCCGTGGAATCTGCAAGGGGACTATGAGAAACTAGTCTTGTTGGTCACAGTAATACACGTCAGTACATCACTTTTTTGTTGGCACTGAACCTAACCTAAGTTCGCAAGAGACATAGATCCTCATGGCCTGCAGCATCATCGGTCACGTCGCGTTAGCACTGATGTGCGTTTCTTTTCTTCTACAGGGTACAGGGTTAACTCATTCTACCCCAACGGGGAGCTGGGTGGCTCGGTGGTAAAAGCGTTTGCCTCCAGACCAAAAGGTCCCGGGTTCGAATCCAGCTTGGGTCAAAATTTGCTCAGACCCTTTTTCGTTGTCCCCGTCTTTGAAATCACCCTCGTGGTGGACAAAAGACGTTAAGCCCTAAACATTTATTCTACCCCAACACCGAAATCCCCCAATTTTGCCGTTGTCTTCTGAAGACTGCATTGCAGTTCAGGTCACAGATCGACTATGATAGTTCAAGGGTGATGCCAGAATAGCTTGGCGCCCATAGGCGCCAAGCTATTCTGGCATCACCCTTGAACTATCATGGTAGATCCATATCTTGCTGTGGTGTGTCTGGGGTAGAATGAGTTAAAAGATACCCTGTCAAAACGACTGGCAGCACTTCGTTCAGATACAGCAAAACCTGTTCTGAGCGACCACGCTCATGGGAGATGACCTGTCATTAAAGACCAGCACTTAGGTGGCTGTCGCCACCTAAATGATGGTCTTTCATGACAGACAACACTCTTTGCAAATCAAGACGTCTTAACTCATTGTACCCCAACACCGAAATCCCCAAATTTTGCCATTGTCCTCTGAAGACTGCATTGAAGTGCAGGACACAGATCGACCATGATAGTTCAAGGGTGATGCCAGAATAGCTTGGCGCCAATAGGCGCCAAGCTATTCTGGCATCACCCTTGAACTATCATGGTCGATTCATATATTGTTGTGGTGTGTCTGGGGTAGAATGAGTTAAGAGAGTGCCAGTCCTATAAGATCACATTTTGTTATTGCATAATACTGCATCTGCGAGAGGTATAGATCTTCAAGAGGCCCAGCAGTTTTGAGGATCTGTATACACCTCTTGCTCAGTGGTACCTAATAAGCTCCTGCGGTCCTATGAATTTGCTAATCATATTATCATCCGTGTTCCAAAAGACGAGTGAGGTGGATGGAGTTTCTCTGTACCATTCCGTACCTGAACAACTGCCAAAAAAACGTTAGCCAATATTACCTCAGACTTGCTCTTTAGGTTTTCAGTTCTGGAACGAAATGCTGTTCTGGTGCCTCACAATTACAATGCAGTGCAATAAAGTGCAATACAATGCAAGGTAATACAACACTGCAGTTCACATCAGACAAAAGGCCAGTTTATCAAAATTTGATAAATGGTTATTGATTAAAATCATAAACTGCAAACCCCTTCACTGACAGCGGACGCAGGTTTTGTTTTTGAAATCTTAAAAAAAAATTAACCTAAAAAATCCCTAGCCGCCAAAGGAACATTGATACTAAGTGGTTTTAACAAAGCATAGGTCCCCATGAGCCCCTGGTCGCGAGGACCTATACATCTTGCAGTTGGGTGATGTCTCTTGCAATTATTGATAAAAAATAGGTCTATTTTCACCGGAGCTTAAACACTGCATTACATGCACTTTTTGTAATGATGTACATGGACGTTTTCAATGCATGGTTTGTGTTACATTCAGTTTTATTTTGCCATAATGAAATTTTAAGACATCTCCACCAGGGGAAAAGAAAATTCTGGGGTGTTACGTTTGTGGTTGTGTTATTCTTTTGAGAGCGTGTGTGTGTTGATCATAGGAAAGATCCGATATTGATTTGAGTTATTTTGCATAAGAATTACGAACCTTTTTAGTAGGATTCATTTTTTTTTTTTTTTTTTTTTCTTGGAGAATTGCGATCGATTTCTGTTGTGTAGCTAAAATAACGCGTCTTTTCGTTACATTGTTGCTGTAGTCCGACCTGTTTAACCTAGAACGTTCAGGAAAAGGCACGATTATTCTAGTGACCTCAGATATGACGTCAAAGTGTTTGGCTACATTTCGCAACTTTGTATCGAATGCGCATAGGTGTTAGTCGACAGCCGTAGTTCATTCTAGGGTGTTCTTTTTAATGAATACTAATGAGTTTTTGTTACGTTTTCTTATCTGATTGGTTGAGTTGTGTGAATTTGTTCGATTGTTCTGGAAATCTGTAATAGTATAAAAGACGGTGTTAGGAAATATGTGTGCGCATTGTATGAAAGTCGCAGTGTGTCAAAAGTGTTGATGCATTGTAGAGACAGTGTATCAGTGGATGCATTTGTGGATGCATTGTGCGGAGATCGCATCGCTGCAATAAAATATTGTTGGAACTGTTACTCCAGTGTGGTTTACAATCTTGTGCCACATGTGACGAGTTGCAGCTGAGTGAAGTTTCTTTACAAGAACCCTACGTGAGTGCGTCTGATGTAATTGCATCAAACTACGACTACGACTACCACGTAACAAGGGGCCGCTAGCAGAACTACCTATTATGATTTTTTTTAAACAGGTTTTGCTGTGGAGGAAAGACGGAGGTTCCGAACTGAAACGACCTCTTTCAGCTCTGTGGCAATATCTCACACAGATGGGAAAAACCAAAACAAAACAGAATGTATGTCGTACACAGCTCATTTTTGTTCTCTTTACAAAAAACGCAGCCTTAACCCCTTCGCTGCCAGTGATCACGAATTCGCGTCTGAACCCACTGCACAATGACCGACTTTCACGCAAAGCACAGATTAACTCATTCTACCCCAACACCGAAATCCCCAAATGTTGCCGTTGTTCTCTGAAGACTGCACTGCAGTGCAGAACACAGATCGACCGTAATAGTTCAAGGGTGATGCCAGAATAGCTTGGCGCCCATAGGCGCCAAGCTATTCTGGCATCAACCTTGAACTATCATGGTCGATCCTTATCTTGCTGTGGTGTGTCTGGGGTAGAATGAGTTAAATGGAGCAAACAACAGGGACAAAGAACATGAAACTAACAAGAGGCATATGAATCCTCATGGGCCCCCGCAACAGGAAAGTTGTCAACATCCATTCTCATGAGGGTATATATCTCTTGCAGCTGGGTAGCGTTCTTCATTGCTCGGCACTGAACGGGTTAATAAAAATCAAACTACTCCTTCAGAAAATTTGTTCATGACGGTAGAAGGTTAATTTTTGCGCCCAAGTATTCTCGACAATGTCGGACGGTGTGACTGATAATGACCTTTCCTGGCCCTTGTCGTGCCGGAGGCTAAACTACATGCCTCTGACCCCGTCACATATTAACTGTTTCAGCCGGACCATGTCAGCCTGATCGATAACTATGGTTATCACTGAATGAGGCCAGCAAGAGGCATGGATCCTCATGAGCTCCCCGCGTATGCGGGGGCTCATGAGGATCTATGCCGCTTGCGCTTGGGTCTTGTTTACAGTGCAGGAAAGTTGTCGACATCCATTCTCACGCGGGCTACCTCATCTTCTCCGCCACACTAAGAGGATCGAGTGTCGGACCCAGTGTGGTTCGTTCTTTGACTGTGCAGGGTGGTAACCCATCTCAAATAACAGACGAGAGGGGAAGACAGCGGAAGCAGGATCGGGAGTGGGAAAAGAAAGGGGTTACCAAAAAAAAAAAAAAAAAAAAAAAAAAAAAAAAAAAAAAAAAAAAGAAGAAGAGAGGGGCTGTGATGAAAAAAGAAACAGCAAAAAAAAAAAAAAAAAAAAAATTGGAGGGGGGGTGGGGGGGGGGGGAGAGGGAAGGTGAGAATGGAGGTGGTCGGGTGTGGTGCGGTAAGGGCAGAGATGGTATCTCGGCAACACACCAACCACCTCTGTGCAAGTGACATAGATTGTCATGAGCCCCTGCATCCGCAGGGACTCATGACAATCTATGCCACTTGCAGTGAATCTGAGCTCCCTTGCAACGCAATCAATCATTGATCTGCTAACACGCCCTAGACGTTCGAAATCATCTGACGTTGAACCGGCTTCCACTGTGAACGCAGTAGGAGAGTGTGAAAGCATGTGCGTGGGGGTAAGACGTAAGGTGGGGGTGGCCGGGGAGGGTTTAGGGTGGGAAAGGTGGGTGGCTAACACTCCTGATCCACAAAAGAGACACGGCTTCAGACAGTGCAGACTAAAGAAAGTTCGGTTAGCGAATGATTGTACTGGGCTGGTGTGGCTGTTTTTCTGTCCTCGACTCGTCAGAACTTTGACTGTGAAGAATGCCAGTAACACAGCGGAACGCCAACTATACCCTCCTGCCTAGCTGAGACACAGATGTAAATAAACATAACAAGTGAGTTTATACCTGATGAGCCCAGTTAACGGCCCATCACTGCCACTGGACGCAAAATTTAGTTATGCTATAACGTCAGAGCGGATCCACTGATCAGCCCCCACGAAAGGACTATGGATACAAAGTGGCTCAGTTCAGCAAGAGGTGTAGATCCTCATGAACCCCCGCAACTGCGGGGGCTCATGAGGATCTACACCTCTTGCGGTTGGGTGGCGTTCAAGATTCCTCGGGTGCGTGCGGCAAGAAGAAGTAACGCACTGTCAAGCCTGTCAGTTGATCGACCCATCCCAGGCAGATGGCACAGAGAGAGAAACAGCCTGAGATATCGAGTTAGTTAACTCTGTACAAATAAACCAGGCCTAGTATGATAACTAGTCCCGAGTCTTGAGTTAAAACGACCTATTCCAGGCAGTGACTGAAGGCAATGCAATGGATTCATAACGATTCATCGATACTTTTTTCAACTCCAAATAAAAAACACCAAGCTTCGGGTTGTCTTGAGAATCCATGTCACTTATGACTCCATACACGCAATCATGACAGTTCCTTCTCAGAGGATCCCAGTACGCTGTTGACGGAATAGGTCCCCCGCGTGTCAACCCGTTCCTTTTCCGGTGCTGGCGACCCGAGACTACAAAAGTCTCGGTCCTCCAAGGCCTTAATTAACCGACAGTTGCATAAAGAACAGCCGCAGCACCGTGCCATTACATTACTCCAGTAATTTAGGATAACACAGTTGGGATGAACGAGTACGCCACGTTTAATTTGCACAGTCAATACAAAACGCTGAAAACACATCCGTATTAGGCGAAACGTTATGAAAGAATGAATGATTGAATGAATGAGTGAATGAATATGTCGACACGCTCTTTCAAGCAACTATTACTCAAACAGTTAGTTAGTTAGTTCATTCGTTCGTTATTACGGCAGGTATTACTCAAACAGGCCAATGTGGACAAAAGATCTCGGACTCTAGATCTGAAGATCGTGAGTTCCAACATGTGTACAGACCCGTCTGTGAAATCACCTTAGTGGTGGCAAAGCCTTGAACGTTTAACGCTGAACGTAACTTCTGTAAGCTTCCCAAGAAAGGCGACCTCAGCAAGTGTTCCAACTACAGAGGAATCACCTTGCTGTCAGTACCAGGAAAGGTCTTCAACAGGATCATCCTAGAGAGAATGAACAGCTCCGTTGACCCCCAGCTGAGAGACCAGCAAGCAGGATTCAGGAAGAACCGATCATGTACAGACCAGATCGCCACTCTCCGCATCATCGTGGAACAGTCTCTGGAGTGGAGCTCCCCGCTGTACGTCAACTTTGTGGACTATGAGAAAGCATTTGACAGCGTGGACCGAGAGGCTCTGTGGAAACTCCTACGACACTACGGTGTACCCACAAAGCTCGTCCGCCTGATCAAGAGCAGCTATGATGGCATGACATGTCGCGTGATCCACGAAGGGCAGTTCACCAGAGAGCTCCAGGTCAGAACTGGTGTCAGGCAGGGGTGTCTGCTGTCTCCGTTCCTCTTCCTACTGGCCATAGACTGGGTCATGAAGATGACCACAGAGCACAGACGAAGTGGAATACAGTGGACACTGTGGACACAGCTTGACGACCTCGATTTTGCAGACGACTTGGCATTACTGTCCCACACTCATCAACAAATGCAGGACAAGACCACGAGGCTTGCTGACATCTCGTCCCAAGTGGGCCTCACCATTCACAAACAGAAAACAAAGACAATGAGACTGAACGCAACCAGGGAAGAACCAGTCTTGCTTGCTGGCACCCCGTTGGAGGAGGTGGAGTCCTTCACCTATCTCGGGAGCATCATAGACAAAAAAAGCGGCACTGATGCAGATGTCAGAGCACGAATCGGTAAAGCCAGAGCAGCCTTTCTCCAGTTGAAAAAAGTGTGGAGTTCCAGAGAGCTGTCACAACACACCAAAGTCCGGATTTTCAACTCCAATGTAAAAGCAGTTCTCCTATATGGAGCAGAGACATGGAGATTGACAAAAACCACAGTCAACAGAGTACAGACCTTCATGAACAGTTGCCTTAGAAGAATTTTGAAAATCCACTGGCCAGAGAAGATCAGCAACGTCAGACTCTGGGAGAGAACAGAGCAGATGACAGCAGAGAATGAAATTGGGCGAAGAAGATGGGGATGGATCGGTCACAGTCTGAGAAAGCCAGCTTCCAGTATCACTAGGCAGGCATTGTCATGGAACCCCCAGGGAAAGAGGAAAAGAGGTAGGCCGAGAAACTCCTGGCGTCGAGACCTCCAAGCAGACATCAAGAGACTGGGAACCACCTGGAGTAGAATCGAAGGAGAAGCACAGGACAGGAGTTGCTGGAGGTCTCTCGTCGACGGCCTATACCCGGGTAGGGGTGACAGGCGTAAGTAAGTAAGTAACTTCTGTCTTACATACTCAAACTGAAAAAAAGAACTTTGATGCTGTAACCGTTTTAAAGCTATTCACGCCAGCGAAAGACAATTTAACACATTTGAGGCCTACCGCATACGAATACGCGGGTATTTGCGCGTATCCGTATGCGGTACGCCTCGAATCGGTTAAATCAATGTAATTTGACTCGATCCATCTTTCTCAAGGCTGCTGCTTTCTGGAAGAAGAAAATTCCACCTGCAACTATGTGCCGGAAGAATCTTGGTTATTTTCATTCTTTGAATACTGACGGACACAACTCACTCCAGGATTTTTGTAAAGAGCGAGCAGCTGTGTTTATTTTTTTTTTCATCAGTTGAACGTGCTCTTTTGCTTACGCATGTATTTTTTGGCGCATGAAGTAAATAGACCTTATTCGGAATTCAGAGATAGGTCCAAACAGCATGTGTTTCGACGGAACCAGTGGATTAAAACCCATGTTTGTCTCGGGTTTTAAGCAATTTCTTCCGTCGAAACAGGTGCAATTTTGGCCTACTTCTCAATTCCGAAAAACATCTGTTCTCAGGACGATACACACTGAATCAACCGCCAACTGATCTGCAAACACTGTCAACTATTTGATTTTCATTAGATGAAATTGACAGACAAAAAGAGAAAACTTATAAAGAGAAGAGCGAGATTTTCGTTGTAATACAATTAAAATATTGATTTTTCACAAAAATGACTTTTCTTCGCATTTGCATCCACACGGGAATCATCGCGACAAAAAGCGCTACCCGCAGCCAAAGGGTTACTATGGCAGAATTGATCTCGCGCGAAACACTGTAGGAAGTTGTGAGTAACTTGTCCCGTTTGTTACCGCTCACAAGAACGATCGTGGATCAGCATTTTGCATCCCTCTCTGATCTATTTAATTGTCGCGCTAGCCGTCGTGCATCCTTCTGCACAGGCTGTAGTCGAGAAATGTATTTTTATGATGTAAATCGACTTACACAGTAGCAACAACTTCTGTTCAAATGCCGCTGTGTAAGTAACAAACTAATGTATCATTGTTGTTGTTGCTGTTGCTGCTGCTGCTGATGATGATGATGCTGACGATGACGGCGAAGACAGTGAGATAGCAATGATGATAATGACGATGATGCTTTAGTTCGTTTAAATACAGCGCTTATGTCTAGTCAAAGTATGTATGTTCAACGCAAAATACAGATAAAAAAGGTGACTGCCAAGCGTGTAAAATGCAGAGAACATCCCAACGATGATAGAAACACGCTTAGAAAAGACAACTACAAGACACCAATGTTCTAATTGTCTTTTCTAAGCGTGTCTTTTTCCTCGTTGGGATGTTCCCTGTGTCTGGAGCGGTTTACTAAGGAGTAAATAATGCAAAGGTCCTCGGGCCCACGACGGCCGTAGTGGGCCCACACAGGGCTGTGCGCGGGCCCACTGCAGCCATCGTGTGCCCGTGGACGTTTTCCTGCTGGGGACAGAAAAGACTCGACCACAACACCGACAACAGAAAATAGGACAGAAAAGGAACGAGCGTTTTGCTGTGTCTGTTTACGACGGACAGGTGAAAAAGTCAGCCTGCAGCTGCTCACGGAAGTGTCTGAGTTGCGGGCGGCAATATTTTGAACGTCTCAGGTGGCGAATGAGCCGAAAGGATGGCTGGCCACATCACGCGTGGTCAAGATAGAAGGGCACCGCATAAATAAAAGGGGAAGCCAGGCCATTGATACCGAGTTGTTGTCCCCGATCACTAAACGTGCAAAGGGGGGGGGGGGGGGGGCATAAACAGGAATAACTAACTAACTAAACTGACACGGCGGGCTTTGAATTTGCTCCGTCACTGCCAGAGGACACATTTTTGTTATGAATTTGTGCCTTGCAAAGCCTTTGGCTGTTAGTCGCGCTTGTCGTCGCGATGACTGATTCCTGCAGGAATCATCGCGACGACAAGCGCTACTGACAGCCAAAGAGTTAATGAACACCAAGGAGTCCCAGCAGTCAAATAAACAAGTATACAAAGTGGTGTCAGCTAGATCCTCATGAGCCCAGCTCAACTAACAAGGTTCATGAGGATCTGTCTAGGACACACTGACGAGGATCTGTCTAGGACACATATCATGAACCTGAATGTGACTTTTTTAAAGCTCATTCAAGGGGCACCACACCAATAGTTGCGAAAGTGTTGTATAGCGTTGCCGGCGGTAACGCTATACGTCGCAGCTGCTGACGCGAGGTGGCTTGAATGCGTTAACAGTACGGTGGCCTAAGTAAAAGAGTTCCAAATTGCTTTGCATGACGTAGGCTAGACCTTAGTAAGACACAGCTGATGCTTTTACTGATGCAGTTTTTATGAATTCAGCAGGCTAGTTGCTTGGAGTAATAAGCCTACCTTTGGTCACAGTCATCTAGGATATTGCTCTAAACATGGCCCATGCCTTCAAGCAAGTTCATGAATTTTGTAGGCTAGATTTATTCAAGTGTTTAAATGTTTGCTCGGTTATGTGCATGTACAAAATCATTTATGTAGTAGATGCAGCAACGGCAAGTTTGAAAAATAGGTCCTGTAGCCAATACCTTTTACATTGAAAAATAAGTGTGCATTTGTTCATTGTCTGTTTTTTTTTTTTTAAGCGGGCTAACTTTATTTAGCCTTACTGTCGTGATCAAATACTTCTGTGCAAATATCAGTTGACTATGTAACATAACATAATTATTATCCCATTCAGCCCTGACGCTCTACATCAGGAGATGGGTCGACCATGATAATTCAAATGTAGTGCCATATTAGCTTGGCGCCTTTCGGCGCCATACTAAGTCTGGCACTGCCCTTGAATTATCATGGTCGAGCCATCTCCTGCAACTGGTGCATAGTCATGAGATGTCACCTCCAAAATTTGGGAAATACGTGCGTCAGGCTGAATGAGTTATACATTGTTGATGATGCTTGGTTCAGTTCACGTCCGTTTTTCAAGATGGTATCTCTCTGCGCTCAGAAAGGCCAATTTCACGCGATGCACCCCGTCTCCATCCATAAGAAGTCTCCAAGCCTACTTTCAATAAACTGAAGTGAACCTGAATCGCGGTGGCAGCAGACACCGTAAAACATACCCGCGGTTATCGATCAGCTTATTACTGCTGTACAAGTCTTGTAAGTCACTGCTTTTACGAAACGCAATCCATTTCAGTACAAGAGACATAGATCATCATGGGCCCCCGCAGGTGAGGGGGCTCATGAGGACCTATGCCTCTTGCAGACGACTCACTGGCATTTAAGTCCCTCGACTTGACATGGCGGTTTTGGTGGCGGGCTGCTGTCACCTCGCGCTCTCATTAACACTATTCCAGCATCACACATCGCTCACTCTTTCTCGGAAATTGGCCCGACTGCTGTCAGAAGTCTGTGGGTGTCTCAGGAACTCGAGTCCGGCGTGTCCGCTTGTTCTATACATGCAGCTCATGGACACGGACAAACGCTGACCGCATTGCGCAATGAATATCACGTATTATCCTGATTTATACAATCCAGAACCCCCCACCCCCCCCCCAAAAAAAAAAAAAAAAAAAAAAAAAAAAAGGGACTGCCGAGCGTGTAGAATTAAAAAAAATCCAAACAAACAACAATCAACAAAAAGAAAGAAAGACGACTCAAAACGACAAATGCAACAGTCTGTATTGATTTTTGTTCTCTTTTTATTACTGTTGCATATTCCTGATCAGAAAAAATAAGTTGAAAATTGAGTACTTGTTTCTATGTCTTTTTGGCGTGTCGGTAGCAGTTTTTGTCGCGATGAATCCTGTAGGAATCATCGCGAGAAAAACCGCTAGCGACACGCAAAGGGCTAATTAGTTGCGCAGGAACTGTCTTTTCTAAGCGTGTTTCTTTCTTCGTTGGGGTCTTGTCTGCATTTTTGCACGCTTGGCAGGCGTCTTATTTTTATTTTTTTTAAATATTTTTTTTATTTTCTTGCTCTGGACCAAGAAGACGAAGAAGCCATTGCTCATGATAGATGAAGAGCCCACCGAGCACGATACAGACCAAGGGTAGTGTCCGAATACACTCAGAAATTCCCGACAAGGATAGGAACACGCTACAACACAAAGTGTTAACCCCTTCACTGCCGAGAAAACAGTGAACACGATCCAACTGCAAGAGACATAGATCCTCATGAGCCCCAGCGACTGCGGGGGCTCATGAGGATCTATGCCTCTTGCTGAGACCAATTTGTGTCCGTGTTTCTTGGACGGTGTTGGCTTTTGGTCGTTGAATGAACCGAGATTTTAGAAACAAAAATGTACGTACAGTTGCAGGGAAGGGGTTAAACTGACAGGCGTACGCCTTTTTTTTTTTTTTGAGGGGGGGGGGGGGGGGGGATTTGTATGCATGCTACACAACTGATTCTTCCTCATTCACTGCCTTTAAATCTGCCCTAAAGACCCACCTGTTCGATATCCCAATGTAGCTCAGTTCTTTGTCATTATGTACCTGTGTGTGTGTGTTGTGTGTGTGTGTGTGTGTGTGTGTGTGTGTGTGTGTGTGTGTGTGTGTGTGTGTGCGCGCGCGTGTGCGCGCGCGTGTGTACTGCAGAATCCGTTGTTTCTCTGGTTTTATGACCCTTTCCACTCCCACTCTGTATTTGTAAAGCGCTTAGAGCTTATTTAAGGATAAGCGCTATATAAATAGCCATTATAATTATTATTATTATTATTACCTCCCTTCCCCCCAAAAAGCACAGAAAACAACAAACAAAAACAAAACAAAACAAACAAACAAAAAAAAAAAAAAAAAAAAAAAGAAAAGAAAAGAAAAGAAAAGAAAACAAAACAAACAAAACAAACAACAACAACCAAAAGAATCACACCAAAATACAACAAATAAACACACAAAAACAAACATAAAGAACAAACAACTACAAAACAACAAAACAAACAAAACAACAAGAACCAAACAAACATAACAACAACAACAACAACAAACTTGAGCCAGCAAAACACTAGTCTGCCGTGTGCATGTCCTTGCATGCACGTTACGCCGCGGACATGACTGTGCACACGTAGTGCAAACTAGTTGACAACGCCTGTTGCTCATGCGATCAATGTAAGACTACGAAAAGTACATCATCTTCGCATTGACAGTTTATACATACACTTGACAGTCGGGCACAAGAACCCTCCGTTAGCTAGGGCGAAATGTGTGCCGGTGTCACACGTCGAAATGACTGTCACGCCAGATCGACCCGGGGTCACTGTGACGCCAAAGTGACATTAACCCATTCACTGCCGAGAAAAAAGTGAACAGGATCCAACTTCAAGAGACATAGATCCTCATGAGGCCCCGCGACTGCGGGGGCTCATGAGGATTTATGCCTCTTGTTGAGACCAATTTGTGTCCACGTTTCTTGGACGGCGTTGGCGTTTTGGTCGTTGAATAAACCAAGATTTCAGAAACAAAGAAGTGCGTACACGTACGTGCAGCGGCAAGGAAGGGGTTAAAACAGGCGTGAGAGATGTTCGTGCACTCAAGCGGCCCAAGGTTAAACAAATCTGACAGTGGGGTCAAATTAGCGTGTTACTTACTTCACGCAAAATGACATCGCCATAGCCTTGAGCCCGCGTCGACCTTGGCTTACGTTAAAATGCCCCGGGGTCGACTTGGCGTTCGGGGGGTCTTTCGGGTGTGCGACACCGACTGAAGGAATATAATTGAAAACTAAACATCCTTGTATGCGTTAACAAGTGAGACAACATCCTTCACTGCAACGTGAACAATGGCGCAACAGGCGGAGGAACAATTTTTAAGTTTGCGGATGTCCACATTATTTTGCATGTCTGAAACGTGTGTGCAGGTCTGCGATTTTAGGCCTAACGGCGGTAAGCCACTACCTCCAAAACCCGAGACCAGATTAACACTGAGTAACGGATGTAACCCTAAGAAGAATTTAAAAAAGTACGTGCAGTTCTCTTTTTCGGGATCACTGTCGTCCGGACAAGGCCTACCTTTGTGTAAATTTACACTGTCGATGTAGTGAATATGCAGTAGTTCAATAAAAGGCAAACATCCCTGTCAGCCTGAGCTTAGAGAGGCGGCAAGGTCGGCAAAATTCTTTGTGTGCAGGGGTGAGGTGCACGAGTGAGCTCAAATCCTGCGCAAGGCATTAAGCAAGGTGCTCCGCTAGCGGAGCACCTTGCGTAGTGCCTTGCGCAGGATTTTAGCTCAGTCGTGCAACTCAGCCAAGGTTCCCAGTCTTGTTTTGACAAATTTTACACGATCGATTGATCGTACATTGCTTAACGTCCCGACAGCAACAAGACTTTCTCAGGACGTGCCTGCACTGCTTGTTAAAAAAAAACCCAACAGAACATTGAATGTATGTCGCCAGCCGGTCCAATACGTTAAATAAACCTACGACATGGGGCCTAAATAAAGCCAATACCATTTAGCAACACAGATCCAATATCAAGAGCTACAGACAGTGCAGACAGTAGGGAGAGTTTTTAAAAGGCAAATACAGGTGAATGGACAAAGGGCAGACAGAAACACATGCCCCAGAATAGAGAGAAAAACCCACTCTGTGGGGCTGACCAGGGTGACCCTGGGAACTAAAAAGTAGTTAACCCCACTTAAGTCCCCCAGTGCAGACCAGGGTGGGGTGACACATTTTACAGCTTATGTCGACAGCGGCCATGAACATAAAAGCAAACCTTTGCACTAGTCGCTTTCAGTATCAGAAACAAGTAGTGTTCAAAGTTTTGCAGCTGTTCATTTAACCTATTTAATTCATGAATGGGTTAACCCCGAGGCTGCATTTCCCAAATTTCCCACCTAACGACTACGTACCAGTTGCAGGAGATGGATCGACCATGATAATTCAAGGGCAGTGCCAGATTAGCTTGGCGCCATCAGGCGCCAAGCTAATCTGGCACTACCCTTGAATTATCATGTTCGATCCATCTCCTGCTGTAGTGCGCCGGGGCTGAACGGTTAAATACTTATTCGAAGCTTCAGACTTTTTGTCAAAGTGCAGACAGCTGTGATACATGTACAAGGCACAACCTGCGACCATTGCCCGTCAATCGATTTACAACGAGTATGGTATTATATAGGTAGTGTTTAAACCATTCATCCATGAAACATCATAGCGGGAGAACGATCGACCATGATAACTAGTTCACGGATAGCGACAGATTAGCAAGATTTTTTCTCGCCAAATAAACGCGGAGTAGAGAATAACCCGATAATTCATTGTCTCACCTATGCCTGTCTTCATATACATCTAAGGTTGGCCCTTTACACCGACGTTATGTATGTCAGATACGAGGATGGCCAGTTACTCCGACGTTACGTATGTCAGATACGAGGATGGCCAGTTACTCCGACGTTACGTATGTCAGGTACGAGGATGGCCAGTTACTCCGACGTTATGTAGGCCTATGTCAGACACGAGAATGGCCAGTTACACCGACTTCATGTATGCCAGATACGAGGATGGCCAGTTACTCCGACATTATACACATCAGATACAAGGTTAGTCAGTTACATCGACGCTATGTGTATCAGATGCGAGGCTGGGCATTTACACTGGCGATGTGCATGTCAGACA
Organism: Semisulcospira habei; assembly: GCA_036245525.1. NCBI lineage: Eukaryota > Metazoa > Mollusca > Gastropoda > Semisulcospiridae > Semisulcospira > Semisulcospira habei. The sequence continues at coordinate 208,268,087 of BTPG01000002.1, read as the reverse complement.
CAAGGATGGCCAGTTACACCGACGATATTTCTGTGTCTCAGATTCGAGGCTGGCCAGTTATACCGACGATGTGTCAGATACGATTCTGACCAGTTAATAAACTGAAGATACCGCAGTAGCAAAACGTTTTCGGGCCCACGACGGCCGCAGTGGCCCGCGCAGTCATGCGCGAGCCCACTGCGGCCGTCCGTGGGCCAGAAGATTTTTGCTTACTGGGTATATGTGTCAGATACGAGGCTGTGTCTGTATTTTACCACGCAATTGGCCCTAGAATCCGAAATAGCTCAGGCGGTTAAGCGTCGGAGCAAAAGAGAGCGAAAGGAATCGCCGGGCCGTGGGTTCGAATCCCCGTACCGGCCCCGGTAGAAAATGTTTAATAGCATGTTCATTGAAAGGTCCTGGCAAATCAAATTGGCACAGTTGCAGTGCTCCTGAATTGATCAGTGTTCAGGTCGTACTGCATAGGCAATAGATTTCCCTGTCCCCCGTAACCCGCCCGTTTGGGCCGTCCGTTATCACTTAGGTGCCGTGGACGTTATTTCACGTTAAACCCCAAACTAACCAACAACGCAGTTGGCCATTCCGGTGGCTTAGCTGCACTCGCTCTTTCATGGAGTCTCACCTGTTCGTAATCAAACGTCTTTGGTGTAATTTGAAAGTGACATCCCCCCCCCACCCCACCCCATACCCCGTCCTTAGTCAGTGTTTCTTTCATTAAAGCAGCATGGAGCAATGAAAATAACTTTACAGCTTTCAAGCTATACAGTCTCTTTCATGGCTCCATGCAACAATACAATAATGTGGCTGTCTGAGTCTGAAAGCAGCTGGTATATAGGTAATCCTATATACAAGCGATTCTCGTGAGCGATTGTTCTTTTTACAGCTTGGCGCCAGCTGATATTATATCATGGCGCGCATCCCAACAAACGTCCAGAAATAGCTAAGTTTTGAATACACGTATACGGTACAGGCCTGACAATTGTAATTGTAGATCTACGTGGTGGAGTTTGAATAGACGGCGACAAGATAATACTGCTATGACTAACGCATGAAAATCAATAGGATATTTCGGACACAAGTGACAAGGCTGTAACCGGTCCAGCGCATGTTGACTGCAGTCTTCGTTAGTTCAGCACCATGAAACCCAAGCTGTTATCGGAACACAGATTTCGAACGTTGTGTTCATTAGCAAGAGACATAGGTCCTCGCGAACCGACGCAACTGCGGTGGCTCATGAGGAGCTATACCTCTTGCAGCTGCGTGGTGTTCGAATTTTCTCCGCAGTGAACTGGTTAAGGCAAGACCGATATAATTAAAAATGCACAGCCGATGTCGCTTATAACAAGGTCAGATAAAACAACAGTTGAACGTAACAACAAACCTGTCTTATATCCCGACCATGCATTTTTTTCTTTTAACTCATTGGGGACGCTACGCATACGGATACGCGGCTGTTTGCCGCGTATCCGTATGCGGCAGGTCCCCAATGGGTTAATGAAAAATACTTTGCTTATAATAAACCTTCTGACATACATGTATAACAATTACAAGATGTTGGTCCCTGGCGTTTTGTTGCATCGAAGTGTACTGTGCACTTCGTAAACTAAAGGTGTTCGGTCCTGTGTTGGCCTTAGCTGGCCCGCACACGGCCGTGCGCGGGCCAGCTAAGGCCAACATCGGCCCGAACACCTTTTGCTTTCGGGATCCTTTTCTGACTGTCGAGCCAAAGTGAATACCCGCAACAAGCACATCACACGAAATGCTCAGGACTTCCTTTTATTTTTATAGCTGGGTCGACTATGGCAGCTTTTTGAAAAATGAGAGATTTTCAATGCATTACACTGAAAAACAAAACCCCACCAAAATCTCGCTTTGTCCAAATAATGGGACATACTGGCTTTTATGTCAAACTACAGCAGAGTATTCGAGACGCAGACGGACATTCGAGCTGACAAGCCAAATAAGCAGAGAAAATTGAAAATAGAAAACGTAGGATTACGCAATACAATCACTTTTCAAACCATTCAGTTACGGAAAGTTAGTGCTAAAGGAAATCATAGCGGTATGAGACATGCACGCACTGCTGTAAATCGCAGACTGAAGCAAAAGGCATAGACCCTATTGAACCTCTGCAGTATGCGGAGCTCATGAGGATCTGTGCCTCTTGCAGACAGGTGACATCTATTGTTGGATTGCTGTAAATTGTATAATTGTCAGCGGGAGCTCCTGAGCATCTATACATCGTGTCCTTGACAGATTGCTATCATTGTCACCTTGTTTGGACAATTTGGTCAATGGACAGTGACTCAGTGTTGGGAAAGAACAAACACACTTTGGCCACGACGTCTTTCCGCTGTGCAAGAGTCATAGATTCTCATGAGCCAGTGCGGTCGAACAGGCACTCACATGAGAATCTATGACTCTTGCAGGCAGACGTTGGCATTAATTGCATATTCAGTTTGAGGAGCTGATTTGAATTAGTACACGATAGTAACGACTTGCGGGCCGGCTGAAACTCGGTGAGACTGCTAGTGACAAGCTTCATAATCAACAACACAAACTGGATATAGCCATGGCATTTTTTTTACGCCACCCGAGAGAGAGATAGTGCGACTGACCACGATTTCACGATGACTTTTCTTTTGCGGCAAATAAGCAGTCAGAAAATTGAATTAACAGCATTGGGCGTACGCGATTCCGCCGGCAGCCATTACGATTTTAAATTACGATTTCACAAATCGCAATCACAGCTACATCAGTTTTGTCACGTGTTGTTACAGAACACAAACTAGAATACAGCAATCTCGTGTCACAATTCCAACCCTTGTCTCTTCTCAAGTACACCACAAACAAAGTCTTTAATAAGATGCAGTATCATGTTGCGGCGGAGAAAGCAGAAGCAACATTAAAGCCCGGCCGGACTGCACACTATCTTGTTCAAGTCGGGCACGTTATTCAATACTCAGCACGTGAAAATGCTCTCTCTCTCTCTCTCTCTCTCTCTCTCTCTCTCTCTCTCTCTCTCTCTCTCTCGATGTCAGTCAAACAAACGCCTGTGACATTTCCAACTGAAACATTTCCACGTCAGTGAAGACTTTGGAAAACTGACGAAAAGGTCTTAGAATATTACAAAAAATCAAAACAAAACAAAACAATATATCATAAACATTTCTTGCCCGTAAGAAAATGTTACGCAATTATTCAACACAAATACTAATTCATTAACCACCCCTCCCCCCTCCCCCGCCCCACACACACACAGTACCGAATATGTCAAAGTTTTGGTAAAAGATACTTACGTGAAACAGCAAGGTAACTATTTCCATCCACTGAATATATCTTGACAAAAACAGGATGACAAGTCCACAGTATGTTCGTCCAACAGTGTACAAATTGGATGAAAACAAGACACACAAATGAGCTCCGGGGAAACACGAACTCGACTCCTTGGGGGAAAAAAAATCGTTCAGTCTTATTTGACGTGTCAGTGAAAGCCTATTCAAATGCTACATACAAAGGGACGAAAACCAGTCGCCAAAACAACTCTAAACGAAACAGACGCTACCATGTCCTTCACTGGCATTCAAAATCTACTCCTGAAAGCCGACCTCATAGACTCGAGTCTACAAAATACTCTCAAAGCCTGACTGACTTCCCTTGTAGCAGAACGTATTCGGGCCCACGAAAGCGGCAGTGAGCCCGCGCGGCACAACCGTGCGCGGTCCCACTACGGCCGTCGTGGGCCCGAGGACTTTTTGACTACTGTCACTGATTGTAGAACGTCTATTGCCAGTCAGTGACAGTGTTTATTGAAAGTCTCTCATCAGCATTCCTAGGAAACATCAGTCACACTGAGAATTTGAAAAACAAAAGTCTGGCTGAAGTAGACTCTGCAATGATTTCAAACCGAAAGTCTTCACAACGTATTTAGTATTAAAAAATAAACCACATCAGTAACAGACGGAGAGGGAAACAAATCTGACTGAAAACTAACTTGCTTCTGCAACGATTTCGATTGCAAATCTTCCCAGTACTCCACAAAGACCAAATCACAGAAAAGTCTGCAGAAATGACAGGACAAACGAGCGGAAGACTCCGTCAGTCTAGTAACTCCGTCTAGGGTTGCCGCTAGCGATATGGCGGGCGGCCACATGAGTATCGGCAGACAGCGTTACTCTGCACTAGCTGATCACACACTGCGCGGCAGCGGTCTTCTAACACGCCTTAGATCATCCCTAGTCCTCCCTACAGGCGGCGGTCAATACAAAAAGTCAAAATTCAGGTTGTCAGGTAACCCATTCGAGACATGCCGCATACGGATAGGCGGCGAATCGCCGCGTATCAGTACGCGGCATGTCCCGAATGGATTAACTTCGGATCACTCTTGTTGCATACAAAGGCCGCGCCTTAGATCACCATCAGTCCTCGTTACAAGCGAGGGTTGACACAAAGAGTTGACACCAAAATGATACACCTTGATTGTGAAGTGAACTTCGAGTCATTGTTGTGTCTACAATACCATTCATGTGTCTGACAGGCGGAGGCTGACACTAACACTGACAGGAAAGACAGACATTTACTTTTCATTTATTAATTTTTTTGTCAACGCTCGGCCTTCCACGCGTCTCAATCAGATCATCTCATTTTATCTTATTGTGAGAGTCCTTCTTTTAGGTCCAGAGGGTGACAGACGAAAGATTTGAGATTGCTCACTCTAACATGTGGAAAAGCAAATTTGCAAATTTCTAACTATTCTTGTTTCAACCGCTGCCTCTGTCTCCACCTGTCACATGCTTCCGCGATAGCTCCACAGGCGCTGTCAAAAACAGGCACAAAACTGGATTGCAACGTCTTAGAGTAGCATTACCAACAACACCGGCTGTCTCCAGCTCTGAGACTATAACAACTCAAAGCGGTAGCGCAAAGAAGCGGCAGGCCGTAGTTGTGTCACGATCAGTAGCAATATACAGCAGACTGCCAGCGAGTGTGTGAGTATGAGCCGGGGGGTGGGGAAGGGTGAGGAGGAGTGGGAGGGGTGAGAGCAGTACGGGGAGGGGTATGTACAGAGAGAGAGAGAGAGAGGGAGGGAGAGAGGACCCAAGAATACACGGCGGAGCCAGCTAGCGCGTGCTCACAGGCAGGCAGTCAGCTCTCCGGACCCTGCAAAGCCGCTCCATGGCGCTCAATCCGATTATAGATTAATTTCAGTCGGGGTGGGGTGGACCGCTCAGTGATTTGACAAGAAAACAGTTTCTCCAAGTCAGCGAAAGGTCCTCAGGCCGACGTGGACCGCAGGTGGCCCGCGCACTGAAGTGCGCGGGCCACCTGCGGCCACGTTGGCCCGAAGACCTTTTTTTTTTCTCACTGTGTGTCTTCATCCAGTTCACTGTATCATAGATCCGCTGTGAGATGGCCTTAGTCGCCTGCTCGGCGTTAAACCCAGGTAACTATCTGACTGTATCATAGATACATAGGTCAGTGCTGTTGCTATATTAATTTTTTTACTGAGTACATTTAAACTTGTTTTAAATTCATTGTAATCATAATTGATGTATATAATACAGACCTAAAATTCGAATTTTTAACTTTTTACATAGATGGTCCTGAGTTTTAACCTTGATATTAAATGTGAAAATAAATTACTATACTCCTGTTTCCGAAGAGATAGTGTGGCATATTTTATAAAAAGTAATGATAGAATATATTTTTTTTATTGTTTGTTGTCCTTGTTAACTAAAGTAAAAACGCTAGTCTCTGATCACTTCGGTGCCGCCATAGGGACAGGAAAAGGGATAAAATGAATGAATGAATAGATACATATACAGACTCAGTGACTCCACGATCCACTGTCAATACACCTGTCTAGAAAAGAGAGTGGTCGATTCGCAGTTGCAAGCACAGGAGCTCATGAGAATCTATGCCTTTTCCCTTCTTGAAGAGATCGCCCATGGTGTTTTCACCATACAGTTAGTGCATAGCTCATAGTCTAAAAGAATCAACAGCCCCAGCATGACTTTCACCCTAAGAAATAAAGAGGCGATGGACGTAATCGGGACCGACTCATTCCCAGCAAGCAGCATCGATTCTCGTGAGCCCCTGCTGATGCAAGTGTTAATGAGAATCTTTGCATCATGCAGACGAAAAGAGTGGGTCTGGGTGGAGTAGGAAGAAGGTACAGCTCTCATTCGGTGGTTGGTTAGTTCGGGGTTTAACCCTTTTCATCCTGACACAATATTGCCTGAAATAAATTTGAGTATGATAGTTCAAGGATGGCGCCAAGCTGTTCTGGCACCACCCTTGACTAAACTGAAATGGCTGATCTATCTCCCAATCTGTAATGTAGCCTTCATAGGACAATGTACACAAAAAACTCAGCCTCAGGATGTGATGGGTTAACCCTTTCAGCGCCAACACCCTACAGTAGGAGGTGGATCGACCATGATAATTCAAGGGTAGTGCCAGATTAGCTTGGCGCCAAAAGGCGCCATACTAATCTGGCACAACCCTTGAATTATCATGCTCAATCCACCTCCTGCAAGTGGTACATAGTCGTTAAGTAACACTTCCAAAATTCGGGAAATGCGCCCACGGAGCTAAAAGGGTTAATGTCCACTGCACCTATGTGATAATCGGCGGCCCTGTCGGGCGGGTTATGTGGGACAAGGACAGCTATTGCCAATGGAGTATGCCGTATGACCTAAACGCTGAACGATTCCGGCGCACAGTAACTGTGCCACATTGATTGCCAAGGACCTTTCAACGGACATGATATATAGAGCAAGTCTGTCTTCAGCTTGTGCCTGGA